>OY757906.1:28029866-28234866 GCA_963585895.1 Sepioteuthis lessoniana
CAAGCGTAGTGGCTAATGTGTTGGACTGTGACATCATAGTCAGCGAGTTTGAACTCCAAGCACTAATAGAAATTTAGTGTTATGATATAGTATATCTGACTACAGAAAAACTCTAAATACCTCTCTCGGAGAGGATAGAGCACTAATGTTGTATATTGACCTACGACCCGGCCAGGCTGTCAAAATAGGAAATGCACCTGTGTAAATAACAGGAGCATCCGGTCGAGGAATAGCAGAGTATAACCTTGACCGTGGATGGGTTGAATGAGTGCAATTTGTGACGCCCACAAGAAGAAGGTGGGCATTGAACTATTATATAACGCAGTGCACAGGAAATTCAATCAGTTTGGAGATCAGATCAGTTGGTGATAAGATGCGGTAGAGAAAGCCAGCACACAGCAGAGGGATCACTTAGGCCCCCGATTAATCAGTTGGGGATCAGACGAGTTAGAGATAAGATGCAGTAGGGAAAACCAGCATCCAGAGAGGCTGGGCCCTCAGGCCCCCGGTTGAGCAGCCCAGGAGAACAGGAAAGAAACGTGGTTATGGCCAATAGAGTGGGGGTAAATATGTTGCAGTTCTGTTCGGTCTCCAACTCCCTCTCACACACAACCCTTTCAATAAAGTGAGAGGTATATTTTTCTAAGAACTGTGTCGCTCGTCATTATTGTGTCGTCGTTGTGTTCTGCATGCATATGTAGATGTATATGTATTATGTGTTTGTATAGTTGGTCATGATTGGGACTATACAACACTAATTAATCCAATATTTATTCACATTTTATTGAATAAGTGAGTAATACAACTCAACGGCTGAATGTCTTGGGTATGACATTAAATTGAATCTGATAGTGAGGCTCCAGTCCTGGAGCTTTGGGGGATGTGAAGTACCCTTTATGGCCATTACACCTTGGTTCACTTTGACTCGGAGTGGTAGTATCTGTTAGGGTCCCATCTACGGTTCAAATAGAACTGTTCAATCATTTACTAAAGATTACCATTGATTATTTGAAACCATATAGCCGTGTGCAAATTATTTATATTTGACAGGAATACTTGATATATAGAATTACTAATGTTAAATAGAAATACTTGAAACCATTTAACAATGTGCAAAAATATGAGCTCAACCAACTCGTTTAAAAATAACGTTACCGACAAATTATTCGCTTACAACCCCCATCACGTATATATGTATCTATATGTATAACAGGATGTGACACATTTGAGGGCCACATTTAGTTCTCAAACCACATTTAAAATAAAGGATACAATCTTGTGAAAACATGTGAGTAGACACCTTCAATTTGCCTTGAATGTTTCGGATACCAAAAGATTTGAGAGTATTATTGTTATAATTAACCTTCTCTCTTTTGACGTAGTCTGGGTCCCAGGTGGGACGGAAAAGAGATGATTGACTGTGATATTAGTAATTCAATCAATCTTTTCTCTTGAGCCAATGTAAATCCCAATTGCGAACAAAGATATTGGGTTGACTGTAAGATTAACAACAACAACAACAGTAATAATAATAATATGAAAAATGGTATCAACACGAACCAGAATCAATAACAGAATCAAAACAAGATACTAACGTCAGGGACTTTGCTATTCAAACTGATAGAAAAAAATAAAGAGCAATAGACAAGATATAGTGATTTGAAAATCATTAAAGAAAAACATACCTTCTAATTGATATGTCAGAGCCAACAGATCATTACATTTCAGTCAAAGAATATAATAAGTAAATACAAATACCTGGAAATAGAAATTGAGAAATTTAAAACTATCATCGTGCAAGTAATGGTGGGAGCTCTGGGGATGATCAAGAAACGAACAGATGAATACATTATCAAGATACCTGGCAGTTTCAGGCAATATGAACTACTAAAACTACACTTTGCGGAACTGCTCATATCCTTTGGAGACAACAGAAATGTAATTGAAAAATATCACCCAAAAGAGGCAGCAAAAAAGCATAAATACGTAGAATGCATATAATCACTATCTTCTCTCATCCTAGGTCTTGGGTGAAAACCTGGTGATAACATTGAGAGAGAACTTGACATAGAAAAATGTGCCATGCTCATTATGAAAAGCGGAAAATGACAAATGACAAATGACAGAAGAGATAGAATTACCAAATCATGGAAAAATTAGAACGCACAAAAAAAAGGAAGCTTACAAATTCTTAGAAATATTGGAAGCGGACGCCATCAAACAAGTGGAAATGAAAGAAAAACTTAAAAAATAATACCTCAGATGAACGAGAAAACTACTCAAAGCCAAACTATATAACAGAAATCTCATTAAAAGGAATAAATACCTGGACTGAACTCCTCTTAAAATACTCGGGACCATTCTTAAAGTGGACGAGAGAAGAACTTCAACAAATGGACCAGAGAACACGAAAACTCATGACGATGCATGAGGCCTTATATCTCCGAGATGACGTAGACAGACCATATGTGTCAAGAAAGGAAAGAGAAAAGGACATGCTGGCATTCAAGATAGCGTCCATGCATCGATACAACGACTCAAAGATTACATAAACAAGTGCGGAGGAAGACTGACTACAGCCCCCAGAAACAATACAGACAACACAGACATCAATGGAACAAAAATAACCAGAAAACAAATATGGGAAGAAAAACAACTGTATGGATATTACAAGCGACAAACAAGCGAAATCTCACACGAGAAGACTTGGACATAGCTAAGAAAAAGAAACCATAAGAGAGAAACTCAATCTTTTCTGATAGCAGTACAAAATAACACCATAAAGACTAATCATGTCAAAGCAAGAATAGACAAGGCGCAACAAAATAGAAGATGTAGATTATGTGGTGATAGAGACGAAAGAATCAATCAGATAATAAGCGAATGCAGTAAATTAGCACAAAACAGTACAAGACTAGATATGACTGGGTGGGTAAGGTGATCCACTGGGAATTGTGCAAGAAGTTTGAATTTGATCATACGAATAAATGGTATTTACACAACCCAGAATCCGTCCTAGAAAATGAGAAGCGCAAATTCTCTGGGATTTTGTGATACAAACTGCCGTTCAGGCTGACCATATGGTAAAACTGAAAGAAAACTAAAAGAGAGATAAATTCCTAGACATTGCTAGAAACCTGGAAAAAGTTTGGAACAAGAAAGTAACGGTGTTACCAATTTTAATTGGTGTACTCGGTACAGTCACCAAAAGATTGGTATAGGGACTGGAGGACTTGGAAATAAGAGGACGAGTGGAGACCATCCTAACTATAGCATTATTGAGATTGGCTAGAATAATGCGGAGAGTCCTGGAGACATGAGGAGACTAGCTGTCACTTAGACTCCAGTGAAAAACCATCAGATAACGCTGGTGTGAAAAACTCTCAAAAGAGAAATAATAATAATAATAATAATAATTGAAAAAGTTGTGGGCCATGTGGGTCAAGTTAATATCAATTGTAGTTGGTGCACTCAAAGCGCCCCGCCAAGAGCCTTGAAAAGGGACTGAAGGAATTGGGAATCACAGAGAGAATTGAAGCGATACAAACTACTGCATTTCTAAGATCAGCTAGAATACTGGGAAGAGTCCTGAAGACTTAAAGAGATTTGCTGCCCCTCAGACCCCAGTGAAAGATCACTAGTTAACGGTGGTGTAAAAAACACGCAAAGAGTTAAGTAATGATGAAATAGAACAAGAAGCGCTTACACAAACAAGATATAGAAATGGAATTTGGGATTGAAAAATACGTCAAACTAATAATGAAAAAGAGAAGAGAGAAACAACGGAAGGAATAGAACTGCCCAGTTAGAAAAGCATCATAATTTATTTTTAATTCTAACTTACTAATCATCATTTTACAGCAAACGTGTGATATTTATGAAATTTTCGTTCCCTCGCACAATATCACATTAATTAGGTATTCAGTTAGGTTCGACTCACTACACTAAATACAGCCTGTGTGGTATGTTTACTAACATTCAAACTACGATGAACGTCCTTCGGTATTTGATAAATTTTGTTTACTCTAGGGCAAATTACATTAGTTAACACTCAATGTAGATTGAGTTCACTCCTCTTGCACATATTTGCGATTCTAATTTACAATATAATTCTAAGATTGATTGACTGATTGATTATTACGCTATCTCAACCCGTCTAGTGTTATTTTATGCCTAGAGGTTACGAAATAGCATTAACTGTACGTTCATATTTATACTTTTGATGTTATTGTTTAAGAGTCGTTTTTTTTTTTTGCACACGTTCCGATCGAAAACAAATAATTTTTAAACAGATTTATTTGACTTTATAAATAGGATCTTTACAGGTACTACCAATCTGGGAGTAATGAAGGGGTACTCCACACTCCCCTGAAGTAGAGCTTCACCATCAGTTGCAGTTTAGCATCATATCCAGGACACCCTTTTTTTAGGGTGGGTCTTAAACTCCTACAGGGAGTATTCTAAGCCTGGCCAAGATTTTGCCTAGTACTGTAGGTGTATTCTAAGCCTCGCAGAGAGGGTTTTACTTAGAAATATCAATGAAAACTATCAGGTATTACCACTCCAAGTCAGAGTGGACCTGGGAGCAATGGCAATGAAGGTTTACTTCACGTTCCCCAAATCTCCACACTGGAGCCTCACCATCAGATGGTTTAATTTTATATCTATGACACCCGTTGGAAAGGGGTCTTACCCTTCTGCAGAGATGCAGTCGGTGTAATCTACAACCCTAGCCGACTGGGTTAGTCAAAAATGAGTTCTTATGCAAACTGAACTGACGAATGGAGGTTTTGCAGTCCCTTTTTGAATGACCATTCAATTCTTTTTCTTTTATTAATGATTTTGCAAAATGGCTATTGGTATATGTTTTTTCTGGAAAATGGCTATTAGTATATGTTTTTCTTTAACATGGCTATTGGTATATGTAAATTTCTATAAAATGGCTATTGGTATATTTCGATAAAACGGCTGTTGAATGATATATACATATATATATATATATATATATATATATATATATATATATATATATATATATATTTCGATAAAATGGCTATTGATATATGTATTTCTATAAAATGGCAATTGGTATAGTTATATTTTCATAAAAATGTTTAATGGCATATCAACCCTCGTGGGTTATTTCATGCCAAAGCCTGTTAGTAGAAGGACAGTAGTGGTGCTATTTAACCCATAACTAGAGTGATTAGGGAGTTCATGCCTTCCCCAAGGATTATATTCCAAAAGTGAATGTAATGTATCCATTTGCACCGATTGGTATGATTTGAATTTATCCAAGAGTACACTTAATATGATTTCCAGTCAATAGTTTTATGGTATAAGCATTTACAGAGTATAATTGTAGATTGCAGGTACTTGATGGGAGGCGCCTAAAATCTCATATTACACTCTAATCTTCTGACGTCATGATGTTGAAACAGCCAAAAGAAATTCATCTTTATATTTCAAGTTAGTCGGTCATTTTTAAAAAGCTAATTCACATCTATACTGAAAAACAAAAACCAATTTGTTCAATATTTCTTTATCTAAACAACCCCACCTTTCTTTTTCTCACATTGCAAATCTTCTGTTCGCTTACTCAAACAGTTCTGCGACTAAGACCACGCCACCATTACCACGAGCACCATCAATTCTTCTTCCACAGCTACTACATTTAAAAGTAGTGCTCATATTATTAATATACAAGCCAGTTCCTTAGTGTATTTAAGCCACCGCATCATCTGTTACCAAGGCGACGAACACTGGCGCACCAGCCCTCTCCATCGCACCTCCATTTTCTTCGTCTACACCCCGCCCAAAACAAACTATATCCTTAGCTATCTGTTGATTCGCCTCTTCCTTCATCTATATTCGAAAAGCATCTTGGATATCTAAGTCTAACCGTGAGTCATTCAACGCGTGTTCAGGAGCCACAATTGTAGTTGGGTAGCAGTTTTGTACAGACCCCCGCTTTGCTTGTTCGCCGGCGTCTCGAAAAACAAACAACAAAAAAAAAAAAAGTCGCTCCAAACTTTCCTGACTTTTTTACCGGTGAGTACTGGCCAGTTATTGCATGCGTTTTTAATTTTCCTCTCTTACTATTCAGCGCAAACTTTTGCATGTAAATATTTCTTGAGGTTCGAAAGCAGAGGGTTTTCATTATCCCACGAATTAATCATACTGGTAACTTTGTTTTTATTTTTGTTTTTGTTTTGTATTTTGTTTGTTTAATCAGAAAGTTTTGCTATGTTTTTTCTTCGACTTTCATCAATTGTCTGTTTTATGCGGTAACTTTTTAAAAATGTCACTGACTACTTTTTCACCACATTTACTAATGAATAAGCACTGATACTGCACACATATTCTTACAACTATTTTACACACACACACACACACACACACACACACACACACACACACACACACACACACACACACACACACATTTATTAGAGCAAACCAATCGTGGATCAGACCCGAATATCAAAGTTTTGTGCTGATAAGAGAGAATAAGGCATAAAAAACAACAACTTATAATCTATCTATCTATCTATCTATCTATCTATCTATCTATCTATCTATCTATCTATCTATCTCGCCTTGTCGGCGAGGCTTGGAATACGCTGACTGTATCACCAGCGGAGGGTTAAGACCCTCCTTCAGGGAAAAAATTGTTTTGGGTATGATTCAAAACCGCATGGTGAGACTTCATTTCTGGAGTTCTGTGGAGTGTGGAGTAGACCTTCGTTGCCATTACTCCCCGGCCCACTCTGAACCACGGAATGTTAGTACCTGTTAGGGTGCCATCTTTTGGGCAAATAGATCTGTTTAAAAACTATTCATTTTCTATTGTACCGAGTGCACCCCCCAAAAAAACTATTTACAAATAACTGTACAAAAATGTAAATTTACAATCAATCAATTTATCACACACACACACACACAAACACACACACACACACACACACACATATATATATATATATATATATATATATATATATATATAGAGAGAGAGAGAGAGAGAGAGTGTGTGTGTGTGTGTATTTACCTAACGTCTCTGCAGAAATCAATTTTTAAGCGGATTTTAGCTGATTTAAATTCAGAGTTTTCCTTCTCCTTGACTGGTTGCCGAACCAAGGTTAAAGAGCCAAGTCTACCCTACTATTTACTCACAGCTGGAAGGAGAATAGTTCCAAAAGCTAATAACGGTATGGGGAAACGCAATCAGCCTCGTCTAAGATTTGAATTCGGGTTGTTGTATGCATTTCCTAAGGCAAGAATCATTACACCACGAGCACCTCGTATATATATATATATATATATATATATATATATATATATATATATATATATATATATATATATATCAACCTTCTTGATTTATTTAATGTCAAAGCTATCCATGTAGAAGAACAGTAGTGGTACTCTTTAACCTATACCTGGGATATATATATATATATATATATATATATATATATATTAATGACGTAACCGAGAGTAACTACAGAGTCAGGAGAAAGCTAATACGAAGCATTATAACCCTTTTATAAATCCGTTTTACCAGATTACCACACACACACACACACACACACACACACACACACACACACACACACGTGTGCGCGCATTTTTATTTATTTTAAAAATATTTTAGTAACATAATCTCATCATTGTAATTAAAACTCTTTAAAATTTTATTTGTTGAACGATTATGAATTTTTGGTCTCAATTTTGTCAACCTGAAGATGCATGTTGAAATAATCATAATTCTATAAACGTAATGCTTTTTAATCTTTAAAAATATTTCTTTTTTTTCTGATGAGATTTATCTTAATTTCTTTTTTTTTTTATATCTCATAGTTTTTAAACTAAATGAATCATTTTCACAGGTACAGATACTGCACTTTGATTTGAGGCCGAGTGACACTTTTTAATACTCGGCAGAGTGCACATACACTACTCTCAGAGGGGGAGTCCCTGTAGTGTAGGAGCTAACATGCCGCTCTATGACATCGTAGTTAGCGAGTTCCAACTTCAGTCGAGCTATTACGTTCACTTTTGGACTAATACTCTTGGGAAAAGTATGAACCCCTTTATTTCTCCAGCTACGAGTTTAAAAGTATCTAAACCGAACCAAACTACACTTTGACCTAAGTGTCAATCTATTTGTATATAATCAAGTCAGGAACGACGGGAATTATACTAGTGAACATATATTAGATGGCCACCTGTCTTAGAATAATAGGCGCCTCTGGTGGTGTAATGGTTAGCAAGCTCGACTAGCAAACCTACACGAGTGAGTTCGAGTCTCATTGGGTGCCCCTTTCCTATGTCCTTGCACCACATCTAAGCAAAAAGCTTAGTAAATTACCACCTGTCTTAGAATAATGGTTAGCTAGTCTGACCCTTGTAATATGGGTCCTTTTAGTAATTAGCAGTTAAGCTAAGCGAAAATTTAAACTACTTCAAGAACCAAACAGGCCCTTGAGCAAGTAAACACACACACACACACACACATATATATATATATTGAACAAATATACACATATTCGCATTTCACATATACTCTCACATAACACACGAATGTATGTTCCTTTCACACGCATATTCTTCATGGATATTTCACTGGCCCACGAATACAAATACACGTATCTTTCACACATACACAACTTATACTGCACACATACACTCATATTACACACACCTGTAAAATACACATTTGTATTATACACACGCACACACATAGTGCAATACCCCTTCATTGCCATTACTCCCAGTTTCACTCTGATCAAAAGAGGAAGTATTTGTTTGGGTCTTATCTATGGGTCTAATAGATCAGTTTAAAATTATTCTTATTTGATAAGACCACATGCAACCCCCCCATAAAAAACAAAACCTCTTAAGAAACATCTACACAAAAATATAAACATAGATGTATAGTGAGCGCAATTACCTAACCTCTTGGCATAAAATGACCCTACATGGGTTTACATGCCGTTAAAATCAATCAATCATTCAGTCAACACATGCATATAACACATGTACGTAAATTAAACACACACATATTATACCGGTATACATATGTTACATGCAGATGCACAATCATATTACATATACCCACATGGACATAAACTTATACACTATATATGCAGACGTAGGTATATGGAGATATACACTATGTTTAAAGCGTTGGGTCACTTGAATAAAGAAAGGAAGATCATTAAATGGCAATCTTTCAAGTGATGAGGGCTTGTCTGCCTTTAAAATCAGCATTTAAAATCCTGCCATTTTAGCTAAACTCGACGCAATCAATACTGCTACTGATGAGAAATATACAGTCATTTTCACCATTAAACTAGACGGCTATCAAAATGTCTCTTAAATTCTGAAAGCATTCCAGCTCTAATTCAAGCTGAATCTTCCTCTTTCAAATCATTCCGACATCATTCGCTTATTCAGTGATACTCCTTATCCATTGAGGATATGTTCCATGGTAAATGCCAAAAACAACAGATAGTACTGAATTCTATATATACTATTTTTTCCATACATACATACATACATACATACATACATACATACCTGAGGGAGCCCCCATGGCGTATTGGCAAACGTACTGAGCTGCAACATCGTCGTAAGGGAGTTCGAACTCGAGTCACGCTATTATATTTACTTTCGGACTGAAATAACCTTGATATACCATTAGACAAAGAACTAAACCAACACAAACACCTACGATGAAGTTTTATTTATAAATTAACAACTATAAGAGATTAACAACAACTACAGCAACAAAAATACTCCAACTACTATTAATAATAAACACAGAATAGCAAGTGTAGGTTATGTGGAGAAAGAAACGAAATAGTGAATCACATAATAAGTGAATGAAGTAAACTAGCCCCCCCCCCAAGTACAAAACTCGGCATGACAGGGTGGGATAGGTGATCCACTGGGAATTGTGCAAGAAACTAAGATTTGACCATAAACCAAATGGTATATGCATCAAACAGAATCCGTCCTAGAGAATTAAACGCATAATATTTTCTGGAATTTCGAGGTACAAACGGATCTATTAATCTCGGCCAGAAGACCAGACATAGGGTTCATCATCATCATCATGTCGTGCTGGTAGCACGGATATCCCTTACCCTTCTCTCGCCACTCCTCCCTATCGTTCATCGCCCTAGGCAGGTGTTCAGGACAAAATCCCGTATCCTCACATAGCTGCTGAATGTATGTTCGTGCTAGTGGTCCTGCTTTTACACGGCCATGTGTGGGGGTCGATAACTTGATGTCTAGTCGTTTTTACCGTTTCGTCGAACCACTGAATAAAAATAAAAGAAAGAAAAAAACAATAGACAAATACTTCTACCTTGCCAGAGAATAAAAAAGCTATAAAACTTGTGAGTGATGGTGATAACAATTATAGTTGGTGCGCTTGGAACGGTCTCTAGAGGTTTGGAAAAAATCTGGGGGAATTGGAAATCAGAGGAAGAATCAAGACCATACAGACAACAGCATTACTAAAATCGGCTCGAATACTCAGAAGAGTCCTGGAGACCAGAGGAGACTAGGTGTCTTATGAAGTACCACCAGCATCAGCTGGTGGTACTTCACTTGAGTCTGAAAGTTGTTAATCTCTTATAATTGTTAATTTGTAAAAAAACCCGTGAGAAGGAAAAATAATCTATCTATCTATCTATCTATCTATCTATCTATCTATCTATCTATCTATCTATCTATCTATCTGCATCTGTTTGTTTACGACCAAAGTCTGGGGAAAAGGAACATTTTAGCATATTTTCTTTGATAAACTATCCTGAAATTTTCCCGCTGATAAAAATAAAATTTGTTTTGTGTCGATTGTGCTGTCGGAAGTAGAGTTATGGATCTGTTTTGGGGATCTCACTTAACTGCAGCTGTACGACCACTTCACATCTCACAAACTATCTAAGATAATTAAGACCTACAGCGCATAGCTGAAGAAGCAGAGAAGAACTCATAAGCAACGTTCTCCTGTGGACTCCTACACATGGACATACCAGTCCTATTCGACCAGCAAAGACTCGTTGTAGACACTGGATCCTGTCTAGAGGACCTACTAAGAGCGATGGATTTGAGGGACGGATGGTGTGTGTGTGTGTGTGTGTGTGTGTGTGTGTGTGAGAGAGAGAGAGAGAGAGAGAGAGAGAGAGAGAGAGAGAGAGAATCTGGGCTAGCTACACGACTTGATGATAATGATACAAATCACCACAGTGGAGTCTCCATGGTGTAGTGACTAACGCAGTGGACTCTGACATCGTAGAAAACAACTTCAAACTCTATTCATGCTATTACATTCACTTTCGGACAAATACTCTTGGAAAAGATATGAACCTTGTTATTCCCCCTAGCAATGAGTTAAATAGTACCGCTACAGTCCTTCCACAGGGATGGCTTTAACATTGAATAATACAGGAAGGTTGATATACCATTAAAAAAACAAAAACAAAACAAACCAAGCCACCACAATAATCTCCCTCATTTTTTAATCTTTCGAAATCAAATTAAGACTGAAAATATTTCTACATTAGGAAATATTTATATTCTTTATAATGTTAAAATCCTCAAAGAATGTAAATCATTAAAAAGGTTTTGAAAAAATTCACTCTTTCTTGAAGAAAATCTACCCTGAAATAAAATGAAAACCATTTCTAAATTTTGAAAGCTTTGATTTAAAAAAACTATGCCAAAAGGTTAGAAAATTGTGTTTATTCTACATTCATATTAACATTTTATGTGCAGTTGTTTATTCAGAGTTTTGTTGCGCATGGATTGCGAATAATTTTTAAACATATCTATTTTGATTCATAGATGGGAGCTTAACAGTAGTACTTCCCTGGCCTTTTGGCTGGGCCGTCTGGCATTCGTGTCGGATGGGGTATCGAAACCAATGGCAGATTCGAGGCCGAAAGGCCCCCAACTTCGGTTGGGCCACCCTCGGGTGGGCGAGCTGCATTTCAGACCCCCTTGCACTATTTGTATAGCACTAGACCTCACGGTCTAGTTCAAGCTATATTCTGGCATACGTGCCCGGATCTAAATTTAGGTCCGTCATACTGCTTGACTCATTAGACCCACATTGCACTTAGTGGGTCAATGACTAGCAGGGTTCGAGTCTCGGCTCGTTCCCAACCTTCCCCTCCCCTTTATCCCCACTTTAATCGGCCTTCGGGCTTTTGACCTTGTGTCAAGTCCTGTCTGGTGGGAGGCAGCGACAAATACATTCTTCCCAGGGTCAGGGTAGATCTGGGAGTAACATCAATGAAGGGATACTCCACGCTCCCAAGATGTCTAAAAGTAGATCTTCACAATCAGATGATGTTTAGGGTCACATCCAGAGCAAACAATTTTTTTCTTTTCTTTTGTGTCGAGACACTTTACATTTTTTATTTAAAGGGATCACTTTGTGGTTTCTCTTTGGCACACAACTTTTGCGTTTTGAGAACAGTATTAATTAAAACACGGGCAGTATGTGACACAAGGTCAAATTTTGAGCAGAGTAAAGTTGGTTTCCTTCTCCTTGGCTGGTTGTTTAAGCAAGGCTAAAGAGTATAGATTGTTGGAGGGATGACAGATGGATTCATGCCTTTCAAAAGGATATTAGCGCGAAGTGAAATATAAATAACCTAGTGTAAGATTTGAACTCGTATCACCGATTCCATTTCCAAAATGTTACGCGATACCCACACCTAATCGAGTTAGAATAATGGAAATAATTCTTTCTTAAAGATCAAAGACTTTATGGGCAAAAAGTCACGCTGAAAATATATGGAATAAATTATAATGTTCAATTCAAAATTTAGTTTTAACAACTGTTTATTGATAGTATAATTAGTTTGAAAACAGTTTTTTCTTTTCGTAATTCAACTGTAGTTAAAAGAAAGAGTTGGAAGACCGATAAAATTGTTCTGTACTTTCAGTTAGTAAGAGAGCCTGGCTTGCGAGCTTTCAACACTGATTTTCAAAGTAGGTAGCTCCCTACTTAGAAGATTGGCGTAACATAATCTTTCACCTTTCTCCCCATTAGTTTTGTGTTGCAAGAAGCTACACTTGGACATATACCTGCTTGATGTGTTGTTTATTTTCCATCAACCACAGGAGTTGGTTTGATTGATTTATTTTAACGACATATCAACTCGTCTAGGGTTATTCTATGTCGAGAGGATAGGGAATCGCGTTCATTATACGTTCATTTTTACATTTTTTGTGTAGTTGTTTCTTAAGTGTTTTTTTTGCACACGGTCTTATCAAATACAGATAATTTTCACATATATCTATTTAACCTGTAGATGGGACCTTCATCTACATTGTTCCGAAATGTAATGACAAAAAAAGGTACTCCATATTTACCAAAATATCAAATATGGTTAAGTGTCATTCCCAGGGGACATCTATTTGGGAGGCGCCTTACCCCTCTGCAGGGGACGCGGTTAGCGTATTCTCATCCTTGCCAACAGTGCAGAGTTGTAAGCTTTCGTACCAGTTAGAATCTGGTAACTGTTGACGTTTTTCTTTCTATTTGTTCCTGTGCCGTGCGAAGCTAATGTAATTTTTCTTTTGTTTAAACGCTTTCGTTTTTCCCGCCTGAATTCAGTTTCCGCTAAAGTTCTCAATTTAGAATATATGTTATCGACAGAAGATAAGGGTATAATAAAGGACACTAGTTATCTTTCGGCAAGTTATATATATATATATATATATATTTATATATAAGCTATCTGCAGTTTCTTCCTGTTTATTCGTGTTCACACCCAGAAATAGAACAAAGAGTTGATTGTCAATGACGTTGTATTAACAAGATGAATATTGTGAAGCTTACATTTAGCTTTAAGACTGGAGTAGAGTGGTGCTTTCTACTTAACGGCAACTTTCTATCTTGTTAATTCTATAAATATCGTAAAAGCAGCTTTTATTTCAGTACTGCCGATAAAGGGACCGAATACTCAAACGATGGCGTGGCTGAACTTGTTTGAACTCTTTTAATAAAAAAAAAAGTCTTACAGATAAGATGACACAAGTCCAGAGATAACAAAGTTTTCCGATTATAGAGTTAGAGAGATAATTGTAAATTTCTTTTCTTTTTTCAAATCTATTCTTAGGGGGCATTCGTTGCGTAACGCTTATCATTGCAGTAAGTGGACTCATCCACCCGAGTTCAAGTCCTAAACGAGGCTCTTTGCATTTCACATAGCGTTCATACCCTTGGGAAAGGTATTAATTCAACTGTTCTTCTTCTAGCTATGTGTAAATAGTAGGGCAGACTGGGTTCTTTAGCCTTAGTATGGCAACCGGTTTAGAAGAAAAAATCTGTATTCAAACCGACTTTACTCCGTATAAAAATTGACCTTGTGTCACATTCTACCCGTATCTTCTCAAAACTGTAGTAATGTGTCTAAGAGAAACTTCAAAGTGATTCCTTTAAATAAGGAAAACTGAATTCAAATCAGTCGTAAACCTGGGCTCTTCCAGGCTATTCCAACCAAAGACATAATACATGAGTAGCATCCCCACGACCAAACCGTTTTACGAGAACAGTAACCTGACTCTGCTGAAGTATTTAAATATATACTATATATTGAATTTTGTGCGAGGATCATAAAAAGTGTGTCGGACAAAATGTTGGATTAAAAATGACAAACATACAGGTAGTAGTCTAATAAGAATAATGAAAATATTTCTTTCTTAAAGTTTTAGATAATACAAGAAGACCAAAGGCTTTATAGTCAAAAATTCACCCGGGAAATATATGCTATAAAGAATAATGTTCAACTCAAAATTTAATGATAACAGCTGTTTATTACTAGTATAATTATTTCGAGGCCAATATTTTCTTTTCGTCGTTCAGCTTTAATGAATCTCTCAAAGAGAAACTTGAACACCGAGGATTGATTAATGGCTGGTGCAATTGCATTTTGTCTGCCACAAATATGAATAAAATTCAGAAGATACAAAACTTAGATAAGGAGGTTTGGATATGTAATGTTGTATCTTTTGAATAGCTAGATTAAAAAAAAAAAAGGATTAAACAATGGAGCCAATAGAATTGTCACTGCAATTCGTCGACCGCACAAAAGTGATCATTGAGAAAAAACTATAAAAATATCACGAGCCAATTTTTTTAAACCAATCCGTACAAAAAGACAATTCTAATCAAATTAATTAAATAGATAAATAGATAAAACCAAGAACGCCAGAATGGATTGAGAACATTTTTTCAAGTCTTAAATGTTAACATAGAACTGTGTTCTTTTTGGATGTTGACTTCAGTCTTAACACCGGTATTTACAGATCATATAGAAAAGGAAAAAGTATCCCTACTTATTTCGACGTCGGCTCCGACCATCTATTTGTAGTAGTGAAACATATCTAAAAATTCATCGCAAGAAGATCGTCCATCAATTTTTGCAATGAAGTGGTTTTGAGCAGAGCTAAAAGCTAGTATGAAGGGACACTTACAGATTGCGGAGTTAACACCTACTTGGAATATGCCGAATAAAGATGTAAAGGAAATCGAAATTGGAGAAAAATTATATGGTTCAATCCAATGTGTCGAGACAAATGTAGCAGACTTGTTCTACAATTTCATCGACAAACATTCCCTTAGATCTTGTCCTCTGAGGAAACTTTTCAACCAAAATTAACGAAAGTATGCTGTTCTTTAATTTTTTTATAAATAGTATTGTTCAGTTTGTGCATTCTTTCTTAGAAATGTAATATATATATATATATATATATATATATATATATATATATATATATATATATATATGTGTGTGTGTGTGTGTGTGTATGTGTGTGCATAAGATGGGAGTTATCTTACGAGAGTCCCATAGAACAGGTGATATATCGATGACCACAAATGACAAAATCAGTTATTCTCACTAGTCTCATAACTTGGTTTAGTTGTGAGGGTGGGGGCTACAAATGTAGCATGTCTTGACAGATATAGCCTGGAGGAGCCCACAGCTCTTCTTGTCTAGAATTGGTTTGAATTCAGTTTTCCTTGTAGACCGGCTGCCATACTAAGGTAAAAGAGCATCCCTTACTATTTACCCATCGCTGGAGTGAAAATAGATGGATTCATATCTTTCCTAAGGGTATTAGTGCTATGTGAAATGCAAACAGCTTCGTTCAGGACTTGAACACGGGTTGCCGAGTCCACTTCACAAGAGCGCCTCCATTATGTTATTACACGATGGAAAACATATATTTCAAATATTAGACACAGGACAGGAAAAACACTTGCATATGTATTGAAAAGATATATAGCGGTTACTCCCAATCACATTTTATTTTGTCAGAGTAGTAAAGGGTCACAAAGGCCTACCGGTAGGGCTGAGAATACACTGATGTATCCCTTGCAGAGGGTTAAGACCCCACTAAAAAGTGCTATTCTGAATATGACACAAAACTGAATCTGCTGGTGAGGCTCCAGTTCTGGATATCTGGGAAGTGTGGAGTATCCATTCATACAATTTCTTTAAGAGCCATTTTGATCCGGACTGATAGTATCACTTAGGGTCACATCTCTGGATCAAATAGATCTGTTTAAAAATTATTCGTATTCGATCGGACCGTATGGATAAAAAAACCTCTTAAGAAACAACTACACAAATAATATAAATATAAATGTACAATTAAGGCGATTCTCTAACTGGCGGGCAAAAAATAACCCTAGACAGGTTGACATGCCGTTAAAGTCGATCAATCAGTCAGTCATAGAGAGACGTAGAAATTTTTGAAGATATTCTGATTCGGTTAAGAACGAAAATTGGAATTTATGTAGTTTGTACTAGTGTTTTCTCAATGTCGTCTGTGTTGACAGCTTATACATGTGATAAAAATGACTGCAATTTTTGTTTTGAGATCGGTGTTTATGAATCAACAATTGTGGACCATTTGAGCTAACTTCCAAATAATAACTTTTGGTGTTAAATAGAAGGGTTGTGAAAATAATAGTCAGAACGATGTTAAATACAACACAAGCCCGCCTTAATGACTCCAATTTCTGGTTTGAAATTTAGTTATCTTTCTCCTAGACTGGTTGTCCCTCAAGACTAAAGAAATAAGTCTGTTCTGCTATTTTAATTGTAGCTAGAACTCAACCCATACAGAAATAATAAAAAAGAGAAAAAGTGATCGTCCTGTCGGTGGGCTTAGAAAATGCTGTCCGTATTCCCTGCAGAGGGGTAAAACTCTCTTCCTAAAAAAAGCTTTATTTGTCTCTGCCTCCCACCAGACGGGACTTGACACAGGGTCAATGACCCGAAGGTCGGGTTAAAGTGGGGATTAGGGGAGAGGAAGGTCAAGCACGAGCCGAGGCTCGAACTCTGCTGGACTTTGCTAGTCATCGGCTCAGTGCAATGTAAGCCTGATGAGGCTAGCTGGACATGGACCCAAACATGGGCCCTAGCACGGATGCCGGATTATAGCTTAAACTGGACAACGAAGTCCAGTGCTATACTTGCTGGTCGATGGCCGTTGCGCGTCCACCCTGTCAAAAGGAAGAGTGGTGTGCAAGACCTAAAAAGGGGTATCCACAGTATGAAACCAAACTACATCAGATGGCGAGGCTCCATCTGGGGAGCATGAAGTATCCCCCTCATTGACATTACTCCCAGGCCCTCTCTGCCCTGGAGTGGTAGTACTTGTTAGGGTACCATCTATGGGTCAAATAGATCTGTTTGAAAATTATTAGCATTGGATTCAAATACGCGAAAGGATGTAACTATGTGCAAATTATTTGTCTAAAATGAGAATACTTGATACGATATAACTGTATGCAAATTATTTGTTTTAAAGAAGAATCTTGATACGATATAACTATGCAAAATATTTTTATTAGATAGGCATCCTGTTTGGTTTGTCTCTTTGTTTAATGGCATATCTACCTTCGTGGGTTATTTAATGCCAAATCCATACTCGTAGAAGAATAGCTGTGGTACTATTTAACCCATAGCTGGGGGACAAGTGGGTTCATACCTTTCCCAAGTGTATTAGTCCAGAAGTGAATGTAATAGCGCGACTGGAGTTCGAACTCGCTTACTACGACATCGAAGTCAAGTATATTAGCCAAAACATCATGGGGACTTCCCGTAGGAATACTTGATTCCATATAACTGTGCAAACAATTGATCATAGAGAGATAAAAGTGCGATTAAAAATGATTGCTGTGGAATGTTGAAAATATAAATGACTCTAATCAAACATTTACAAATAAAATAAAATTCCGGCATTAAATGACCCATTAGGAGTTGATATGCCGTTAAATAAATAAGTTAAACCAAATTAAACATTTCTGATTTTTTCTTTAGTTTCTGTTTGATTGATAAATCTGAATAAAAAATCAATGAATGAATAGATATTTGCTTCTAATAATCCCGGATATTTGTAGATTTCTTTTTCTCTGGGCGTTTTCATGTTTTTCTAATTGAAAGAAGATGAGAAAGAGGATATCAATATTGAGATTGTGTATACGTGGAAACTATGACTCGATAAGAATATACAAAAAAGAAAATAAGTAAATACTTATTACAACAGCAAAAAAACTATGAAATAACACTAAGAAAACTATAAAAATAACATGAAGTAAAACTAGAAAACAGGAATTATAAAACCAAGAAAATATAAACGTAAAGAAAAAACAACTACATGGATACTTTAGAAGACAAACTAAAGAAAATTGCGCATGAGATGAATTGGGAATGGCTGTACAGAGGGCACATAAAGAAAGAAACTGAATCCCTTTTAAGAACAACCTAGATAATAAGAACCAATCATATAAAAAGTGGAACGGATAAAAATCAGGAAAATAGAATGTGCAGGCTAAGTTGAGAGATATCATCATCATCATCATGTCGTGCCGCTGGCACGGATATCCCTGACCCTCTCTCGCCACTTCTCCCTATCGTTCATCGCCTCTGGCAGGTCTTCAGGGCTACATCCCGTATCCTCACGTAGCTGCTGTATGTATGTTCGAACTGGTCGTCCTGCTTTTGCCCGGCCATATGTAGGGTCCATAGGAGTATATCACTTATGATATATAATAATACGCAAATATAGCAAACTAGCCCAGAAGGAGTACAAGAATTGGGACGACTGAGAGAAGAAGCTAATCCACTACGAACTGTGCAAATAAGTAAACTTTGACCATACAGAGAAGTAGTATATTTACAGACCGGAATCTGTTTTGGAAAATGAGACTCAAAATATCTAGAATTTTGAGACAAAAACGGATCATCCAATTCTGGCCAGAAGATCAGACCTATTTATAGATAACAAGAAGAAGAAAAAAAACTTGTCAATTTGTAGATTTAGCCATTCTAGAAGACCAATTTTTATCAAAAGAAAGTGAAAAACTGGATAAGTACTTGGACCTTGCCAGATAATTGAAAAAGTTATTAAACATGAAGGTGACAGCAATTCTAATCATCGTAGAAACCCTTGGGACAATCACAGAGAAGCTGGAAAAGGGTCTTGGAGAACTGGATATCGAAGTAAAAGCAGACATTATCCAAACTATAGCACTGCTGAGATCAGCTAGAATACTTAGAAGAATCCTGGGGTTATCCCCATAGCATAATCATAAACATGTTGGACTGCGGCATCGTAAAACCCTAGTCGTTCACTTTCGGACTAATATCCTTCGGAAAGGTATGAAATCATTTACTACCCCTTAAGCAAAGGGTTAAAATACTGTTCTTCAATATGGATGGCTTTGACATTATGTAACCCACGAAGGTTAATATGCCATTAAAGATTAAACGAGTCCTGGAGAATTAAAGAGACTTGGATTATTTTGGCTTCCATTGAAGGCCACCAAATCCTAGACGTGACTGGTTTCGTTTCATTTCACACTAATGCCCTCGGGAAAGGCATGAATCCACAGTTCGCCGCCTACTATATAGACTGGGTTCTTTAGCTTTGGTTAGGCAACTAGTCTAAGAAAAGGAAAACTCTGAATTTAAATCACTTGTACTCCGCTTAAAAATTGATATTTTGTTACATCCAGCCCAAGGCAGAGGGGTTGGGTAAATTTACATACATACAGAGTCCATGTCGTGGTGCAGTAGTTAGCGAATTAATTTTGGAAGTCATTTCAATCTCCACCCTATGTCCACCTATTGTCAACAAATTTTTTATATATTAATACCTCTGTCGTTATTTTCCTTTTCCTCATCTTCTTCCAGAACATGAATTAAGAAATGTAGCCTTGTGCTAAACTTAGGTAAGTTTGGTAAATACTTCAATCCAAATGTATATTGCCCTTTCGTCTTAGCTTGTTCCAGAAAGGGCGTTGATATGGCCTTGTGTCAGACTTAACTAAACTATCTTCATGCAAATGAATGTATTTATCGCACCCCTCTACTGCACGAGCAGGGTGTGACACAAGGCCAATTTTTTAAAAACGAAATATATCAGGTTTGAATTCCAATTTTACCAAGGCTAAAGAACCCAGCCTGCCTTGATATCTACCCTTAGCGAGGAAGGAGAAGAGACGAGTTCATGCCTTTCTCAGTGGTGTTTGCACAAAGTAAAACGCAAACAGCTTTGTCCAAGTTTTGAACTCAGGTTGCCGATTCCACTTCTTACGACGATAACCGTTACGGTAAACAAACTTCTCAAATATTTCAATGTAAGTGTATATTGCCCTTTTGTCTCTGATTGGTCAAGAACGGGCACTAATGAAGCCTTGTGTAAGAATTAGCAAAAAATATCGCCTCATCTTAATCCATAACGTAAGTACCTTATATTCATATGTACGACACTAAACTACGTCCGATGGTGAGGATCCTGTTCTGAAGTTTTGGTAAGTGTGGAGTACATCTTCATTGCCATTACTCCTAGGTTCACTTTGATCCGGAGTGGTAGTATTTGTTAGGGTCTCATCTTTGGGTCAAATAGAAATATTTGATAATTTTCTATATTTAAAAAACATTTTAGTGTGTGCTAACAAATGACTGACGTTAAATTGAATTATTGATATTACATAGCAATACTTGAAACCACTTCACTGTGTGCAAATAAATGATTAATGCAAAACAATATAATTACTGTTGAATAGCAATACGTACAGAGTAGAAAAGCCTGTTGTACATCCTTTTCCACGGTAGAAAAAAAGGTTGAGACCAGAAAAAATGTTTTAAGTCTTCTCAGTCCTTAGGATCATATTCAATTCGCCCGCTGGTTTATACCAGTGGTTTTCAAACTTTTGGGAGTTGGAACCCATTTTTTTGAATTTCTGGGTCTATCTTGAGGATCCCCATATGAATAAAAATAAAATTTCGTTAGCTCATATAAATAAGAATGAAATTTCGTGGATCCCCAAACAAATAAGAATGGAATCTGATAGACCCTCTCATAAATAAAAATGAAATCTCGTGGACCTTCATATAAGTAAAAATTAAACTAATCAAAAATGTCTTATGAAAATCACATCCAATATTTGCTCTGACATTAAGTGAGAGGAATGTGCTTACCTTGCCAGGAATAAATTGTCAATTTTTGGTGATCTTTTTGACATAAATACACGCAATTCATTTTGCTCAAGTTGAGATCTGTATTTGGTTATCATATTGTTAGAGGAGAAAATGCTGTTTCGCATAAATATGTTATTGCAAAAGGTGGTAGCATTTTGACCTCGTTTTGAAATAACAATGGATGCTCAAAAGCCACACTAAACCCACATTTGGGGAGTGGTTGCTGTTTAAATTGAATTTTTATAGGTGTATACAAGTAACTAGAAATACGAATTTGAGGTTCTATCGCTAATGGGATAATATAAATTTTCAAGACACTTGTAGCGTCTGCGGATCTCTGCTGTTAATGTTGAGAACCTCTTGTGGTACCGGATCACAGTTTGAAAATCACTGCTCCGAACAACTTTCAAAAGCTGTCATATATTGATTTGTCACTTTGAATATTGACTTGAATATAAATATTAACGCGCGCATGGTTACAATAGCTTGGTTGTGGGTACCTTGCATAGTGTCGAACAGGTCTCAAATCCAAGGGCTCAAAAGCGCCTTTACATCCTGAGGATGAAGCACAACGAGCCAAAAGTGAGATGAGGTGGCGTGATTTCCACCAGTTATGATGCTAATCTGTAGTACAATATTTTAAAAAAAGTCAGATTCTAGAAAACTTTGGTAGCACTTTATATATAAATAATTTTCGCTGTCGTGATGATATTTTAATACCGTAATTATTCGTATATAACACGCACATTTTTCTACATTTCTAAGCCTAAAAGTTAGGAATGCGTATTATACACTAACTATCAAATTTCTATCCGGTAGCATGCATCATTATATTCAGGACAGTGTGATCGAATGTGAGTTATATCTATAATTCAATCATTTATATGTAATGTGTAATGAATACTTCTATTTTATGTCGCTATTGAGAAATAGCCATTAGAATTACAACTTTGTTTCTGCAATAATGAACTCTTATTTTTGTCTCAACCTTGTTACATTTTTGTATGAACATATCCGCCTGTTTCCGCGAAATACTGTGTAAATGTTTTGTTACAAAACATTAGGAAAACGTGTATATCTTCAGTCGATACTAACCGGATGAAAAGTTGAACAAATGTTAAAAATATGTCAGTGCGTATCATATACAAGATACATTTTTTGCTTGTTTTTTTTTTTTTTTTTACAATTTTGTAGCCTAAATTTAAAAGTGCGGGTTGTACACAGATGCGTGTTATATACGAATATTTACGGTAATTCATTATTTACATTTCATTTAATACATATTTATACCGTTCTCTGATTCCACCAATACGATTTGACTATTGACAAAAACTTTGGTTGTCGATACCACCATGTCTTAATACCTCAGTAACCTTCAAATTATGTATGTTTTAGCGAAGGGGAAAATTCCATGTTACATTTCACCGAAGATTGGAAGTAGATGCTATCTCCTGGGCATCTCTCTTCTCTCTTTATAGTTAATGTACGAAAACTGTTAACATGGAACGTAACGTACGTATTTACAAATTGCATTCCAGGTATGCATGTAGCACCTGGAGAACGGTAAAAGTCATTTAAAAATAGACAAACGGCAACAGCTGTCATGTTGGATTCTGTTCATCTTTGTCATTACAGTTTCGGGGTTTAGAAAATGTAATACTGTTGGTTTCCCTTGGGGATTTGGGCGGTCTCTTCTGAATATTACTGTAAAGTAGGAGAGAAAAATATTTGCTGTTATTCTGAATCAAGCTTCAGATAAGTTTCCATAACACACACAGACACACGCACACATGCAGTGATTTATTTCAAGGGCATCACACAACCTTTTATTGCCCTACATATAAAAATGCTGTCAAATCGAAAAGTGCATCAGTTTTGCAGACATTTTTTTTTAGTTTTTATTATTTTTTTTACTCTTTTTCCTAGTTTTCTTTTATCAAAACGTTCTTTGTCTTATTTAGTGAGTTGGGTTGAAGTTCTGAAATGTATCCTTTTCTTTATGTATATTAATATTTGGGAAAACTTTGTTTGTACTTTGAAATAGAACTACTAATTTTAGTGTGAATATTAGACCTAGGGAAAAGTTTTCATGTAAAAAAGGGGAATACTCATGACGTAAAGGCTAAAGTATTGGATTTCGGCCGCGAAGTAAGCGAGTTCGAACTCCAGTTGCGCGATTACGTTCTATTTTGGACAAATACCTCCCGGAAAGGTATGATCCATCTTATCGCCCAGCTATTGGCTGAATAGCATCACTTCTGTTCTACAAGGATGGTTTTGGCATTAAATAACCCACGAAGGTTGATATGCCTTTGACCCCCCCCCCCGCAGAAAAATAATAACAAACGAAACAAAGGAAAGGTAAAAAAATCGCTGCCCTGAGTTAAGATATGCTGACTGAATCCTTGCAGAGGGTACCCCCTGCCCAATAGGGTGTCCTGAGTATTTAACAGCATTTGGTGGTGAGGCTCTAATTCTGAAGCTCCTGGGAAGTCAACAGTGCCCCTGCATTGACATTACTCTCAGGTTAAACCCATTGTGGAAGAAACTGGTAAAGTAATACCTCACTGGGCCAGAGAAAAAATAAAGAAACTTGTCAAAACTATTATAAAACTATAATAAAACCATAATAAAACCATAATAAAACTACGTGGGCATCCAAAATTACTCCTCTCCTTTCCTTTTGAATTAAAAAAAAACAAACAAAAAAACAAAAAAAAAAACAACAGAAGAGTATCATGTAACTTTAGCCCCAAAGTAAAAGATTACTGTTACAGAGAGAAATTAAAGAAATCAGTAATAACTACTTTACTAGAAAGAAGAATGGTAGGGGATTTAGTTGAAACTTTCCAAACAATTACTACAATTTATAATTATTGTAAACATTTTTTCAATATTTCCCCTCGAACTGGAAATTTAATGTCAAGATAGATTTTAAAAACTAAGTCTATTAACCAATTGGATTTTTTTGCTTATAGAATAATATAATGAAGAAATCGCCAAATCGAATCAAATACAGCAATAGCCTAACAATTTTTAAGATTAAATTGGATGGATTCAGAAAAAATATTTAAAAAAAAAAATCTAAGCGGGTATTTTTTGGAACTATCAGATGAGTTACTTAATAGAAATTGATCTGAATATAGATATTCTATTGATAATGCATACGTTTGTGCGAATATTAATCTAATTTAATTTTTATTTTTAAAGATTGATGTAGGAAGATAGTAAAAAGAAGTGATGCCTGAGTAGGCATTACAAATAAATGAATAAATCATAAATAAGGTATCTGAGTGTTAATTTTCTTTTCCGAACAAGAAAAGGAATCATGCGACTCCATAAAATAACAAAATATGCCAGAGAAAATCGCTTATCTTTAAATTTAATGAGTATAACTCGGAAAATAAACTGACTCTTTTGGAGAAGGATAGAAATGTATTCATAATGTATATTATGTACTAATGAAAGACAATAATTTACAACAGATTATCATGGAAGCCGGTATATCTATTTGAAATTTAATGTATATCAGCGTATGTTTACAGACCCGTTTGGTATTGCTAATTCCATGAATTCCTAAATGTATGGATCTCTTGAGTGATCTGCTCTCCGTAAAAATCAATTATCAACTCTCTATATTCCATACCAAATATTGATTCCAGATAAACAATGATAGATAGATAGATAGATAGATAGAGAGAAAGATATTTCAGTTTGTTCATATCTATTTATTCATATATAGATACGGGCAAACTGGGACAGATAGATATTAGGGCGTATTAAAAGTATTTCCCTTTTATAAAGACCCAAAGCACACAGCTAAAGATTATAACTCTATTAAACTATTACCATTAAGATTATATATCATCATCATCATCATCATCATGTCGTGCCGCCAGCACGGATATCCCTGACCATCTCTCGCCACTTCTCCCTATCATTCATCGCCTCCGGCAGGTCTTCTGGGTTACATCCCGTGTCCTCCGATAGCTGCTGTATGTAAGTTCGGGCTGGTCGTCCTGCTTTTGCTTGGCCATATGTGGGGGTCCATAGGAGTACGTCACTTACGAGCTCGTCCTTGCTTCTCCAGCAGTGTCCGGCGTGTCTGGCTCGTCTAACCTGTATAGTTTTCGTGATGGGAGGCAGGTGGCCGTACAGTTGGCGTCTCGTGGGGTGTTGTCGCCAGGACTTGTTCAATATTGCTCTCAACATTCTTGTGTAGTTGCCGTCAAGTTTCTTCTCCAGCCGTTTAGTTAGCGTCCATGTAGTGCATCCATATAGCAGTATCGATACAACCGCTGCCTGGAAGAAACTGCGTTTCATTTTATCGGTCAGGTCTGATTTCCAAGATTATATATATAATATTATTAACAATACTATTTAACAGTACGTTTTGTTTCAAATGTTAAAATTGCAGACAGAATCATTGAGATTGGAGCAATTTTTAAAGTGTTATAGCGTGTTTTGTGGGAATTAGTTATTTTCCCTAACACTATAGATTTTATGGGCACAAGAAATGAATTACAAGACTTTGCTTTATAACAACACACAAGAACGAAAGTTTTTATTTGCAGCTTTGAGGAGGTTTGTTCTTGGCGCTGCAAAACTCGTGGTCTTTAGGCTTGTTGGTTTTGGAGACGCGATAGCTTAGCGGGATGTTCGAAATGGCAGCGTGTCGTTGGATGTGTGAGGGAAGTATTCAAGGCCACCGTGTAGCTTCGTGTGTCTGGTGTTTCGGGGAGAGGCGTGCGTTGTCTCCATTACAGTAGACCAGAGGTGAAATGGGAACTTGTCGAGAGCGGAGTGGCGCTCGAATCGACATAGTAAATTTCTGTGGTGCTTGTGGAAGGCATGTTGAACGTATCTAATTCATATTCAACTGGGATTCCTTGGTCTAAAATATTAGACGCAAAGAATCCATAAATTAGAAGGTTCCCTCGTTGAATGTCCATGTTGCTGCTGCTAGGGTTAAAGCCACGGTGATATGTCCACACCGGGTGGCTTGTTTAGCTATAAGGCATCGCTAAGCAGGGGCGACCAGAGACACGTCCGTTCTGGTCGCCGCCTCCAGCCGAAGAGAGTGTGTTTGGCCGCTCACCCGTTTTGCTAGCCGGAAATGAAGGTCCGGGCTGAATGGGATAAGTCATCCTGATTGGGTGAAATTCAGTGTTGAATTAAATAGCGCGCCGAAACAAAAATGAGATTTTCTTCTTCTCTACATTCGTTATTCCGAAGTTTAAGAAAATTAAACATATCACTCAAAACTTAGCTTTATCATTTTAAGTATAGTGACTTGTCTCTCGAAATAAAGGTTGGAGTTGGATGACCGTTGGCTGCGAATTGTTATGACTTAAAAAGCAAGGTAGAAGAGAAGTTAATCAAAAACTTTCAGAAAAGTTAAGATCAGTGAAAGATACGACACACAGAAAAACATTAAAGTTCAAAACACAGAAAATGTCGGGGTATTCCTCATTAACACACAGCTGACTAAAACACGATGGATACTTTTGATACGTTATGTTAGATAGATAGATAGATATATAGGAATAGATAAATATTAATATTGTAAAAGTTCATTTATATTGCATCTGGTATAGATGAAAATAATGACATTCGAAATAATAATGGTGTTGATAGTAAGGTACGAGCAACATTTGATATTGGCGATGATGATGATGATGATGATGATGATAAACTCGATTGTGATGGTGGTCATTTCTAAAAAGGATTGTGAATCATCAAAATGAGAAGAAATAATTTCGTTGTAAAGTTAACAAGATTGAAGAGAGAAGAAAACCAGATGGCACAATTTCTTTGATAAGTTTCTTAAGTCTCACATGTTCACTAGGGAGCTTCCAGACTAAATTCTTGCAAAGGAGAGAGAGAAAGAGAGAGAGAGAGAGAGAGAGAGAGAGAGAGAGAGGGGTACATCCGCCGAGATGAAAAATACCAGTCAGTTCTAAAAAATTAGCCTTCTAATACTTGTTTTGATTTCTTTATTTAATGGCATATCAATATTCGTGGGTTATCTACTGCCAAAGCTATCTTTGTAAGGGAGCAGTAGAAGTACCATTTAACCAATAACTAGAGGATTAGAAGGTTCATACCTTTCCCAAGGATATTAGTCTGAAAGTGAATGCAAAAGCGTGATTGGAGTTCGAACTCGCTTACTACAATGCTGTAGTTCAACACGTTAGCCACTACGCTACTCCCCCTTCTAATACTTATTAATCGTAATAAAAACGAGATTTTAGCACAAGAGTGTACCTTATTACGTCAGACAATTTACTAGGCTATGGTAAAAAAAAATTAGCTTAGAATACGTTGACTGTATCCCCTGATAAGATCCCCCAAAGAGGTGTCCTGTGTATGACACTAAACGGCATCTGATGATGAGGCTCCAGTTACGGAGATCTTCCTCTCTCTATATATTTCCCCCGAGAGTTTTAATTCACCTAAACTGGGTTTCTTATTTACTCATTGTTGTGTCGGATCACCAATTCCACTAAATACGATGATAACAGTTACGCAAAGCGCATCTATCTATCTATCTATCTATCTATGTGTGTGTATGTGCCAAGAGGAAAAGTTTAATAATAATTCTAAAATCCAAATTAAATTAAAACATCAGATTCGGTGTCTAAATGCCACCATGAAAAAAAAAACCCCTAACAAAATACACCCCCCCAAAAAAACAAACAACAAACAAAAAAATAAAAACAAAAAACAAAAACAAAATATCATATCAATGTAATATACCGCTTCCCACTTAAGCAAAGTCTCATTAGCCTAGTCGGCTGGGGCTGTAGAATACACCGACTGCATCTCTGCAGAAGAGTAAGTCCCCACCACAACGAGTGTCCTGGATATAACATTAAGCCATCTGATGATGAGGCTTCAGCTTTGGAGATCTGGGGGATGTGGAGTACTCCTTCATTGCCATCACTCCCAGGTCCACCCATAGATCGGATCCTGACAGGGACTCTTGGTCAGAGTGGACTTGGAAGTTATGACAAAGAGCTAAAAAGTGCTCGAGCAAGTTTTCTTAGGTCTCCAAAGCTCTTCTGTGTATTCTAAGCTATCATAACAATGCGGTAGTTTGGATGGTCTCGATTCTTCCTCTGATTTCCAATTCCTCTAGTTTTTTCCAAGCCTTTGGGGGTTGTTCCAAGGGCACCAACTACAACTGGTATCACCGTCATATTTTCTTTTCGTTCTTAGGTAAGATCTAAAAGTAAGTAAAGTTGGCGACTGTAGTCAGGGGTGATCCGAAAGCTCTCTTTTCAATAGTTTCTACACCGAGGTGTAGGGGAGGGCTCTACTCCCTCCCCAGGATTGCTCCACTTTACCCTTGATACGTACCTTATAATGCTGAGTATTAAGCTAGGAGTTATCTTGTACCATTTTTAAGTCTTTGGTATGACTCGATCAGGGATTGAACCCCAGTCTCTCGGGCCATTGGCGAACACTCTACCCACTAGGGTTAGCTGATCCGTTTGTATCTTAAATTCCTTGAGAATTGTCTATGTCTCATTTTCTATCCTGATTGGTGTATATATCATTCGATAGTAGAGTCAAATTTTAATGTCGTGCACAATTCCCAGGGGATCACCTTTTCTACCCAGTCTTATACCCCTTTTGTACTAGTTTGCCACATTTTGTTGTTATGTGATTAACCATTTCATCTCTGTCTCCACATAACCAATGTTTATTATTCTGTTGTGTATTATCCCTCTTCGCTTTATTGTTATTAATGCTGTAACACATCCATGAATACGTGAAATGTACAAAGAATGTTCATAACTCATATATAGATAACATAGGAATCCCGAAAGACGAAAGACTTGACGACTTCTTAGTTCAGCTATGAAACTTTTTATTACCTTTGAGTTAAAAGGTTTTTCGACATGAGGAAGAGAGAGGCTCAATTTTTCTATGATGACATTTCCACCCCTCCATCACGTGTGGCACCCGCCGCAAGGCCTCGGCGAGCTCCGAAAGTCAACCGTCTTCTTCGGACGCTAAAACTCCACTAACTGACTTTTTTCAAATCCCCCAAATCCTCCGCGCACGCTTCCGGTGCGTGACGTCATTCGCACTCCCTAGCCCTTTTTTCCCCTCTGGGTTTTTTTTTATTGTGAAATCTCTGAATGATTCGTCCGCTCCGCGTGCGCGTGAATACCTGCGCTCATGTTTGCGCCTAACTAACCCATGCACTGAGCCGAAAGGTTCTCAGCCTAACTAAACCCAAAGGCAAGATATATAAAACGAAATCCCTCCACCATTATATTACATTGCAAAGAGAGTGAAAAACGGAAACATATATGCACCCATATGTCCATGCAAGTAGAGAATCGAGCTAAATATCGTTTGAGCTCAGATAAAAGTTATGATATAGAATATTAATACTCAATGCAGATTTACAATTCTCAGATGACTGTTTCAAACCATTCTCTCTCACTCTATTTCCTCACACATAACTAAGTTGGACTTAGTATTACGTTTTCCATCTCATATATATATATATGTATATGTGTAAGTAATAACCATTCCCTACGGACGAGCAAAATGCATCACAAGGTAAATTTTTTACGCGGAATTTAACTGTTATGATTTCAGGGTTTTCCTTCTCCCAAATCGGTTGTTATACCAAAGTTAAACAGCTTAGTCTGCCCTACTATTTTATCCTTAGCTGGAAGGAGAAAATTTGGAGCCATACCTCTCCCAATGGTATTAGCACTATGTGAAATGCAAACAGCCTCGTCCAGGAATTGAATTCGAGTTGCCGTATCCATTTTCTATGACGATATATATTCCACCACAAACGCCTCCAGAGTATGTATGTATGTGTGTGTATGAGCGAATAAGAACTCCCGTAATGGAAAGCATACCGGTTTCGCAATTGATTTCGTAGTATCATGGTTTCAATCTCCAGTAAATGTCCTATTATTCGTTAGTCTGTGCCAAACTAAGTTAAATTTTGGTAATACCATGGATTTTGACCTCTGTATAATTTTAACTTATATTAATCCCTTACATTTGAACATATCTTCAAAGACTCTTACATCAGCTCTATGCGAACACTGTATGCAGTCTAGAGGACCTATTAAGAGTGATGGCCAATAGGAATGGATGAAGAGAGAGAGAGAGAGAGAGAGAGAGAGAGTTCATTCATGCTATCAGCATGACTTGATGATGATGATGATGATGAAAGCACTCAACTCGCCTTACTAAATTGTCGCCTAAAATGAAATCTAAACGATATTGGTTGATTATTTATTATGATGATAAAAGCCCGTGGTGCCCGTGGTGTAATGGTTATTGTCGTAGGAAATGGACACGGTGACACGAGTTCAAATCCTGGACCAGGCTGATTGCATTTCACATAGCACTAATACCCTTGGGAAAGCTATGAATCCAATTATTCTCCCTCCAGCTATGGTTAAATAGTAGGGCAGACTGAGTCCTTCAGCCTTGGTGAGGCAACTAGTCTAGGAGAAGGAAAACTGTGAATTCAAACCTGTTAAACTCCGCTTAAAAATTGACCTTGTGTCATATCCTGCCCGAGCGGAGGGGTTGGTAAATAGGATTATGATGATAAAATCGGGGAGGGAGTTTCCGTGATGTAATGACTAAAGTGATAGGCTGTGGCCTCGAAATAAGCGAGTTAAAAGTCCAGTCACTCAATAACATTCACTTTCTGACTAATACCCTTGGAGAAGGTATGAATCCCCTTATCCCCCCACCAGCAGTGGCTTAAATAGTATTACTGCTGTTCTACAAGGATAGCTTTGGAATTAAATTACCCACAAGGGTTTATATGCCATTAAAGAAAGAAACTAAGCCGCTCGTCATAAAAAGCACACACTAATAGTAATCAAAGAATCGTATTATAACTCTAGACTCGATTACAGACAAGTTTTACATAATTACACACTGACCTTTTTGCAGCTAAATTGGTGGTAGCCAGTGGCGGGAGCGCCGTGGAATTCTTGCTCGTAGTACTTTCAGCTGCGCCAAGTTCTTTTTCAATGTAATTTTATGACTTAAGCAACAGACGTCTGATAATGTTCTTAGCCAAAATTCTTTGCATTGTTTTCCTCCTCAAATAAAACCAGATTCTATGGAAAGATTTTTATCTTACAATGAAACTTTCAATGGATACTGAATGAGTGCAAATACAATAATATAAAAAAAAGATAACAACAACAACAACAACAACAACAACAACAAAAAACAAAACAAAAAAAAGCTTCAAATTTTACGAGAAACGATCATCAGGAAAGTTTAGGTGATAAAACTTACGAGCCTACATGTTATTTTTTCTTATTTCGCACCAAGTCAGACTTAAATTTCAAGACGACGTCACGTTGTTAAAATCTAGTTTGACACCAGCTGGCTGATATATATTTATTTTAATAGCCATAGTTGATCACATTATAGGTATATTCGGGGAATTTCTGTGGTATGGTGGCTAACATACTGGACTGCGACATTGTATTGAGCGAGTTCGAACCCTAGTTGAACAATTATGTTTATTTTTAGACTAATACTCTTTGGAATGGAGTGAATCTTCTTATTCTCCCAGTTATAGGTTAAATAGTGTTACTACTGTTCTTCTATAAGGATGGCTTTAGCATTAAGTAACCCACGAATGGGTTATTGATATGCCATTAAACTGGGAAACATAAATAATTCACGAAGGTTAGATTAAACAAAAAAAAACTAAACATAACAAGTATATACTCTCTCTTACATTTTGAAATGTAAAGACAAAAACAGTACTTGACCACGAGGAGTCTCTGTGACGTAGTGGTTAACGTGCTTGACTGCGACCCCGTAGTAAGCGAACTCAAACTGCAGTTGCGCAATTACGTTCACTTTCGAAATCATACCCTTGGAAAAGTATGAATCTCCTTATCCTCCCAGTTATCGGTCAAATAGGGTCACTACTGTTCTTTTAAAAGGATGGCTTTAGCATTAAAGGTTGATATGCCATTAAACAGATAAACTAAGAAATCAAAGTATTGGACCACAAGTGAACAGTTAATTGTAAATCGAGCATATGATTGTAACGAAATAGAAACTGAAATTTGTGGCAAGAGGAGAAATTTAATCCAAATTCTCAAATCAAAACTCATCCAAAAGTGCAAGGTTATAATAAAACATAAAGGAAACATCGAATATCGTATTTTTTGGAGGAATCAATTGTCGTTTAAAAACAAGTGTTGATTTTTGTTCGAATAAACACTTTATTGTTTATTTTTAGATGAAATATTGTCAACCATTAATTTTGATAAGTATTGTCTTTCACCTTAATTGGTTTTTATTGCAACATTATGTGTTTATCATATTTACCCCTCCCCGCTCGGGCAGGATATGACACAGGATATGACACAAAATCAAGTCAAATCTCATAATAATTATAATCACGAAACAGATTTCCCAGTAGTTTTCAAATTTAGAAATTTCTAAAGCACCCGAAAGACAAACGTTCAGTATCCGTTTCAATGTCAATTTTCGTATAATCTCGTTATCGTTTTAAAAAGACTCTTTCGATGTGTGGAGATTGAATTGAGTGAGCTTTGGTATCAACGACTTGATGGTGTATCTTCGTATATTTATCGTATCTGAGTATTAAAAATCACTGCATCAATAACTTGAGTGTAAGGAACAAAATTTGGACACTTGTAGCTGAGGAAATGTATTATGGTTTAATATTTCCTTACGCTAAACAATACAGAACAATTCACGACGAAATAACAAAATATTTATGGCCTGAGTAAACTTAATGGATTCAATAAAGGAATGACATGAAATACTAAAAGAGTAAATTATAGAGAAGAGTTCTTGGGTGTATGTTAAAAATGCTTAATAGAATGGAAGTTGTGTGCGGACGTCAAAGTGTGGTATCATGCGTGGTACAACATGAAGTTTGTTGGGGCGATAGGCCCTCAGCTGGGAAACGCACAAACTCGTGCATGCTTCTAACTGTCAAAGCGAGAGAGAGAGAGAGAGTTTGACTTTGCTGCGTCGTTTTAAATCCTACTTTAGTCACGTCACCCAGCGGCCATTCGAAGTACTGTTTGGAAGAAAAGGCATGTAATCCCTACAATAATATTCGTCGAAGCTGTATAGGCCAAACATGTTATACAAATAAATTATTATTTCAACAACTTGATTTTCATTTTTACAGTCATATTTCTTAACTGCATTGACGGATATCATATCCAAATTATTTGTATTTATGGATAAATACGCACAAATACGAATAACTAAACTCTAGAAATTGGAACATATTGGTCAAAGTGTTCATTGATCAAGTTACTCAATATTTCCTACGTGTTGCCAAGAATTTCACCCTTTAAATCATTCGAATCTTTTCCTTCATTGAAATCATTTAAATATTTTTATTCTTTGAAATCATTTAAATCATTTCCTTCTTTGAAATCTTTTAAATCATTTCCTTCTTTGAAATCATTTAAATATTTTCATTCTTTAAAATCATTTAAATATTTTCATTCTTTGAAATCATTCAACCAAGAATTAGAGAACAGCAGTTTGTACAAATTCTTTTTTCTTTAAGGAAAGATTTTCGGGCCTCACTGTTCCCAAATGGTTGGTTACCACCTCGTATATATATATATATATATATATATATATATATATATATATATATATATATATATATCCTAAAGTAACCGGTCTTTGTTTTTTTTCTTAAAGAATATATATATATATATATATATATATATATATATATAATTTATTTGTCGCTGCCTCCCACTAGACAGGACTTGACACAAGGTCAATGAGCCGAAGGCCGATTATAGTGGGGATTAGGGGAGGGGAAGGTCGGGAACGTGCCGAGACTCGAACCCTGCTGGTCTATGCTGCTCATTTACCCACTAAGTGCAGTGTGGGTCTAATGAGCCAAGCTGTATCACGAACTCAAATCTGGGTCCGGGGACGGATGCCAGGTTATAGCTTAAACTAGACTGCAAGGTCTAGTGCTATATATATAATAATAATAATGGAAATAATCGATTTACTTGTGACCAAAACTACGTCATCAGTAACGTCGCAATTCCTTTAGTGATTTATGTTACATGATTTGATTTTATTTAGATAATTAACAAAATTGTTTTATATTATCAATACTTTTAGGCTTATCTACTTACAAATAACATGCAATTGTATTAATATATAAAACCAAATAGGAGTATACTCTATAGTTGGGATTGCTTATTTGCATATTGATCTTAAAAATTTGGTTTTGATAAATATTTGCAAGGCAATATTGATTTCTAATTGCTTGGTTGTATTTTAATAGATATGAGCAAAATTGCCATTCATAGATCTTAGAAGAAATCCTGTAATCTTATCCTTTACTGTCTAATTTAGTTAATAGTTAAATTAGGAAAATTTAGCTGTGAAAGCCGGGAGTGACGGGAAGAGCTAGTGTCCAAGTTGTTCTATTCCTCGATTATACTTGCTGTGTTTCAAATACATTTCTAGTAATAATTTAATCTTAGATAATATAGATGCTCTCTTTTATATTAGTTTTTTAGCTTTGCTAATATTTTAAATATATTCATACGCACATAAAACAATCCTATGTATAATTTTATGTAAAAATTATTCAAAATATAATAAGAATAAGTGCAATCTTTTTATATGCGGTCTTATTAAGCTTTGTTAGTATTTATAATTTAATGATATTTTGTTATATCAAAAATTAAATACTTGTGCCCGGAGGGCCCATATTTTTGCTTGTATATATAGCACGCACGAACGCACGCACAAACACTTATATATATATATATATATATATATATATATATATGTGTGGATGACTATAGAGATTATATACTCCCCTACTCCCGTGGTGTTGAGTTCTCTGGCGAAGAAGTAATCGTGTTGCCATTAGCGCTCATTGCAAGCCTCTTCGTAGATGAATTGAGGTCTCGGCAACCGTTGAACGGATGTATGTAAACAATAGTAATTGTGATCCATAACCGTTTAAAATTTACTTCGCAGCTAATGTCTCCTCGTGGCTGAATGATTACAAGCTTTGGCTTGGCGTTTGAGTCAACCGGGTTTCGATCCCAGCTACGGGAAGCTACTGTTTAGCCACACTGATGAGTTCTGAGAGAACGAAACAGATCTGTCTCTGGATGACTATATATATATATATATATATATATGTGTGTGTGTGTGTGTGTGTGATTATGTGAAAAGAAAGAAGAAATATAATTTTTGAATCCGTTATCAGTGTTTCGGTTTATCCACTTTACCACTTATTTTTCACATCTTGTTGGATTTACCAAATCTACCATTTCTCAATATATATATATATATATATATATATATATATATAGGTACTATTGGATTTCTTTAGGTATTCCTCACTGAGTCTAGCAAGGAGTTATCCTTGCCATTAATTCTATGAAACCGATATGGCCATAACCTTTAATTTCTGCAATTCTCTGCTTTTTCGCCTGGGCAATATTGTACATCCATTTGTTTCGGATTACCGCAACTGTTATGCAGAATTCGTAAAGCAGACGTTATCTACAAAAGAAATACATTCAACAGAATCTGACACACCGACATGTTTTTCTTTTGTCATGTTAGTTAAACTGCCAGTCCTACTTATGATCTCTTAACTGATATTCGAATTCTGCGTAGGTTATTCAGTTTTATGCTTCTTCCGGAGGATCCCGTGTTGTAATAGTTATTGTCGTAGGAAATAGACTCGATAACTCGCGTTCAAATCCTAGACGAGTTTGAGTGCATTTCATAGAGCGCTGATACCTTTGGGAAAAGGTATGAATCCAATTATTCTCTTTGCAGCTTTTGGTAAATAGTAGGGTAAACTGGATTCTTTAGCCTTGGTTAAGCAACCAGTTTAGGAGAAGGAAAACTCTGAATTCAAACCTTTTAAACTCTCCTTAACAAATAGACCTTGTGTCATATCCTATCCGTGTGGAGGGGTTGGCAAATGCATACTTCTAATGTTTCGTAGTTTGAGGATTTCTAAATTAAATATAGCTGAAAATTACGATAATTTGTCAGTTTTTTGTTTGAATTTGCTGTTACTATTTTACATTGATTCTTTTAGACTTTGTAGATTTTATCATAATGTTTCAGATACTAAATTTTATAGCAGGGGCCTCAAAATACAGGACTCAAGGACGAGTATTTGAGACCCTTACTCTACAGACTTCGTTCGAGCTGAATTTCTGAAAATAAATGTTACAATCATGTGTTGATTCTTTGGGACCAGTTTTCTTAGCCAAAACTTAATAAAGACACCAAATATTAGAAAACTTGTCAAAAATAAATATATTATTTTTCTGATCTCTTTGATAAAATTCTTCCAGCTGTAGCCGTGTTAGTACTGCTGTAAGGTTGCACATCTTGGACTCTAACGAAACACTTGGAGAAAAGGCTAGATGGATACATAAGAATGTTGCATGCTGTTTGAATAAATTCTAGAAGTAGCACTTTACAAGACACCGTTTATACTGCCATCTACCTCCCATCTCACAAACAATCGATGAAAGACAAGCTAGATATGCTGGGCATTGCTGATGAAATATTGACAAACTTATAAGTGACTTTTTCCAATGGACTCTTACACATGAACGCACTAGTGTTGGTAGCCAACCAGTAAAAACTTATTCATCATCTCTGTGCGAACACCGAGTGCCGTCTCGATGACTTACCAAGAACTATAACGTTTTAAACAGGCCAGAGCTCATTCGTTTGTAGACAATAAAATGGTTTCAAGTATTACTATTTAACATTAACAATCTAATTTAACATCAGTTATTCGTTTGCACACAGTTAAATGGATATACATATGATCTTTAAGTGAATAGCCTGTAGGTAATTTTATTTTAAAAATAGCTAATTTGTTTCCACACAATTAAGTATTGCTATTGTTTGCACACAGTTGAATGGTTGCAAGTACTGCTATCTAACAAATAATTCAATTTAATATTAATCATTTGTTTTCACACAGTTAGGTGGTCACAAATATTGCTATTTGACATTAATAATTCTTTTTAGCACAATTCATTCATTTGCACACATTAAATGGATCCATATATTCCTATTTAACTCTAATTATTTTATTTGCACGCAATTAAATGGTTTCAAGACTTGCTAAGCAATACTAATAATTCAATTCTATATCAGTAATTTGTTTGCAAACAGTTAAATAGCTTCAAGTTTAGAAAATGATTACATATTTCTATTTGACCCACAGAATGAACCCTAAAGAGTACTACAAGTCCAGGTTAGAGTGGACTTTGGAGTAATGGCAATGAAGGGGTACTCTGAATTCCCTAAAACTCCAAAAATAGAGTCTCATCATAAAATGGTTTAGTGTCATATCAGGACACTCGTTATTCCTCTGCAGAAATGCTGCCGACGTATTCTACAGGCCTGTTTGTCTTACGAAGTAGAGAGTTCCTAACAGATGAAGTTGATAATTATTAATTTTATCGCGTATTTGATCAGTAAGTAGTTGAACAGTAATTTCTTTTGCAAGACGAATAGTTTGTTGGTAACATTTTTAAACGAACTAATGATCATTTGTTTGCACACAGTTAAATGGTTTCAAGTGATGCAATTTAACACTAATAATTTTATTTGCACACAGTTAAATGGTTCCAAGACTTGCTATGTTCATACGTTGCAAATGTGATGAGAAGTTCTACATGCGGCATATTCTCATGACTTGTCACCTGCAAACAATTCATTCCTTGCTGCACTAGTTATGTGGTCAAAGATTTCAAAATTTCTAGGTATTAAAGAATCCTTTGAAGAATTCATCGATTTAGATGCTCAAATTCGCGGAAAGATGGCGTAAAAGAATCGAAAAAGAATAAATTTACTTGTGCATCTTCATCAATTTTCCTGTTCTATGGTCCAAATATCTGAGTCCCACTTTTATCCATTTTAAGAAGGGTCCAGGGTACCTAACAAGAGGAGACAGTCCTGGTATTTATTTCTTTGGTTGAATTTCTGTGGCAGCATTTGATGTACTTCTTTCTTACTTTTTCTTTCACCTTTGCTTGAAGGTGTTCGCTTCTAATATTCACTTGCCCAGTCGGCCGGGGCTGTAGAATGCACCAGGTGCTTCTCTGCTGATGGGTAAGACTCTCCCAACGAGTGTCCTAGATATGACACTAAACAATCTGATCGTGAGGTTTCAGTAATGCTGGAGCTTTGGGGAATGCGGAGTACCTCTTCGTTGCTATCGCTCCCAGGTCCACTGTGGCCCGAAGTGGGTCCTATCTATGAGACAACTAGAACTAAACTGTGTACTTATGCTTAACTGAATTGTTTGAAATAGAACTGGTTTTGTATGTTAAACTGAATTGTTTGAAATAGAACAGGTTTTGTATGCTAAATTGAATTGTTTGAAATAGAACTGTTTTGACATTTAACTGTGTGTAAACAGAAAACTATACTTATACTAAACTGAATTATTTGAAATAGAACTGTTTTTGACATTGAAACTGTGTGTAAACAAAAAAATTATACTTATACTAAACTGAATTGTTTGAAATAGAAATCTTTATATGAATAAAAATGGATTTGACATTAATAATCTACAATGGTTGATATGCCATAAAACCAAACCAATCTAATATTCACAGGTATTGATAGATTTTTTTCTCTACTCGTTCTTATACTTTTCTGGTTTAATAATTCTTTTTCTTCAGTTGTTTTTTTTTTCAACCGTAAGCATTGCTCATCAATCCTTTCCTCTGTCTTGACTATAAATTCTTATAGTTGGTATCTGAGTTTTTAGTTTTTTATTCTTGCTAAATATCTCCATATCATTCATATCTATATGAGGTGGTTTATTCTTTTCCTTTCTTTCTCCTGCCTTTATATATTAGTAAATCCAAAATGAGTTTATCTAAGGTTTTCTATCTGTGTATATCTGATTTTCCCTATTGGGGATTTCACTTCCGGTAAATCAATCTGTGTTTCCGGTTACATAGATAAAGTAGAACTGGTGTCAAAGCAATGATTAAAAATATATTTTTATCAATGACATATCATCACATACACGCGTAGTCACTAGGTGCTACGATAAAGCCAATGAACTGAATATAATACGGACTTTGTTCTACTCTTTGTAAGCCATAGCCTTTGTCAGCCAGTTGACAAATCACAAGAAAGCATACTACTGTGACAGTATTGTGGTGGTGGTGGTAGTAGTATGAATGTATGTGTGTGTCATATAATAGTTATCAGCACAGAAAATACAATCATTGAACCGCGTTCGAGATTCGACTAAATATGCTTGTACTTTCTTAGTGTTCATGCCTTTAGGAAAGACAAGAAACTTCTCGTTGACCTCTAACCTATCGACAGGTATCTTGATGAAATGCTTCATCCCAATCATGATGGTTGCCATAGAATATCTATCTATCTATCTATCTATCTATCTCCTCCACTGCGGGAAGTTTGAGGTACAAGGTTATTTTTAATGCGGAGTAAAGCTGATTTAAATTCCCTTTCCTAGGACTGTTTGTTTTTACCAAGACTAAAGAATCAGTCTGTCCTACTATTCAATCATCGATGGGGAGGAAAAAGAGGGATTCACGCTTTTCCCAAGGACATAAGCGCTAAATGAAAGGCAAACAGCCTCGTCCAGGGTTTGAACTCGGGTCGCCGATTCCATTTCCTACGATGGTAACAGTTACGCTATATGTATTTAATAGATTCCCACGACGATAGCTTCGTAGAGAAATAAGACAAGCTTGTTCAGTTTTTAGTTATGAAGAGAAATAAGAGTTATAGGGAAGAGTCATGGAGAAGAGGAATATGACAGTGTCTGTAAAACTGATTTTGTTGTCACTTTCTCGAGCTGGTGGTGGTTTGACACACACACACACACACACACACATATATATATATATATGAGGTGCATACAATAAGTTTCCAGACCTTTTTTCGTATGGGCATTTAAAATTGTCGCAGACTCTTGATAATTCAGTATGTTATTGCTATACATTTTAAGAGATGACTGATCAAGTTTTATGATTTCAGGTTCAAATGAACAGCTACAGCAGCAATTGGAATACACCCTACTAAAGCATGATTGTCACAGCTGGTGAATTTCAAAAATGTAATCTGACACTTTAGAAGAACGATATGCAAAAAAGTTGTATTTTAAACTTGGAAAAAATCCCACAGAAACGTATGGAATGCTTCAGACTGCTTTTCGGCCATCTTGCATGAATCGAGCATCAGTCTTTGAGTGGCATAAGAGATTCAAGGAAGGCGGGGAGTCTGTGAGGGAGGATGAGAGGTGTGGGAGGAGTAAGGAAGTCAATACACCAGAATTGATTTGCCAAAGGGTTAGGGTTACTATGTTGAGGTTTTAAGGGAGTTCAGGAAGAGATTCTGTCGGAAGAGGCCAGCAATGTTCAAATTGGGTCAGTGGCATTTCCACCAGGGTAATACTCCAGTCCTCAACTCCATACTTGTCACAGACTATTTGACCAAGATGGGCATCAAGACAGTTCCTCAGCCTCCCTATAGTCCAGACCTTGCTCCCTGTGACTTTTGGTTATTCCCTAAGCTCAGAGGCTGTCGTTATGAGACAATTGAGTTGAAGACAGAGGCTGTGACGAAGGTCATTGACACGCTCACACAAGAGGACTTCCATGGGGCCTTCCAGACGTTGTTGGAACGGTACAACAAGTGTATGGCAGGTGGAGGAGATTACTTCGAAGGGGACTAGAGTTCCATGTGTGTACTATCAATAAAAGTGCCATACGAAAAAAGTCTGGAAACTTATCGTATGCACCTCGTATATATACGTATTTACCAACTCCACAGCATGGGCTGGATTCGACAAAAGATCAAACTTAAGCGGAGTTTAACAAGTTTGAATTTAGAGTTTTCCATCTTCTAGACCAGTTGCTATGGTTAAAGAGCCCAGTCTACCCTACTATTTAATCATAGCTGGAGAAAAAAATAATTGGATTCATACTTTTCCCAAGAGTATTCGCGCTATGTGAAAGGCAAACAGTCTCGACCAGGATTTGAACTCGGATCACAGTGTGCATTTCCTTCGATATATATTTATATTTATTTTCGTCCTTCGGTCTTTCTGTTTGCTAGTCACATCTGACGATTGTGTATACATAAAACTGACAGTTATGGGGAAAGCAAAGAGGGGTGAGGGAACATCAATTTATTTTATGTTCTATTCTGCTCTATGAGCCAGTATTGAGCAGTTTAAATTTTTTTGAAGAAATGTTTCTAAAACAGTTGTTTATATATATATATATATATATATATATACATATATATATATATATATATATATATATATATATATGTGTGTGTGTGTGTGTGTGTGCGTGTGTGTGCGTGCTCTTTTCTATCTCAAACATCTGGATGGTGATGAGGCGTTTCATCAAGATATAAGGACGTTTCCTACCATTTTCTATGGTGATAACCGCTACACCAAACACACACACACACACATATATATACATATATATATTGAGAGAGAGAGAGACAGACAGACAGACAGAGAAAAATGAGATAGAATGGAGAGAAAAAGTTAGTGAGGAATAAAGAGGATTGCTCATTTTTTGTCGCTTCTTTTTTGTTGCACTATTTATCCCAAAGCCACGGAATTCATGTAGAAGCTGAGGTATATGTGGGAGTTTATTTACGCCCTGATTTTGATTCGACCATGAAAGCTGATAAATTTAAAGACTGAATCATTTAGATTAAAAAAAAAAAAGGCTTCAGTAAACGCTGATGTACTCGCGTGCGCGCACACACACAGACCGACAAAATGAAGCATTTCTCTCAACATTCATAAATAAACATTTTCTGTAAAATGATACTCTTACAACACATTCACATGAATCCAACTTTGCCTTATTCGACCATGTTTCAAGCGAATTAAAAGATCATCTCTATTTCTGATGGATTATTTAATATCTTATACTTAACATTATCTTTTTTTGACAACAATGCACAACACGCGGATATGCCACAGTTGAAGATATCACAAGATTTAAAAATTTAGTTTGGTTTGATTTGATTTTGTTTGGTTTTGTGGCACATCAACCATTGTAGGTTATTAAATGCCAAATTATCATTATTAAATATATATGATTTGTAAAGACATTTTGTTGATAACATTTTGAAATGGGTCTGTGCTCATTTTATTTGCACACAGTTAAATGGTTTCATCATTAATTATTCTCTTCCTTTGTACACAGTTAAATCGTTCCAAGTATTCTTACGTATCACTAACAATTCAATTAAACATCAGTCATTTGTTTACATACTTAAATGGTCAAACAGTTCAGCTTCAAACACTTCAATTTAGCATAAGTCATGTTTGCATTCAGTTTAAATGTCAAACAGTTCAATTTGACCAATAGATAGGACCCTATAAGTTGCTACCACTACAGGAGCGATGACAATGAAGGGGTACGCATTCTCTAAATCTCCAGCATTACTGCAGCCTCACTATCTGATTATTTTCATGACACTCGTTGGAGAGGAGGCCTTATTCCTCTACAGAGTCACCCAGTCGGCTCGGGCTGTAGAATACAGCGACTGTATCTCTGCAGATGGGTAAGACCCCCCACCAATGTGTGTCTTGGATATGACACAAAATAATCTGATGGTGAGGTTCTAGTAATACTGGAGCTTTGGGGAATGTGGAGTACCCCTTCATTGCCATCATTCCCAGGTTCACTTTGGCCCGGAATGGTAGGACCTGAAAGGGTCCCATCTATGGGTCAAATAGAACTAAACTGTGTACTGATGCTAAACTGAATTGTTTTAATAAGTGTATGACAAAACTGAATAGCTTGAAATAGAAATGGTTTTGACAATCAAACTGTGTACTCATGATAAACTGAATTGTTTGAAATAGAACTGATTATTTGTATAAATGGATTTGGCATTAAACAGCCAACAAAGGTTGATATGCCATAAAACCCAACCAACCAACCAACCAACCAACCAAACTCTGCAGAGATGCAGTCGGTGTATTCTACAACCTCCGCTGACTGGGCTTGTTTAAAATTTAGTTTAAAAAGAAGCAACCATTATATTCGATTATAAGCACATTTTACTCAACCCCTTAAAAGCGAATTGATAGGATGCTTGCTCAGTGTAACCGTTATCGAAGTAGGAAATCGGTGACCTGCGTTCAAATCCTGAACGAGACTGTATTTCACTTCGCATTAATGTTCTTGGGAAAGGCATGAATCCAACTATTCTCTTTCCACAAATTATCGGTCAATGGTTGGGAATACTGGGTTATTAAGCTTTGATTAGGCAACCAGTCTTAGAGAAGGAAAACTCTGAATTAATACCAGCTTTACTCCGATTAAAAATTGACCCTGTCTTACATGCTGCTGGCAACCGGAGTGTTGGATATATATATATATATATATAGCCATCCACATATTTTTTTATTGTATCACAACTCATCAGTGGGGCTAGACACGCTAGATGCTTGAAGGTGGGATCGAAACCTGGCTGACCTTACGCCAGTCAGATAGCTTTACTATACAGCCACCAACAAACTCGTCATAACCGAAGGGACTTTTGACACATATGTTCCACTTTTCTTTTGTTTGCATAAAGAAGTTTAACGGCCACCGAGTGCTGAATTTATCAGAAGAGCTTTGCATTACGAGAGTGCAACTAGTAATTCCTTCGCGAGAATGCTCAATCCCCTGGAGCGAGGGCATGGGAGCATAGATATATATTAGGAAGACTCTGAATTAAAATCAGCATAATACCTCTAAAAATCGATCTTGTGTCATATCCTGCCCGTAGCGGAAGGGTTGGGTAAATACATAGGTGCGAAGTGATTGGACGGAATTAGTTGATCGAATTCTAATTCTGGCTGTGCATGTTCATGTTTACTTCTTATCGTCGTAAGAAGTGGACACCGCTACTCGAGTTCCAATGGGGGTGTCCTCGTGGTGTAATGGTTAAAGCGATGGACTGCGGAATCGTAGTAAGCGAGTTCGTACTCCAGTCGCGCTATTACGTTCACTTTCGGGAAAATACCCTTGGGAAAGGTATGAACCCCCTTATCCTCCCTACTATGGGTTAAATAGTACCACTACTGTTCTTCTAAGAGAATGGTTCTGGCATTAAATAACCTACGAAGGTTGATATGCCATTAAAACAAAGAAACCAAACCAATTGAGTTCCAATCCTAAACGAAGCAGTTTGCATTTCAAATTGTGCCAATATCATTGGATAAGGTATACATCTACTTAGTCCCCTTCCAACTATGAGTAAATAGCAGGGTAAACTTGGTTCTTTAACTTTGGTACGACAACTGGTCAAAAAGAAGGAAAACTGAATTCAAACCAGTTATAGTACTGGAGTGGGGTTGGCACCACCAGACTATTTGTGTCCAAGGCTATTTGTGTCCAAGACACGCTATATGAGTCGGGCCTCTCCGATCAAACCAGGTTACAGGATCAGTGATCATGAAGAGTCCCAGTTAAGTAAATGAGGAATGTGATGCTGGGGTTGGGTTTGATGATACATTTAAAGGTAAAAATCATATTTTGTCGATTTTAGCAAGGGCAAATGGAATGAGTAGTTGGGTAGTTAGAAGTTATGGCCACTAGTTTAGGAGAAGGAAAATTCAGAATGCAGAATAATTCTAGACTTAGAAAGGGATGGTCACCATATGGGTATTCATTTTGATGAAAAAAGTAAATAGCAGACTATCAGTTCTATTGTTATATTTTGACCTTCGCCCCAGCCCAAAAATGCTATTCCTAGGTAATACACCGGAAGGAAGTGACACATTCCAACGGCCAGTAATCGAAAGAGATCGCGTGGGCGGATTAAGGCTTATGATATGGGATAAGGTCAAGGTCCCATTCTGCCATTACAGTCATGCACTGGAAGAGAGTAACCTCTGAACTGCATGACAGTTATTTCCGCTTGATGACGATTAAACATCCGATTCAAAGATCCAGTAGGCGATCGTGTGGGCGTTGAGTTATTATTTAACTTAGTTGAGTTTGGGTCCCAGAGCAGTTGCCAGCAGACTTCCAGACAGCTAGAGACCAGATGTGGTAGGGAAGGCCACACCCGACCGAGGGGTCATCGGAAAACCCCCGATGGAGTGGACCCCAACATCAGGAGAACAAGACACAACGTGACGGTCATAACAGTGGGGTCAAAATATGAAGTTTATGTTTGGTCTCCAGCATCCTCTCACATGCTAACCTTTCGAACCCTTGCAATATAGTGAGAGGTGAATATTTTTCTAAAGAAGTCTTCATGTGTCTTCCTTCCTGCATCTTAATTCTTCTTGCGTCTTCCTTCCTTCATGCGTCTTAATTATGGTGTCGTTGTGATGCTGAATGAAGATGTATATGTATACAACACTATTTCAGATTAGTATTATAATTACTGGAAATCACAGCTCCCTCGTCTCTATATACTAATTATTCTATCTCTCCCTCTCTTTAATTCGGTCAGTATATATGTATGTTTGCATGTATGTCTGTCGATATATCAATCTATGGGTGTTCCTATATATAGATATATATATGTATGTGTGTGTGTGTGTTCATATATATATATGCGTGTGTGTTTTCATATATATATATATATACACATCAATATATATATATATATATATATATATATATATATATATATATATATATATATATCTTTACATACATGTGCTAGTGTATGTGTATGTGCATGTGTGTTTGTCAAGCCATTTAAATTTTGTTATGAGTAAATGATAAATAAAAATAGCTACCTATCTGTTGTATTGCAGAATGGCATTATTACTTGAAGAAATCATACCCCATTTTCTCTCGCTTTTGGCACCCTGTGCGTCTCCTCCAGGACTTAAAGGCTTTTTTGGAGTCCTTGATTTTGAAACGCTTGATATAAACTTATGACCTGTATATATATAAAAAAGAATTACCAATATCCAGGAAAATAAAACAAAACAAAGCGTTAATAGCAACAAATCCTGGAGTCTATCAAGCAACATAAAATGTTGACAATGCTGACTAACATTGTTTTAATGAATAGGGTATTTTTTTAAATACCCTATCCGGTGGCAAAAGCTGCTCGGTAGCGCCAGGAGTGGCAGTACCGCCTTGAGCTACCGAAACTGTGTTATCACCCTGGATGGCGGCTGATGAGGCTAGGGTATTGCACGTGCTTCCACACGTTGTATGATGAAAAAAAAAAAAAAAAAAAATAACGGCATTTTCTGTGAGTTCTTTACGTTGATCAAATTCCATCGACAAAATCACATAATGCAATAACCAAGATCATTTTTCTTAATCTTTCTTTCATGCTCGTCTACTTATATAAAAGGAAGTGGTTGCCTAAGGGTTAGCAGAGCCAAGAATGACAATGGCGAACTATTATCATTATATATTTGTTTCTTATGCCTCCTTGTGTATCTCCCCTTTTTACTGTGTTCTCACATCAACCTTAAAAAAGAAGGAATCTTTGCACAGAACGTATTCACTATTAATACAATATTTATAAACATATCCAAATTTCTTAAGTAATTCATCCGATAATTTCCCAAAATGTTCTCTTAATTTTTTTTTTCTTACCATTTTTTCTAAAACCATCCAATTTAATCTTAATTTTTTTTATGCTATTGTTGATTTTGATCCTATTAGACAATTTGTTCCAAAAAATATATAACTATTAGTAAAAAATCTAATGAGTTGGTAGACTTAATTTTTGAAATCTGTCTTGACAGATTATTTCCACTTCGAAGAGAAATATTGAAAAATGTCTACCATAATTAAAATTGTATTAGTTATTTTGGAAGTTTCAATTAAATTACCTCTTATTTTCCTTTCTAGTTCTTTCTAGTTCTTCTTTAATCCTCATGCATCTTATCTCTCCCAGTAATTGTAAACTTTTACTTAAAAAAGATTGTAACTTTACTTTGTATACCCTCTTATTTCAATGTTACATTTCAATTTTGGTGTCTCAACACTGGACCCCAAACCTGAGTACAATATCCTATATGATATCTTATTAGGGTTTTATTCATTCTTAAAACAAAATTTACTTCTCTTGAAATAAAATTTCTAACCATTCAGCCAATCATTCCATTTGACCTCGATGCAAGAGACAAAATATAACTTTTAATTCTAAATGCATTATCAAAGCCAACCCCTTGATGGCATTCCTTATTTCCTTAACTGGGACTGTTTGCGTTCATCATCATCATCCTCATCCTCATCATCATCATCATCATCATCACTGGTTTCGTAATCTGGTTTGGGCGTAGAAGTACGACCCGTGTAGCTTGTCTTGGATACGAATAGCTTGGTGAAGCCCATTCCTCTCCAGGTCTAGATCTGGTTTTAAATTAGAGCCCATTTTGCTCTGCTATTTACAAATAGCTGGTGGGAGAATAGTTGGATTCATAACTTACACAAGGGTATTTGAAATGTAAACAGCCTCGTTTAGGATTTGAACTCGGGTAGCTGAGTTCACTCTCTACGACGATAACCGTTACATCACAAGAACCTAATGCCCATGAGAAAGACATGAATCAATTCCCTTCAAGCTATGAGAAAACATCAGGGAAGTTGGATCACCTAAGTTTTAATCCATCTCATACGTTCAATAAGTCAGTGATGATTCCTTTCTTCGAGTACAATCAGAACATATTAAACTTTTCCCTGTGAAGTGAGGTTGTAGAATACACCGACTGTATCTCTGCAGAGGGGTAAGACTCCCCTAATGAGGGTCCCAGATATGACACTGATGGTGAGGTTCCAGTAATGCTGGATCTTTGGGGAATGCAAAGTACCCCCTTATTGCCATCTCTCCCAGGTCTACTCTAGCTCGTAGTGGTAGCACCTGATAGGGTCCTATCTATGGATCAAATAGAACTAAACTGCGTACTTATGCTCAACTGAATTGTTTGAAATAGAACTGTTTATACGTATAAAAATGGATTTGGCATAAATAATAAACCTACAAAAGATGATGTGTCATAAAACCAAACCAAACCAAACCATATTCAATTTTACTTAGAGAGGAGATGGGCATCGTCAGCGAACGCACCGGCACTAAGTATAAGGGGATGCCCTAGTTCCAAGAACTATCGAACTTCATAGGGAAGCGGTTACGAAAGAGAACTTTAGATATGTGACGCTGATATACGATTTGCTATTTGTTAAAGTCGACAGAATAAAAAGAATGGATATATAGTAGGGCAGACTAGGTTCTTCAGTCTTGGTAAGGCAACTAGTCTAGGAGAAGGACAACTCTGAATTCAAACCTGTTAAACTCCGCTTAAAAATTGACCTTGTGTCATATCCTGCCCGAGTGGTGGGGTTGGTAAATATGATAAAAAGAATGGATATGTTCTGTATTATACAGTAGGATGTTGTCCAGATGTACTTGAGAAAACCTAAAACTCTTTCGATAACCGTAAGGCTAGTAAAGTAGACAGCAAAACATTGTTTTTCTCAACATTTTGGCTCAGTGCCATCCATGATTTCAGTTCTGGATGGTGGAAATGTTGAGTTTCGTTATTTAAAACCGTTTTATCAAAATGTTACCTCCAGTAAAATGTAATCGCGATCTTTTAACTTCTGATTTGATGCACCTTCAATGACCTATTTGTTGGGGTTGTACACAACTTGAGGGCTCATTTTGAAATCGATTCCTCTTATGTTCCTATCAAACTTGTCGGTGAGGCTGAGAATATGCTGACCGTGTCAACTGTAGAGGGGAAAGTCTCCCCCCTCCAACAAATACGAATAATTTTTTTAAAAAGATATATTTCACTCATGGATTGGATTCTAAAAAGTACGATTACTCCGGGTCAGAGTGAACCTGGGAGTAATGATAGTGAAGTGGAACTCCACATGACCTAAACCTCCAGAATAGGGGCCTCACCATCCAATTCAGTTAAGTGTCATACCTAGGACATTTATTTTTGGTGTAGGAGAGACTTACTCCTCGACAGGAGATACAGTCAGCGTATTCCAAGCCCTAACGATAGGCTGGTCATATATAACATTCCATGTAGCGATGTTATATGTACACGGAGGTGCCCGTGGTGCAATGGTTGGAAATGGACACAGCGACTCGAGTTCAAATCCTGGTCGAGGATTTCACATTGCACTAATATCCATATGAAAGGTATAAATCCAACTATTCTCATACCTATGGGAAAATTGTAAGGCAGACTGAGATCTTTAATCTTGGCATAGCAACCAGTCTAGGAGAAGGAAAACTCTATATTCAAACCTGTTTAACTTCGCTTAGAAATGACCTTGTCTCACATCTTGCTCCTCAGAGGGAACGGTAATTTTTTATTCAAATCCTATTAAAATGATAGACAGTATTTTCCGAACACACACACACGCGCGCGCGCACACACATATATATATATATATATATATATATATATATATATATATATATATATATATATATATATATATATAACATCCAATGCGATGGTAGGGTACATAACGAGAAAGACAATAACTGTTATGTGAAGATTGAATTTAAGGAACACTTGGAATTCATTATTCAGGATGAAACAATTCAAGTAACTATAGCACAGCATGTCTTGAAGGGCGTGCTCCCTTTTGGAACGAAATGAAAATAACAAACATAGAATAACAATGAAAGTTTCGTTAGATGAAAGAAACCGCACATAATTCCCGTGGGGAGTCCTCGTGACATAGTGGTTCGCGTGCTGGACTGGAACATCGTAGTAAGCGAGTTCGAACTCCAGTCGCATAATTGCATTCACTTTCACCTAGGAAAGGTATAAAATCCCCTACCCAGCTATGTTTTAACTAATACCGCTACTATTCTTTTACAAGGATGGCTTTGGCATTGAATACCACATGAAGCTTTGTATGCCATTAGACAAACAAGCAAAACAAAACTATAAGTCCCCCCCTCAAATCAATGCAAACTGTATGTATATAGACGTTCAAGGATTATCACAATTACTCCAAAACTATTATTGCATCAATTGTAAGAATATAAAATTGATTGATTTTAACGGCAGGTCGACCCATTTAGGATTATTTTATGCCTAAAGATTAGGAAATCGCGTTGATTCTACCTTCATATTTACATTTTTTGTGTAGTTGTTTCTTAGGAGGTTTTTTTACGCACGGTCCTATCGATTATGAATAATTTTTAAACAGATCTATTTAGCCCATACATAGGACCTTAACGCGTACTACTACTCCGATTCGAAGTGGACTTGGGAGTAATAGCTATGAAAAGGTACCCCACAATCCCCAGATGCCTAGAACTGGTGCCTCATAATGAGATTCAGTTTTGTGTCGCGCATGAGTCTCCACAATAGAAGGAACTAGTGTCAGATCCTACCTAGTGGGAGGTGGGATAAATATCTTCCACCCAACGCTGTTAGTGGGGCGCTTAGAATGCGCTGACAATAACCCCCGCCGAGAGAAATAGCTCCTAATTTGCAGTAAGTTCAGTAGTATTAAAACTCATTATAATTTTACAATACAAGTATTGACATAAAGAATTCTATTTCAGATTTTCACGGGCAAAGTGTACTTCAAGGTCAACTGAAATCCGCAAGAGAAAATAATTATGTTCGGATTGCAGTCGACCTTGAAGTACACTCCGGGTCAAACCTGCTGTACTGAATAACTGTTTGAAGCAAACCACGTAACTGCATTGTGTGAACACCATGTAGATTCTGTTTGTTTTCTTTTTTGTTTTGTTGGTGTAACCCGAGTCAATATCATTATCTTCGAAGAATGTGGCTTCGAATAGGTTTATCGTTGCTTTTCTAGGATGACAACTTACATGCATTCGTTTTTGTTTTGTTTGTTATGCATTCTTAGCTTATTTTTGTTGCCAGGGCTTAGAATATACTGACTGTATTCCTTGCCGAGGGGCAAGATCTGGATATGATGTAAAACTGCATCGGATGATAAGATTCCAATTCTGGTGATCTGGGTTGGGGAATACCCCTTCATTAGCATTACTCCCAGGTCCATTTTCACCTGGAATGATAACATTTTTGGGGGGTTTATCTCGGGGTCAAAATAATGTTTGCAGATTATGTGTTCTGACCCCTTTTTTTATATTAAATTTCTTGTATGATACACGAGTAAATAGGATAATTCTAACAGAATGTTTATACTAGAGGTGTTAAACTCAATGACACAAAAGAAGCCCAGCCCAGTCAGCTCGGGCTGGAGAATACACCGACTGCATCTCTGCAGAGAGGTAAGACCCCTCCCCGAACGAGTGTCCTGATATATGACATTAAACAATCTGAAGGTGGAATCTGGGGAATAGGGAATACTCCTTCATTGTCATCCATCTCATGTCCACTCTGGCCGGGTGTGGTGGCACCTGAGGGGTCCTGTCTATTGGTCAAATTGAACCGTTTGACATTTAAACTCTGTGTAAACAAATGACTTATGCTAAACTGAATTGTTAGAAATGGAAATGTTTGATCATTTAACAATATATAAACAAATGACTGATATTTAATTGAATTGTTTGTGATACATAGCAAAACTTGGTAAGTAGAGAGAGGGGGTGATTTTCACCAGTTATAACGCCAATCTGCAAGACAGCTGATGGGCTGCTATTTATTCTATTTTGTCAAAATGAATATGCATATGATAATTAGTGGGATATGCGAATTAGAACAAAAATTTTCAAGTTTTTTTTACTTTCGCTTTAACTTTTGATAAATTCCATTTTTTCCATTTTATTTTATTTCAAGAAATTGTACAATAAACATTTTTAATAAAAACAGCTAAATTCAAAGTTTTATCACATTTAAAGAAATAGCAGATATTTTTTCTGGTTAGTTAACAATCTGTTCTGAAAAATTATCCATAATTTTCTATTTGTGTGTTGTCTGTCATCTCAGGTACACCTTCCTCCATGTCAATATGAGTTGACAAATCTATTTCTTCTTAAGTTATAAAAGAAAGCAAATTTTCTCGTGTTTCGTTGTGTTGGTTCTCCGTCATCTCAAGTATATCATCTACGTCAACGTTTTGGAGGTGCCCGTGGTGTAGTCGTTATCGCCGTAGGAAATGAACACGGCGATACGAGTTCAAATCCTGGACGATACTGATTGCATTTCACATAGCACTAATACCCTTGGGAAAGGTATGAATCCAATTATTCTCCCTCCAGCTATGGGTAAATAGTAGGACAGGCTAGGTTCTTCAGCCCTGGTGAGGCAACTGGTCTAGGAGAAGGAAAACTCTGAATTCAAACCTGTTAAACTCCACTTAAAAATTGACCTTGTGTCATATCCTGCCCGAGCGGAGGGGTTGGTAAATAGTATCATCTACGTCAACATGAGTTGCCACATTACGAAAAAAAAAAAATCATCATGTTTTGTTGAGTGAATTCATTTTCTATCATTTCAGTAACCCCTCCACCACAATAGATCTTTAAAAAACGCCGATATAGATTTCACTAATGTTCTTATTAAGAATATTTTTAGAAGTATTAAAAAAAATGAAATATCTGTTACGTTTCAGCTTTTGGTCTTGCTGAGAAAGTGACTTAAATATTAAACTGCATTCTACTCTTCTCCGGAGAGAAACTTGGTTGGGGTGGGGGAGAAATTAATAAGTTTTAGAAAAATATTAGCCGCAAAAATTGTTCTGGCACGTGCCATAGAAAAGTAGTTTTCGGGCTTCATGTGGCCCGTGGGGCCGTGTGTTAAGACCTCTGGTATAGATGCTGTAGCGTTAATTACATTTTCTTAATCCAGAGTAGCTTAGATCTGTATTGAAACTGGATAACCCAACTGTAGTATATATACACCTCCATATATTCTATCAAAGTTGCCATTGGAATTACGGTGAGCGACACTAAAAACAGCATACGAAGTTTTGTTTTGGTTTGGTTTCTTGGTTTATATCATATCAACCTTTGTGGGTTATTTAATGCCAAAGCCATCCTTGCAGAAGCTCAGTTGTGGTAATCATCATCATCATCATCATCGTGTCATGCCACAAGTAAGGATTTCCCTGACACTCTCTCTCTCTCTCTCTCTCTCCATTCGTCTCTATCGTCCATCGCTTCTAGCAGATCTTCTTGACTACATTCTTTGTCCGTACAGAGCTGTGGTTGATATGTTAATTTACTAAGCTTTTTGCTTAGATGTGGCACAAGGCCATATGAAAGGGGCACTCAATGAGACTCGAACTCACTCGTGTAGGTTTGCTAGTCGAGCTTGCTAACCATTACACCACCAGAGGCGCCTTGAGCTGTGGTTGATATGTTCTAGTTGGTCGTCCAACACCTGCACGTCCATGTGAAGGGATCCATAGGAGAACGTCGATTGTGAGTTCGTCCTTACTTCTCCAGCAGTGTCCCGCACCATTAACTGGGAGTATAAGGGATTCCATACCTTTTCCATGAGTATTAGCTCGAAAGTGATCCTCATAGTGCCATTGGAGTTCGAACTTGCTTACTACGGTTCCGCAGTTTGCCACCAGAACTCACTCACAGAGTTTTGAATTCCAACGGAGTGGGCTGTATTCAATTTACAATGATGATTTTGGGAAAGCCATAAATTCATTTCTTCCTGCAATCTCTTCCATCAGCAGATATCTTTACAAAATGTCCTGTTGACGATATGCCAGGTTAGGTGATGAAGAGTGGGTAAGTTAACACTTAAACCACTTTCCTATGACTACCTTACCTTGTCAGATAGGAGGGTTTAATGAAATAAATTCTACAACTGCTTATGGATAGCATGTCCTAAAAGAGATTAAAAATCTAATAAATCATCAGCTGAATTTGTATTTACTTATTCATTGTCTAATTAAAGTTGTGCGTGCCTTTTGGCTTGGCAATTACAATGACAGTAGGTTACTGTTTATATCAGCGATTCGGCGAGGTATAGAATACGCAAACTGTATCTTTTGTGTAAGACTCTTCCCAAAAGATGTGTGCCGGGCATGACACTAAACTGGATATGATGGTAAGGCTTCAATTCTGGAGATTTGGGGAATGTGGAGCACCACTTTATTGCTATTACTCCCAGATCCACTCAGATTCGGAGTTGTGGTATCTATTAGGGTCCCAGTTATGGGCCGAATTATTTGTTTAAAATTTATTTCTATTCTACAGGACATGTGCAAAAATACCCTCTTAAGAAACAGCAATACTAAAAAATGTGAATATGAACGTACAATAAATGCGATTCCCTAAAATCTTAGGCATAAAATAACCTTTTGACAAGCTTTTGACATTTCGTTAAATCAATCAATCGATCAAATCAGTAAATCAATTGATCAAATAAACCAAACCTGATAATATGACTTTAAGAATTTCAAAGATTTCTGGTTGTAGATTCGCAGTCATAGGCAAAATCTCTGCTTTGTAAGTCAGTGTAAACATTAGCCATTTCCCTATTTCTTATTATCCAATGAAGTAACTGAAGAACAGTACATTGGTCCAGTAGTATCATAGCACCCGAAAGGTTTCAGTAGATATGAAATTAATGAATTAATTGTAGAATACTGTCAGCCATTGAATTACTCAAAGATACCTTGAATTTTGACTACCAAATTATGACCATTAAATTATTAATACCAAATTATGACTACCAAGTTATACCTATCAAATTATGATGACTAAATTATGACTATCAAATTACGATTACCAAATCATGACTATCAATTTATTAGTACTAAATTATCAATATCAAATTATGATTATCAAATTATTACCACAAGATTATGACTATCAAATTATGATTATCATATTAGGACACTCAAATTATGACTATTAATCGTGACTATCAAATTATCAATACCAAATTATAATGACTACTGTCACGTGATATCCCATGGAGACGATTGAAATATGATTACGACTATCCTCTTAGTTTGAATTAACAGTTGCAAGCCATCGGAGAGTGACCGTTAAGAAAGAATGTAGGTCACAGAGGGGAGACCCACAGATGTTTATACTTGGTGACCTCACTCGGGTCGCCTGACACGAAGGAAGAAGGTAGAAGCCAAACGATTGGCTGGGACCCTAAAACGGAAGTGGGGACTCCTTCCCATCAGCGGAAATAGATAGTAAGAAAGTTAGTCGTTGGACAGGGTTCGTAGGAGACAGAACCAAAAGCCAAGTACTCCGGGTAAAAGAAGACGAAGAAATTCTGCGAGACACGAAGAAGCCATTTTCTTCATGCCAGTGTTAAAAATAGCATAAAGTCTATTAGCCCGTAAAAGAAGAAAGATTCTCCAGTGGAACCCCGTCGAAAAATAAGATAAGTAACTTTGGGACTATTTCTCCTTATACCCAATTTTATATACCACTCTCTCTCTCTCCCTCAATTTGAAGGAAAACGAAAGAAAAGAAAAGGAGAAAGACATTTATGTTCATGGACGGTTCATTTATTATATATTTTGACACTTTGAAGGTGTATATAATTGTAGTAAAAGAGTCACGTATTTTAATGTTACCACGTGGTCTAAGTTGTTATTTGTGGCGTCTGCTTCGAATTTGTAACTTCATGCTTCCTTTTCAGCTTCTATTCGCCTTATGTTATCTTGCTTAGAATTGTCCTATTAATTCCTTTAAAATATCACACGGGAAACCGGAGTTGCCGACTACTACAATATAATATTATTACTCTCAACCTAGAGGTCCATATCTTCCATTGTCTCGGGGAGGAAGGAAAGCGGCCTGGTGGGTGTGTGGATAGTGTGAAATTTGGAACCCCTTGCCAGCGGCGGTCAGTCTATCCCTAAATTAATCCCCCGCATAATATGCCAGTTCGTATATGCCTGAGAAAAAACTCTGAACGAGAACTTATTCTACAAGGGATCAAGTGCCAGTCTGTCCCGTCTTCACCCGTGCGAAAATAAAGTCCCGTTTTGGGATTTTAAAGAATTTGCCGTCACACTACCAAATTAAGATTATCAATTCATTAATTCCAAATTATGACTTGCAAGTTATCAATACCAGATAATGACTATCAAATTAAGATTATCAAATTATGACCACTAAGTTATAATTTCTAAATTATGATTACCAAATTATGACTATTAAGTCATGACTACCGGGTTTTGGCTGAATGAGTAGAGTGTTCGCCAATGGCCCGTGGTTCAATACCAGGTCGAGTCATACCAAAGACTCAAAAAATGGTACTTGATGCCTCCTTGCTTAACACTCAGCATTATAATGTAAGGACCAAGAGTAAAGTGGATCAATCCAGGGAATGGAGTAGCGTCCTCCCCTACACCTCAGTGTGATAGCTTTTGAAAAGGGAGCCTTCGAGTCACCCTCGACTAAGGTCACCAACTTACCGAATATTACTTCCAAATAATGACTACCAAATTATGATGACCAAGTTTTCTGTGATTATTAGTAGGACACTGGAACATGTTTTTAGCATTTTAGTTTTTAAAAATTTCAAAACTGTCAATAAAGGATTCAATTTATAATGTAAGTATAATGTTAAACTTAACCTTTATTTTGTGTCCATCAGTTTAACTAAACTAGATCTTTATCTTTTTGTTTAACCGTATAGTGTGCACCTCCAATACGTGCAACAAAGTATTTAATTTTAAAACTGTTGTGTTGATATTGGAACATGAGGTCATCATTCTTTTTGTTTACTTAAATATCAAAGCAATCATTCATTCTAAATAAATTGTAGCTGTTTTTAGTTCAGTGCCTATTGTGTCAGATCGGTAGCGTAACTGTAGGAAATGGACTCGACAACTCATGTTCAAATCTTGGACGAGGTGCTAATGCTCTTGCAAAATGTATGAATCCATCGCTTCTTCCACTTGCTATAGGTAAGTAGTAGGTCAAACAAAGCTCTCTAGCCTCGTATTGAAGAAAATCAGATCCTATGGCAGTCCAACGTTGTCCCAGCTTCACTCTTACAACTTCTACGGCGATACCTAGCTCTTCCTCTATGATAAACATCAGAATCATGAAGTGAAGATAACTGATAATCTTTCATAAAACCTTGCCCATGTCCTGTACCATTGTTGTATAGCCGTGATACAACTATACATATACATATATATGCGAAAATATAATCACCAATAATGACGAACGACCACACTTCTTTAGAAAAATATACCTCTCACACTTTATTCTCGAAAGGGTTGCGAAAGGTTTGTGTGTGAGAGGTGAGTTGGAGACGGAACAGACTGCAATATATTGACCCCAAGTTCCTCTGACTATAGCAGCACATCTTTTTCATTCTGCTGGGCTGCTTAACCGGGGGTCACTGAGGGCCGCAAGCCCTCTGTCTGGAGCTGGTTCTTACTGCCTCGAACTGCAACTCGAACTCGAACTGCAACTGGCTCCCTCAACTCAAGCCGTCTGTGGCACCCGGTTATACAATTGTTTGACACCCACCTGCTTCTTGTGGGCGTCGCATCTGCACCGAATTCAACCCGTCCACAGGTCAAGGTGATATCTTCGACCGGATGCACCTGTTTCTTGATTGACGGCTCGGTCGAAGGTCAATATGTTACACCATATCCACGCGTAAATTCATAGTCCCACAAAACTGGCGGACACTATAAAAATCCTTAAGTGATTGACTGATTTTAACAGCATATTAATCTGTCTAGAGTTATTTTATGTTTAAAAGTTAGGTAATCGCGTTCATATCTACATTTTTTGTGTAGCTGTTTCTTTAGACGAACACATAAGTGATGTACTCCTGAGGACCCCTTCACATGGACGAGCTAAGGCAGGACGACCAGCTAGAACCTACATACACCAGCTCTGTGCCGATACGAGAAGTAGTCCTGAAGACCTGCCGGAAACAATGGACGATAGAGAAAGGTAGCGAGAAAGGGTTAGGGATATCCGTGCTGATGGCGCGACATGATGATGATGATGATGATGGTGATGTTTCTTTAGAGATTTGATATTTCATTAAAAGGGAAACCAGACCAAACCAAACCAGTTGCTACTGATCTTGCACTTTGTATCTACTCATTATATCCTTTATTTCTTCTAAATTTCGTCACTCGTCCATATATATATATTTTTTTATCTAGATGTTATATAAACCCAGATTAGTTTCATATGTTAAAAATTGAAAAAGAATTTAACAGAAATATTTTCTCCAACATTCTTACTCTTATCTTACTTTCAATCTATTTTTTCATAAAGAAATCTCATTATATTCTAATTAATTTTAACGCCTTTCTATTTCTTCTTAAGTGTATTTCAAACATTCGCTCAATCTTTCTTGATATTTTGCCAGCAACTCTCTCTTCCTAAGTCTTTCCTTTGCCTTTATACTCTCTTTTAAATATTTATTTTTTCCTTTTATCTGGTTTTCTTTCTTTTTTTTCTACCTCTAATCTTTTTTCACAGTTTATTTTTTTCTCCGCGCCCTCCATTCTTTTATCCAGTTCCTTCTCACTTAACAATAAGACATAAGTTTCCTGGCCAGAAAGCAAAACTGATTTCACCAAGGATTGGCTTAAGTTCGGACAGATACAATACTCTGATCATAGTTAGAGAAGCAAAGTGGTCGTATAAGCAAAGAAACAGAATAATAGTTTAGATTCTATAGAAAACATTCTTTCGTCATTAAGCGCTCGGCTGGATCGAAAGTTGAAAAGTAAAAAATAACTCATTTTTTTAATACTTCTAAAAATATTCTTAATAAGAACATTAGTGAAATCTATATCGGCGTTTTTAAAGATCTATTGTGGTGGAGTAGTTACTGAGATTATAGAAAATGAATTCCCATAAGAGAACAAGGATTTTTTTGTTGTTTCATAATGTGAGTAGGGATAAATTTGGCAACTCATATTGAGAGGCTTTTTAAGCGATTATTTAATTTCTCTTTCTTGCTGGTCCCGTAATCTGGTTTGGTCGTGAAGTACCACTCATGTAGTGTGTCTTGGACAGGAAGAGCCTAGTGGAGCCCATCCCTCTCCATGTCTACGACTGGTTTGAATTCAGAGTTTTCTTTTTCCGAAACCGTTTGCCATACCAAGGTCAAAGAGCTCAGTATGCTCAACTATTTAACCATAGTAAGATGAAGAACAGTTGTATTTATGCCTTTTCAAATGGTATCAGCGCTATTTGAACGGCGAACAGCTTCGTTTAAGATTTGAATTCGGATTGCCGACTCCACTACTTATGACGATGACCGTTACACGACGAGCACCTCTATAAGCCTTTATCTATTGATTTTAGAGATTTTTATAGATTTCGTAGTTAGCCACTACATAACGGTAACTTCATCCGAATCAAACAGATACTCTTAGTTGTTAATACTATCCGCTTTCTTTATTTTAGTATCATTTTTTTATTAGTTAGATTTTCATTTTGTTTTTAATCACAATTTTCCCTATTGAAAACCATTGTGGAAATAAATAATTTCTGTTAAGATTTATACCTCGAGAGATTGTCTTGTACGAACGATGCTATGTCCCGGGAAGTGATATATCTAATCGAAGTAGCTGAGTGGTTTGGCTACTGAAACTGGTGTAGTACAATCGAGCAGGTAGGTTATCGTACTAACACTGGACCGTCGTAAACATAAACAATGTACTTCTACATTGGTCTATATTTATGACTGACACCAGCCGATCATTTTACTGTGAGGGGGGACCCAGGTGAATGCATATTCATTACATCAGATACTTTAACCGATTCAGCTACAGAACCAGCCAAAAGACTAAATCTAAATTTATTGCCATTTTATATATCATTATTACCTAAATGTATATCTACCCAACCCCTCCGCTCAATTTTTAAGGTCAATTTTTTAAGCGGAGTTTAACAGGTTTGAATTCAGACTGAAGAACCTACTCTGCCCTACTATATACCCATAGCTGGAGGGAGAATAATTGGATTCATACCTTTCCCAAGGGTATTAGTGCTATGTGAAATGCAATCAGTCCAGGATTTGAACTCGTGTCGCCGTGTCCAATTCCTGCGACGATAACCATTACACCACGGGCACCTCCTAAATGTATATGTACTTTTTGTTTCTTTCTTCATACATCTTTTATTATGCATCATTAACTTGAATTAACTTCAAACGGAAACATTATACATTATAATAAGTAAGTAAAGTTGGCGACCTTTAGTCGAGGGTGACCCGAAGGCTCCCTTTTCAATAGCTACTACACCGAGGTGTAGGGGAGGGCGCTACCCCTTCCCTTGAAATGCTCCACTTTACCTTGATACGTACCTTGTAATGCTGTTAAGCAAAGAGGTATCAAGTACCATTTTTAAAGTCTTTGGTATGACCCAACCTGTGATTGAACCACGGTCTCCCGGGCCATTGGCGAACACTCTTCCCCCTAGGCCAATGAGCCGGGTTTTATACATTCTAATAAAGATATATAATACACCTTTTATTTATTTTTAATTTTACAAAATTGTCAATTAATAATGATAATAACGAAACGGTTAATCTCATAAGCGGATGCGGCAAGTTAACATAAGGGGAATACAAGACTTTGCATTACTGGTGGTGGGGGGAAGGCGATCCATTGGGAACTGTGCAAGAGATCAAAATTTCACCATTCTAACAAATGGTTTATGCTCAAAATATCAGAAAATGAGACGCATGATATTCTTTGGGATTTTTAGATTCAAACGGATCGCCTCATCCCGGTCAAAGACCCCGTGTTAATTAACAAGAAAAATTATTATATAGCCATAAAGAAATAAAGGAATTACACTTTTCTTTATAAAAATATACACCTCTCTTTATTTCTCATAAGGGTGTAAACTTCTGTAAGTGTGTGAGAGAAACAGAGACAGAGAGATGAATGATGCGGACACAGACTGACGGAGGACTGTTATATTGACTCTTTCTTAAACCCCGTTGTGTTTCCACCTTCAGGGCCTTATTTTGCACTCCTTCTGCTTCTGGGCCGAGGTACGCCAAGGGGGCCACTTGGACCCCGCCCCCTCTATGCATCCGCTGGCTGTGACTCTGTGAGTGACTGTTTGACAGTGTGACTGATCGTCTCTGACGTGGGTATCCGTGTTAAATAATTTCATAACGCCTACGCCTTCCGATTGTCGACCCATGCGATCTGTTTACACCAACGCATCGCTTGTTTTCCGGTAATCACGTTGTTTACACAGCTGGAACTTGCCATTTAGTGGGTTTTCCTGTTTCAGCAGACTGCCGAGTAAAAATAAAAGGAAACGAAAAGATAGACAGATACTTATAAATTTGCCAGAGAACTAAAGACGCTTTGGAACATGGGGGTGACGGTGACACCAAATGTAGTTGGTGCACTTTGAACGGTCTGCCAAGGCTTGGAAAAAAGAGACTTAAGGAATTGAAAATCAGAGGAAGGATCGTGACCATTCTGACCACATCATTTTAAAGATCGGTTCGAATACTGAGAAGAGTCCAAGAGATCAGTGAAAGATTTCCAATTGAAACCGGGGTGAAAAACTCGCAAGGAGTGAAATAATAATTTTGACTAATATTTTTTTATCTTTTAATTTATTTGTCTTTCATTTTTTGTTGGTTTTTATTCCAGTTAGAAATTAAAAAGTAAAGAAAATATTACTCAAACTTAATAATAATGGTTGACTATGTTTAATCGAAAAAAATCTTATCAATACTATAAGTGTAAAAAAAAAAAAGAATAAAGCTTATCAGTTTGATTTGGGGTTCGGAAGGTCTACATCTCTTGGTCGCTCAGTTGGTAAAGCAGCTGGTGCATTTAAACAACCCCCCCCTTAAAGCAATCAGAACGGGAGTTCAAATCTCAGGAAGAGTGTATCCGTTATTTTATCCAATCTACGCTGTTACTCACTATCGTAGATTGAAGTTTCGAGTGGGTTGCCATATAAAAATGTGTAAATAAAATGAAATGAAGAAAAATACTAGTAAATAATATATATTGGTATATATTTTATATTTTTTTATTCTTTTAATTTCAGGCCTAAATTTTAACAAATCACAAGCTCTACATCTTGAAGACAGTATACAGCAGATTATTTTTGTGTCCGGTATGTATTAATTAATTATCTTTCGAGTATTTTGAAATAATTCTTATCATTTAGGAAAATCCAATTTGATTCTTTTGTTGTTTTATTCATTTTTAACATATAACAAACAAACAACAAAAAAAAAAAAAAGAAAAAAAAGAAAAAAAGAAATGTCTTTTAACAAATTTTGAACGTTTTGTGCTAAAATGTAAAAATTTGGTATATCTTCCATAAGAAGACTAAAAATGCTGTCATTTTGTCGAGAAAAGGCTAAAATTTAGAATATTTTGAAAACAAAAGTTGTAAATATGAAGAATTTGGGGAAAATATAAACAAAAGACTGATTTTTAACAGTACGTCAACCCGTCTAGGGTTATTTTATACCAAGAGGTTAGGGAATCGCGTTCATTGTACGTTCATATTTACATTTTTCTGTCATTGTTTCTTAAGTTGTTTTTTGCACATATTCATATCAAATACAAATCATTTTAAACATATCTATTTGACCCATTGATAAAACCCGAACAGGTACTAACACTCTGAGATAGAGAGTGGAGCTGGAAGTAATGGTAATGATGGGTACTCCCCACTCCTTACATACCCCATATGGTGTCATACCCAGGACACCCCTTTTTTGGGTGTGATCTTATCCTTCTGCGGGGGATAGTCAGTGTATTCACACACACACGCACGCGTGCGTGCACACACGCACAAATCTCACATTTGGGTCAAAGCTAACATTTAAGAATGTATAAAAGAAAAACTTGATATTTCTTTCAATGTCCTCCAAATCCTCGAATTTAACTCTTGAGATGAATTTTCAGTTTCGGACGATTTTTCTATGAATTTTGAGTTAATTGACGATGTACTTATATATTGGGCGCCTTGTTGGAACGTAATGGCTAGGATGTTAGTTTGGTTTCTTTATTTAATAGAAAATCAATCTTTGTGTATTACTTAATGCCAAATTTATCCTTGTTGAAGGACAGTAGTAGTATACCTAGGTAGTTGGGGGTCCATACCTTTCCCAAGAATATTAGAAAAAATAAGTAATAGAGCGACTGGAATTCGAACTTGCTTACTACGATCACTCAGTCCAGCGCATTAACCACTACGCCACAGGAACTCTTAAAAATTAGACTTTCAGTTCACTTGTGTAGTAAGTTCGATTCACACAAATTATATATCAGATTCAACAGAATTATCCTGATGATCCAGTGGGCGAAACCTAGGTAGATTACTCCTGGCTCTGAAGGCACGTATTTGAATTTCGATCTACTTACGTTTCAGCTTAGACGATTCTGTCGGTGTTTTTTTTTCTTTTGACTTGGCATTGCAGTACTAGTAGATTATTTTCGAGCAGAAAGAATGTTTTTAGTCTTTTCTTTTTTTATTGAATATTTTTCCCAGGATATCAGTTTGTGTAAAAATTTTTATCTACAAATGGTATCATGTTTTTTTTCACACCGTCAGAATTATTGAATAATAATAATAATAATAATAATAACAATAATAATAATAATGATAATAATAATAATAATAAAGCAAGCAGAGGACTAGAAGACCAAGAAAAACTAATACCAATATTTGTAAAGACAGGTTGCTGGCAAGATTTATCAGAAAAGACTCCAGTTAAATGGTTTGGTTGTTTAATGGCAACCCTTGTGGGTTGTTTAACGCCAAATCCTATATATATATATATATATATATATATATATATATATATATATATATATATATATATATATATATATATATTAGTGTGTGTGTATTTACCAACGCCTCTGCACGGGCAGGACGTGACACGAGGTCAATTTTTAATCGGAGTTTAACAGGTTTGAGTTCAAAGTTTTCTTTCTCCTTGACTGGTTGCCTAATCCAGGCAAAAGATCCCAGTTTGCCCAACTATTTACTCATAGCTGGAGGGAGAATAATTGGATTCATACCTTTCTCAAAGGTATTAGTGTTGTGCGAAGTGCAACCGGCTTCCTCCAGGTTTTGAACTCGTATCACCGTGTCCATTTCCTATGATGATAACCATTACACCACGGGCATGTGTGTGTGTATGTGTGTGTGTGTGTGTGTGTGTGTCTCACCATCAAATGCAGTTGTGTAATACTCAAGACATTAGTTATATTTTATCCATAGATGTAGCCATAACAGGTAATACCAATCCCGTCAGAGTGGATCCGGGAGTAATGGCATTGAAGGGTTACTTACCATTCCCAAAGCTCCCAGGACTGCTGCCTCACTATCAGATGATATAGTATCATATCAGGGGCACTCGTAAAGGAGGAAGTCTTACCAATCTGTAGAAATGCATTCGGCGTTTTCTACAGCCCCAGCCGACTTGGCTATCCAGTTAAAGTCGTTTTCTTTGAGACCCATGACATATTAATTTCAGAGTTTCCATCAGCACCATTAAAAAGAAAGCTAAAAGACTAATGTTTCACGACGTCCTATTTGAAAGTAACCCCAAGACATATGCAGGAACTTTCAAATTGATTGATTGATTGATTTTAAAGGCATGTAAACATATCCTGCGTTATTTCATGCCTTGAAGTTAAGGAATCTCGTTCATTTTTGTGTAGTTCTTCCTTAAGAATTCTTTGTATACGGTACTATCGAATTCGAAATTTTTTTAAACAGAACAATTTGACCCATGGATGGGCCCCTAACAGTTACTACCATTCTGGGTCAGAGTGGACCTGGGAGTCCTGTAAATGAAGGAATACTCTACATTCTTCAGCTCTCCAGAACTACAGCCTCACCATCAGATATAGCTTAGTCTCATACCAAGGACATCCCCACTTTTGGAGAAAGTCTTGCCACTTTGTAGGGGGTACAGTAAGTGTATTCTAAACCCCACCTACAGGGAGCTTACAAAATTATCTTTGAAATACACATTTTCCATGGGATATATTTGTTTGTTTTTTATTTACCTACATTCATAATAACGTTACAAAAATTTCCAATTTAGTTTTGGTAAAAATCTACAGACGCATTTTGAGAGTCAAGTGTTTTTTTGAGACCTCCCTTAATAGAAAAAAGCAACAACAAAAAACAGAAAACAAAAAGACAACGAAAAACAAAACAAAATAAAAAACAAAACAAACAAACAAAAACGATGGTGTATAACTTCTGTGCGGGTGTATGTATAATACGAAAGCAATAAAGAACAAAAGACATTCATATGCGTATATATACGAGGATCATTAAATAAAATTCCAGACTTTTAACGTATGGGCACTTTTATTGATAGTACACACATGAAACTCTAGTCCCCTTCGAAGTAATCTCCTCCGGCTGCAATGAACTTGCTGTACCGTTCCAACAACGTCTGGAAGGCCCCATGGAAGTCCTCTTGTGTGAGCGTGTCAATGACCTTCGTCACAGCCTCTTTCATCTCCTCAATTGTCTCAAAACGACAGCCTCTGAGCTTAGGGAATAACCAAAAGTCACAGGGAGCAAGGTCTAGACTATAGGGAAGCTGAGGAACTGTCTTGATGCCCATCTTGATCAAATAGTCTGTGACAAGGATGGATTTGAGGACTGGTGCATTGTCCTGGTGGAAATGCCACTGACCCGATTTGAAGAGTAGTCGCCTCTTCCGACAGAATCTCTTCCTGAACTCCCTTAAAACCTCAACATAGTAACCCTAACCCTAACCCTTTAGCCAATCAACTCTGGTCTATTGACTTCCTTACTCTTCCCACGCCTCTCATCATCCCTCACAGACTCCCTGCCTTCCTTGAATCTCTTATGCCACTCAAAAACTGATGCTCAATTCATGCAAGATGGTCCAAAGGCAGTCTGAAGCATTTCATACGTTTCTGTGGCATTTTTTCCAAGTTTAAAACACTTTATTGCATGTCGTTCTTCTAAAGTGTCCTCACGTTCAGATTGCATTTTTGAAATTCACCAGCTGTGACAATCAGGCTTTAGTAGGGTGTATTCCAATTGCTGCTGTAGTTGTTCATTTGAGGCTGAAATCATAAAAATTGGTCAGTCATCTCATAAGATGTACAGCAATAACCTACTGAATTATGAAGAGTCTATGATAATTTTAAATGCCTATACAAAAAAAGTCTGGAAACTTATTGTTCGGAAAATACTTTCTGATTTTTGTATAAACTTTTTAGTTTCTTTTCTAACATATCATCTTAATAGTAGTTGAATGAAAAATTACAATTCCCAATGATTAAAGTGTCCTCTTTGTTAATTTTCTAACACTTTTTTCAGAATTTGATTTTAAAGGATATATCCCTCTGATCATGAATATGAAAAAAAATTATGCGTTGACTTTTCGAGCTTAGTCATAATTTTGCTTCATGTCAATTTTCGGCCACATGTTGCCAGGATGACACAGCAAAAGTTCACTGACTCAGGATCTGAAACTTTTCCTTATCCATCATATTCTCCCGATCTCTTATCCACTGACAACCATTTTTTTTCAAGTATCTGGACACTTTTATGTCAAAAAACATTTTGTTCCAAAGGAGAAGTATGAATTACTTTTAAAGATTTCTTTGTATCAAAACCTTTTGATTTTGATGGTTTTGGTATAGATAATCTTGTTAATCGTTGGGTGGAGAAAAAAGTTTGTATTGGAGACTATATCGAAATAATATTAAGTCCTAGCTGATATTCTCTCTGTTTACAGATATGAATTATCTCCAATACTTTAAGATAAAATGAAGAGTATGACTTGCTCAGTAGAGAGAGCAAGTCAACACTAAATTTCTCAGCATTGTCTCTGTTTTTTATATGATGTTCTGCAACTGAAGACCCGTATGTATTCTTAAGATTATCGGTCAGGCCACACACACACACACACACACACACACACACACACACACACACACATACACACCTGTGTGTGTGTGTGTGTGTGTGTGTTTATTTTCTACGCATAGACCAGTCAACTGAGGGTGTAGGATACGCTGGTTGTATCTCCGCAAAGGGGTAAGACCCTCCCCTCAAAGTGTCCTGCATTTGATAGTAAGGCTATATGCCTGTAGCTTTGGCGAATGTAGGGAACCCCTTCATCGATATTACACACATGTCCACTCTGACCCGGAGTGGTAGTACCTGTTAGGGTCCTATCCAAATGACTGATGTTAAATTGAATTGTCAGTGTTACATAGCAATGCTTGAAAACATTTAACTGTGTGCAAATGAATGAGTTATGTTGAATAGAACTATTAGGGTAGAATATCAATACATGGAACCATTTAACTATGTGCAAACAAATGGGCTTTGGTTTGTTTAAAATGTTACCTATAAACTATTCATTTATTAATCACACACACACACACACACACACACACACACACACACACACACACACACACACACACACACTTATAAACAGTATTTGGTATTAGATAACCTAGAAGGGTTGATATACTATAAAACCAAAACAACCAACCAAATTTTCTTCTCATAAGTAAAGAGAATGAATTCAGGTGAAGATAAGACGAAAAAGAAATGTATGGGTAAAATAATGAGTGATATTTTCATTGTATTGTAATAGAATGACTGATAACAAAGTAGGCATTTGTTGGTCTGTATTTCGTCTTCAAAGAAATAAACCAAAGACTGTTAGTTTCATTACTTACCCTATGTTCTTGTTTCTTACGTGAAAATCTCCAGCTAAGATGGAGATTTTATCTCTTGTTATCTCTTCTTCATTCCTGTTCTTGTAAACAGCTAATCTGCGTCCTGTTCGCTAAAAAAACACCTGCCATCTTGGTTCGGAAAGAGCATGACTCATCAATATTTGGCTTCGAAATGGATCTGTGAAACTTTGCTCTCTCTCTCTCTTTCTCTCTCTCTCTCTCTCTCTCTCTCTCTCTCTCTCTCTCTCTCTCTCTCACACACACACACACAACACAACACATTGGGCGCCTCGTTGAAGAGTAATGGTTAAGATAATAGTCTCCCAGATCAATTACTTGTAGTCACTTCGATACATATTTGAGGCATAATATACTTGTGATATGAGCCTAAAAGTATGAGGTACCTATTGAGTATCTAAGCTATGTTTAATAAATAACTACGCACACACACGTATATAGGGATTGGGAAAAATAATGGAAACACCTGGAAATTTCAAACAAATTTATTTTAATATAGTTTTCTGTTTGCAGTCCTCCCGTGAAATCCGGCTTTGTGCTGCTCCCTTCCAATAGTTTTTGAGGAAACTGGGTTCTCAAGATGGTCATTAAACTCTGCTGTAATTTTTGGAGCTGTATTCTTGTGATCCTTCCTAATAATCCGCGTATGAGTCCAACGGTCCCTATCAGACACATTTCGCTTTCTTGCAGAGTTTTTCTTCAGTGAGGAGGTTTTCTATCTTTCTCAAATGCTGTCACTACTTTCGAGAGTCTTTGCTACCCCATATAATTCAGCAGTTCTTCTTATACTAGCGCCTGCTGTACAAGCACCAACAATTTTACCTCTTTTAAAGTCTGATAGATCTGCCATTTTAATGAATTTTGATTAATTTCTTCTGATGATATCTGTAGAAAACAATTTTAATGAAATAAGACGAAAAAATTAATAAAAAAAAATAACAAACATTTGATGGTTTTATTGGAGTTTAAAAATCATGATACCAGGATTCTAAGTGTTTTCATTATTTTTTCCAACCTATATATATATATATATATATATATATATATATATATATGGGGTCTCATGATAAAGGGATTTATTTTAAATGCAAATATCTTGGATCATATTAATGATAATTTTAAGACATGAATTGAATATAACATCCCTTAAGTGTTTACCACCATAAAGAAAATATTATCTATCTATCTATCTATCTATCTATCTATCTATCTACCTATCTCGCATCTTAGCATATCAACTGAAATGGATGCTTTGCTTTAGCTCCACAGCTGTGCAAAACTTCTCTGTGTATTCTATTTCCTTGAGGTAAACAGGAAGTTGTCCACTGACGTTAGATCTGTTGATCAATTTGGTTGGATAGAGCTTCCAATACGTGTGTAATTTCTGCTGAGGTTCATGACATCACAAGGGTCCACAACCTGCAAAAAAGAAATCAAATACCTCTATATAACCTTCTTTTAGCCCTCGAAAACATCTCAGAAAAAATATGAAAAAAAAAGAAAACAAAACAAAAAGCAAAAAAAAAAAACTAATGGTTGACCATGATAAAGATGTTAACTTTATCCCTGTCCAATAAGTCGATCCCTAGTTTTGTAGAGAGTTTTTCAGGCTTAAAAGGTCGACTTGTATACACCACAATTTACGGTACATTAAAATATACCATATCTTAATTGCAGATAAATGAACTTGCTTTTGAAAATTAAAATGCACCCTATCGTTATGGGACATATATACATATATATATAGTAAGTAAAGTTGACGACCGTAGTCAAAGGCGACTCGAAGACTCCCTTTTCATTAGCTACAACACCGAGGTAACCGTGGTGTAATGGTTATCGTCGTAGGGAATGGACACGGTGACACACGTTCAACTCCTGGACGAGATTGATTGCATTTCACATGGCACTAATACTCTTGGGAAAGGTATGAATCCAAATATTCTCCCTCCAGCTATGGGTAAATAGTAGGACAAACTGGGTTCTTCAGCCTTGGTGAGGCAACTAGTCTAGGAGAAGGAAAACTCTGAATTCAAACCTGTTAACCTCCGCTTAAAAATTGACCTTGTGTCATATCCTGCTCGAGCGGAGGGGTTGGTAAATAGGACTACACCGAGGTGTTGGAGTGGGCGCTATTCCTTGCCCTGGATTGCCCCACTTCACCTTTGATCCGTAACTTATAATGCTGAGTGTTAAGTAAAGCAGCATCAAGTACCTTTGTTTAAGTCTTTGGTATAACTCGACCAGGAATTGAACCCCGGTCCCCGGACACTTTACCCATTAGGCCAATGGCCGGGTATACATTTTGCCTGAGACGATATAAAAACAAAAATAAATTAAATATATTAATTTATTATCATCAGAAATTTAATCACTTTACTTTTCAGCAACTGCAGTCGAAGAAATCAAAGAAAAGATAAATTTGCTAGAATAGGTGGTCTTGCCATATCTTCCATACTCACCAAATTTGGCACCAACTGATTTTCCTTCATTTCCATCATTAAAAGATTTCCTTAGTGCCAGAACATTAAAAAACAAGGAAGTTGAAAATGATGTTTCAAACATTTTTTAGAGGGGGGACGTATAATGTGGCTTTCCATTCGGCTGCAGTCGTTGAAAATGATGTAGGTTACAATTTTTATTATAATATTTAGATAAATTTGAAGTACATTTGTTTTTATTTCCACCCTGATAAAACGTATTCTTCATTGAAATTGTTTGCTATCTGAAGAAACTGTTCGTACTAACGAATTGTTATAATAACTTTAATATCTGTTGAGTTTTAATTGACATAAATAATATTTTGAATAAACATCCTGTAAAAACTCTTTTTTTCATAAATTAAAAACGTGTTCAATACCGGCCAGTAGAACAGGATAAAACCTAAAATGAATGAACGTCTACTCATTCTTTTGGGACAGCCTGATTTCTACCAGTTTCTTTTTTTTAATACCATCCTCCTATGAAATTTGCTTTGGAATGTTTTTTGGCAAGTAAACTGAATTTCGCCTCGTCCATTCTAAATGAGGGTAATATTGTGATTTTATGAAATGGGAGTTCTCAAACAAACAAATTGTAATATTAGGAGTTTATAAAAGTTGAATAAATAAATCGTTTAAAAATGTTTTTTCATAAATAAAAAAGTACTCAACACACACACACACACACACACACACACGTGGGGTGAGTGGCCGTAGCGTCGTATCTAATGTATTGGACTTGTGAGATCGTAGAGAGTTCGAAACCCAGTTGTGTTCGAACTGATACCCACGGGAAAGGTATGAATACTCTTATTACACCAGCTTTGGATTAAATTGAATCACATCTGTTTTACAAGGATGGCTTTGGCATTAAATAAAGCGTGAAGGTCGCTATGCTATAAAACCAAATCACACACACACACACACACACACACACACACACATATATATATATATATATATATATATATATATATATATATATATATATATATATATATATATAGTGTGTGTATGTGTGTGTGAACAACACCTTCTTCCAGATTCAAAAGTACAATTGGATGCAGTTGAATGGAAAAAGAAAGAAATAAGAAAAGAAACAAAAAAGAAAAAAAGAAAAGAAAAGAAAACGTTTAAGACCTAATGATGCCTTAAACGAATCACCGGGCAATATGATAAAAAAAAAAAAACAGAGAAAAAATACACCGGGAGGAGCCGATCATTTTTCGACAGCAGACAGTTGGAAGTCATGGGGTTGTTGCTATTTCTTATGCTTTGCTTAGTCTGACACACAGGTCATAAGTTGCTTATAGTTGGAAATCGTGGTTGTTGAAAAAGGAATGCAAAATATTTATAACTTGCTTGCATTGGGCTGTTGGAAACTGAATGGTTTGAAAGAAACGAAACAGAAGTAGCCTTTTGTCTGAAGACTTCGTTTAAAAATGAACTTTTTCTCTTCTTTCTTGGCCGTTATTTTTAATGCATATATGAATATAAAATTCCGGGACACATAATTCTGCGTGATTATTTCTTTCTTCATAATTTTTTTTATTTTTGCCTTTTAAGCTAACTGCAAAAAATGAGTTGTTTGTATTTGCTTTCTTTTGTCATGTGATTTTATTCTGATTGATTAGTTGATTGATTTTAACGGCATTCTAAGCCTAGGTGTTAGGGAATAGCGTTCATTGTACGGTCATATTCCCATTTTTTTGGTGTAGTTTTTTCTTAATTTTTTTTGGCACACAGTCATATCGAATACGAAACAGATTTATTTGACCCACAAATGAGTTCTAAATAGGTACTACCTCTCTGAAACAGAGTGGACCTGGTAGTAATAGCAATGAAGTACTTCACATATAGTTCCAGAACAGGAGCCTCACCATTAGATGTAGTTTAGTATCATATCCATGACACCTCTTTTGGCGGGTTTAGCCCTCTGAAGTGGGTACAATCAGCATATTTCAACCTGCACCAACGCTCTGTCCCTTTAAAGAAAGGACGCACAACGATGATACATATATATATATATATATATATATATATATATATATATATATATATATATATATACGTGGATATATATATATATATATATATATATATGTATGTATGTATGTATGTATTTGTCAACCCTCCGCCCAGCCAGGATGTGACACAAAGTCAATTTTAAGCGGAGTTTAACAGGTTCGAATTCAGAGTTTTCCTTTTCCTAGACTGGTTGCTTAAGCAAGGCTAAAGAACCCAGACTACCCTACTATTTACTCATAGCTGGAGGGAGAATTGTTGGATTCGTACCTTTCTCAATGATATTATGCAATCAACCTTGTCTAGGATTTGAACTCGTGTTACCGTGTTCATTTTCTACAACGATAACGATTACTTCACGCGCACCCCCATAAAATATATATGTATGCATGTATGTGTGTATGTACGTACGTGCGTAAGTACGTACGTATGTGTGTGTTTAACAGCGTGTTTTGACCGTATCAAGTACACATTGATATAAACACATTGATCAAGGTGCCCGTGGTGTAATGGTTATCGTCGTAGGAATTGAACACGACGATACGAGTTCAAATCCTGGACGAGACTGATTGCATTTCACATAGCACTAATACCCTTGGGAAAGGTATGAATCCAATTATTCTCCCTCCAGCTATGGGTAAATAGTAGGACAGATTAGGTTCTTCAGCCTTGGTGAGGCAACTAGTCTAGGAGAAGGAAAACTCTGAATTCAAACCTGTTAAACTCCGCTTAAAAATTGACCTTGTGTCATATCCTGCCCGAGCGGAGGGGGTGGTAAATATGATAAACACATTGATCAAAAGGATCTTGTGAAAGTAAAGCATACAATCAGATCATATGAATTTAAATATACGTGTAACTTTAAATACCCATGAACGAATGATCAGCTGGCCATTTTAGGGATGCAGTTATTTAGCTATTTGGTCGTTTAAGTAATAGACATTTGGTCAGTCAACAGTCGACAAAGACTAGTCAGTCAGAGGGAGTACAAGGATGGTGTCAGTATAAAAAAAAAATGTGAGAAAAATTACATTTCTCTCACATCTCTTTCTTTGCGACCAAAGATGGTCAGACGACTTGACTGAAGAAGGAATCTTATTCCTTGTTCAACCTCTGCTTTTTTCTCCAACAAATTTTGACTTTGAATAAAGCAAGACCTCAACAAAAGTGAAGTCCGACTTGCGAATTTGTTAGTTCTGTCACTGAAAGAGGAAGATCCAGTTTTCATATATGCTTCACAATAACGGCAAAATTAGATAAAGTTTTGTTTAAACTTAAATCTAAAGTTGGAGTTTAAATTAATTCAGACAAAAGTTAGAATTTGATTTAAATTTCAACTTGGTTTGGTTTGGTTTGGTTTGATGGCATATCAACCATTGTTAGTTATCTATTGCCAATTCCTGTTTTTACATATATTTTAAATATATGATTTGTAAACACATTTTGCAGATATACATAGTTAAATGATCAAAAAGTTCTATTTCTAGCGATTTAATTTAGCATAAATTAACAAAGTTAAATGGTTCCAAGTGTTGCTATGTATCACTAACAATTCAATTAAACATAAGTGATTTGTTTACACTCAGTTTAATAATCAAACATTTTCTTTTCAAACAATTCAATTTAGCATAAGTCATTTGTTTGCACTCAGTTTGAATGTCACACAGTCCTATTTGACCCATAGATAGGACCCTATCAGGTCCTACCACTCCGGACCAGAGTGGACCTGGGAGCATGTAGTAATGACGGAGTACTCCACATTCTCAAAAGCTCCAGTATTACTGGAGCCTCACCATCAGATTGTTTAGTGTCATATACAGGACACTCGTTAATGCAGAGATGTAGTCGGTGTCTTCTACAGCCTCGGCCGTCTGGACTGAATTTCTATCTATCTATCTATCTATCTATCTATCTATCTATCTATCTATCTATCTATCTATCTATCTATCCTGGACGAGGATATTTGCATTTTTTATTGCACTAATGCTCTTGGGAAGGGTATGAATGCAATGATTTTCCTTTGAGATATGTGTAAGTAGTAGTACAACCAGTCTAGGAGAAGGAAAACTCTAAAATGACGGCAGTTGTAGACTTGGAGCGGGATGGGCTATCTTAGGCTATTCCTGCACAAGACACGCTACATGAGTAGCGCCTCCACGACCAAACCAGGTTATGTGACCAGTGGAAGAGGTCCTGTTATTTTTTGGTGTTTTTGATTTATATCAAAACCGATAACAGGATGAAAATAAATTTATAATCCTAATGTGACCGGTTTTTGTTTTTTCTTAAAGATACACACACACACACACACACACACACACACACACACACACACATATATATATATATATATATAAATGCTTGATTGAAATACATACTGTCTCTTCTGTGGGTGTTATACAACATAATGATTGTCTCTAGTACCATGTGTAATTGGGATCTATTATTAAATATTTTCTCATAGGCGCACAGTTACTAAATCTTATTCAGTACTGGGCGAAATGTTGTTAAAAGTGGATGTAGAAGATTATGCTGTGTCGGTTTTCAAAGTAACTTAGACTTTAAATGTTAGCATTTAAAATTTGGCTTTTTACTAAGACTCGAACACCAACCGCTGGTGCTAGCGTTTTTTTTTTCTACGTTAGCCTCGAAGTGGGCGAAATTGGCATTTATAAAGCTTACCTATTATGGCACAAAGCCATAAAGATCAAATTCACTACAGTAAAAAAAAAAAGAAAGAAGATCAGTGAGAACAGTTTGCTGACCACTGTTTATCAGTAAAACGTATAATGTGTTTCTTATCTAAAAATATCTAGACATATCTAGAGATTATGTATGACGTATATCAAATGTGAAAGTGCAGTTTCTTGGTCACAAGTCCATTGCTCTAACCAGTGAAATATAATCGAATTTCTAAGTTATATAATCACTTAACTATCGACCTCTGAGTTTCGTCTTTCTTTGACTACAAATAGAAATATCTTGTAAACACCAAAGCTGAAGGTTTCAACTTACGCTTCAAAGAAGATATATGTTGAGAGGTCAACAGTTGGTTGGCTTAAGCTCCTCCTAACCGTAAGCCAATAAAATTCAAAGTTTGGTGAGAATATCAAGCTGGTTAAAAAAAAGGCAAACATCCCCTCCTCCCAGAAAAAAGGAACATACCCATCACACTGGCTTATCTTATTTAGCAAGGAGCCAAGCAAGGAAAGAATAAAGCACTATATATATATATATATATATATATGTGTGTGTGTGTGTGTGTGTGTGTGTGTGTGTGTGTGTGTGGTGCCTTCAATAAGTTTCCAGACTTTTTTTTGTATAGGCATTTAAAATTATCGTAGACTCTTCATAATTTAGTATGTCATTCCTATACATCTTATGAGATGACTGACCAATTTTTATGATTTCAGTTTTAAATGAACAGCTACAGCAGCAATTGGAACACACCCTACTAAAGCCTGATTGTCACAGCTGGTGAATTTCAAAAATGCAATCTGAACGTGAGGACACTTTAGAAGAACAATATGCAATAAAGTTGTGTTTTAAACTTGCAAAAAATGCCACAGAAACGTATGGAATGCTTCAGACTGCCTTTAGACCATTTTGCATGAATCGAGCATCAGTTTTTGAGTGGCATAAGAGATTCAAGGAGGGCAAGGAGTCTGTGAGGGATGATGAGAGATGTGGGAGGAGTAAGGAAGTCAATAGACCAGAGTTGATTGGCTAAAGGGTTAGGGTTAGGGTTACTATGTTGAGGTTTTAAAGGAGTTCAGGAAGAGATTCTGTCGGAAGAGGCGACTACTCTTCAAATCGGATCAGTGGCATTTCCACCAGGACAATGCACCAGTCCTCAAATCCATCCTTGTCACAGACTATTTGATCAAGATGGGCATCAAGACAGTTCCTCAGTCTCCCTATTGTCCAGACCTTGCTCCCTGTGACTTTTGGTTATCCCCTAAGCTCAGAGGCTGTCGTTTTGAGACAATTGAGGAGATGAAAAAGGCTTTGACGAAGGTCATTGACACGCTCACACAAGATGACTTCCATGGGGCCTTCCAGACGTTGTTGGAACGGTACAGCAAGTTCATTGCAGCCGGAGGAGATTACTTCGAAGGGGACTAGAGTTTCATGTGTGTACTATCAATAAAATTGCCCATACGAAAAATGTCTGGAAACTTATTTAATGATCCTCGTATATACTACCAGTCAAAAGTATTTAGCAAACCTCAAAAAAATTTATTTCTCATCCTAAATGTGTTATTTTTGAGTTAAGCACAAAAATGGTTTAATTCATTACAGTGAATACAAGTTTTCCTGAGTCAAATTAAATACAAATTAAAAAACAACAACAACAACAACAACAAAAAAAAAACAAAAAAACAAACAAACAATAAAAAACAAAAAAAAAAACTTCTTAAACTTTTAATTCATCAAAATGACCCCCTTTAGCTGCTATCACTGCTTCACAAATTCCACCAAACACAGGAGGAAGACTGAAGATAGTTCTGTCCAGTTTCCCTGCAAGAGTTGCTTGAGGTGACCCGCACTTGTAAGTTGTTTAGCTCTGACTTTTCAGTCAAGTTTATCCCACACTAGTTCAATGGGATTTAAGTCCGCTAATTGCGCCGGCCAAGACATCAGTTGAAGGACATGTTGTTACACTTTGCTTTTAATGTACCTCTAGCAGAGTTTACTAGTATGCTTTGGGTCATTATCTTCCATGAGTACAAATCCTTGACTCATAAGCTACGTTCTAGATGGAATCGCATGATGCTGCAGTATGCTGTGATAACTAGTCTGATTCGATTTGTCTTTTGTATAGCTTCCGTTCTTATATAAAGATTATTATTATTATTATTATTATTATTATTATTATTATTATTTACTCATTAGGGTTTTCACATCAGCTAACGCTAATGGTCTTCACTAGAGTTTAAGTGATAGCAAGTCTCCTCAAGTCTCCAGGACTTTTCTCAATATTCTAGCCGTTCTCAATAATGCTGTAGTTTGGATGGTCTCCACTCGTCCGCCAACTTCCAAGTCCTCCAGTCCCTTTAATAATCCTTTAGTTACTATACCAAAAGCACCAATCACAATTGGTATAATTGTCACCTTCATGTTCCATAGTTTTTTCAGTTCCCTAGCAAGGTCTAGGCACTTCTTCTTCTTCTTCTTCTTCTTCTTCTTCTTCTTCTTCTTCTTGCTGTTGTTGTTGACCAACGTTATTTATCAAGATATGTTGCCACTATGCAAAGCACAAGGAGAGATGGTTCTATGAATGGAACACAAGCAGCCCAATCGATGTTTGAACTCGGTTTTGGTCAATTGTTTTAATGTTCTTTATGGCACCTCAAAATTTTACATTCGATTAAATAATTGTCGTATGAAAGACTAAAAAAATTATTAAGATTATTATTGTATATTGCAAATACTGCCCAGTGGGCTACGCCCAGACATTGGTTATTTTTGGAAGATTATTAAAATGACAGAACACATGCATATTGTTACTCAGGAACAGTGGGGCCAACATATGTTGTTTGCTTTTTTTTTCAGATTTTCCTTCTACCCTATTTTGTTGAAAAGTTGGATGAAATAGTTCTGTTTAAAAATTATTGTATTCGACAGAACAAAGCCCCCCCCCCAAAAAAAAACTCTAAAGAAAAAATTGCAAAAAAAAATGTAAATATGAACGTATAATGAACTCGATTCCCCAACCTCTTAGTATAAAATGATCCTAGATGGGTTGACATGCCTTTAAAATCAATGAATCCTCTTATATGAGAAAGTAATTCTTCTTAGAGATAATTTCTTAAAGAAATAAGGGACTTTTTGTCATCCTTCAAGAATCAAACAAGATGCAGACATTTACAAATATTATCAAATCAAATGAAAGAACATAATCATTCACCCTTGTTAGAAGGAAGGCGACCGGTAAAGGTCATTACGACGCCACCATTAAAAATTTCGTCACTGAAATAGTGACGTAATATCTATTAATTTCAGCTAATATTTGAGTTCATGTAAAAACTCAACTGTTAGTTTTCTTGACTGTTAGACTTCCGTCTCTCACCCAACCGTAGAAGCTTGGCGCAACATATTATTTCCTGTATTTGTCAATGCGTTGTACTTTACACTTATCATTAATGGAATTTCATATTTTACATTACTAAAATTATTCAAATGATTTTAAATGAAACGTACCATAATTTAATCATCCATAATTATTCTCGCCAATATAAAAAAAATTTCGAATGAAAAAACCAAAAGATTTTTGTCACTTTTTATTTACTTTCAAATTTCCTCTGGAGGCTCTCGTGGCGTAATGGTTATCTGAATTCAAACCCTGAATGAGGCTGTTTGCATTTCACATAGCGCTAAATCGTAAGAGAGAGTGGGCTCTTTAACCTTGGTATGGTAACCAGTATCATCATTATTATCATCATCATCAACTTGTGCTGACAGCACAGAGTTTCCTGACTTCCTTAGCCACCTGTCCCTATCAACCATCACTTTTAGTAAGTCCTCTAGACGGCATCCAGTATCCGCACAGAGATGATATTTGTTTTGCTGGTCGGCCAACACTTGTGTGTCCATATATTGGAGTCCATATGAGAACTTCCTCATGAGTTCATCCTTACTTCTTTAGCATGTTCCGTATTTCTTGCTCGTCTAACTAAGATGGTTTGTGTGATGGGAGGTAAGTGGTCGTATAACTGCTGTTTTGTGGGATGTTGCTTCCAGAATTTCCATAAAAAAGTACTTTGCATTCTTGTATAGTTGTCATCTAACTTTATTTCTATGCTTTCTGCTAGTGTCTGTGTAGTGCATCCATACAGTAGTACTGACTCAGTTTGGAAGAAATTCTTTTTTATTTTATCGGAGAGATCAGAACCTGTCAATGGCAGTCCACACCTCCACTAGGCATATGTTGACATCACTTTCAGCTGATGAAATGTTGCTATCGAGATGTGAACTGGTCTACTAATTTTAGAGGCTAGTGAGGGATGAACTCCGCCAGACTATTTTTACCTAAGACACGCTACGAATATCGTCCCTACGACCAAACTAGGTTACACTCAGTAATGGGAAAAAACTTTAATGCAAGGGAAATAATTCCAATTCACACAATAAAACTGTTTGTATACTCAGTTATTTCCCTTTATATATATATATATATATATATATTATATATATATATATATATATATGTATATATATATATATATATATATATATATATATATATATATATATATATATATGATTCTTTTTTTCTTAAACAATTTTAAAACATTGTTAAATATTTTATCTACTTGATTTTACGTCGAACTATTAAGACCCCATTTTAAGACAAAATTTAGTGGATCGTCTATGAGTTATAATTTCGTTAGATTGACTTAGAGTACGATCGAGGATATTTGTAATTTTCAGTCATATTTATTATTTTCTAAAAAATTACTTTCGTTACAATAATATCCTATCCTTAAAGACTTCAAGTATTTGTTTTGGATGTCGCTGTTCCAGTGTAAAATTCCGTAATTATCCTAAATATTTTATCTTTGTTGCTAAGAGGCTCAAGGATTAAATATTGTGAGATTTTTTTGTATGTGTGTGTAGAAGGATTCATGATATATTTTATCTTCCATAAAATGTGGTGCTTTGTATAAAACCCTCTCCCACGGGCAGGATGTGTGTATGAGTCAGTTCCTAAATACTGTACATCAGAATATTTATTCTCCGAAATTCGTTGCCGTGACAAGGCTAAAGAGATTTGTCTACCCTACTATTTACCCAGAACTGGGAAGGGGAGAGATAGATTCACTCCTTTCCTAGAATCATTAACCGGAAGCGAAATGCAAACAACTCCATGCCGGACTTGAACTCGAGTCACCAAGCCCGTTACACAACGAGCACCTCTTTTGATGCAACGCCTTTTTTAAAACCTGGTTTATTACATTAGCCTGCGAAGTTGATGTCTACGTGCATACGAATCATTTTTAAAAAAAAAAGGGAAAAAAGAAAATTTTTAGGAAAAAAATTACGAGCTAAGCTGTACGTAAAATCGACTTATAGACGAGTATACATAATTGATACGAAATTGATAATTTCACACCTACCTATATAACCTTAAAGTTTAAATCAGGAAAATCTTGAAGTCAATTTAATTGAATTTTTAACTGTCAATTTAAAATGAAATTTTCATATAAGATAGAAAAAAAAAATTAACTTCAATGTAAGACAAAAGCATGTGTCCTGTAAGATCTGTTAATTACATTTATAAATAAGAAACAATTGAAAAATACAAGGGCAAAGCACTCCGGATGTAAAACAATTGAATCACGGCCAGAAATCTGATTATTTCCCTTTGTGTTCGTTTATAATTTAGAGTAATCGCCCTTATTTACTTGTTTTAAATTCATCACCAATTTCTAACATTTTCTTAGTATATTTTATTTTACAAAATTGGCGGCGAATAGAAATAAATAAACTTAATTAACTTAAAGGGAAATTTAAAAACCTTATTATTACTTTTAAAAGTGACAAAATAATTTGTCCAATACGCAGAGCAAAAATTCTGGACACATAAATCAGAAGGGAAGAAATGGTTATTTTACGCATATGAATTAGGGAAAGAGTTTTTTCTAACTCTATCAAATACGCATGATTTTAAAACGGATATACTTGGTTCATAGATGGGACCCTAACACGTACTGCCATTCCGAATCAGAGTGAACCTGGGAATAATAACAACGAAGGGTATCCCACTCTCTCCAGATCTCTGGAACTGGAACCTCCCTATCAAATACAGTTGAGTGTCATATCCAGGAAACTTCCTTTTTCGGATGTCATATCCTTCTGTAGGAGATACAGTAAGAATATTCCAAGAACTGCTGACGAGGCAATTAGATATTTCAGTTTTGTATTCTTTGACAAGTGATAAACAGAAGAACATAAGATTTTATGCATAATGTTAAGAGATTTTTTTCGAAAGGAACAGTTTCTTTCTTTCTTTCTTTCTTTCTTTCTATTAATATTGTTTAATCCTGTGAGAAACATATTATTCATTGTTTTATCTTTATGTGAACTACTGCTGAGCTTAGAAAATGTGCTAAAACGCAACGATCTTTGGTCACTGACATGTAAACATGTTGCGATCGGACAAAAGAGCAAAAGTAGGACGATTGCATGCTTGTCTACCAGATCCCTTCAGTTGATCAATCTAAAAATGAGGATAATGAACGAAGGATTAGATAGATGCGTCTTTGAGAGAATGATTTGAATTTATTAAAGAAAATGTCGGCATCTTCAACTCAGTTGCTTTGATCAATATGGGATAAAAGAAAAATTAAATTAAAACGTTTATTCAACAAGGAACAACAACAATACAATAGCTGCTGCTGCTGCTGCAGCAGCAGCAATTATTATTATAATAATTATGTTACTTCTTGAGAGTTTTTCACGTTAGCGTTTGAGCAATTATTATTATTATTATTATTATTATTATTTACTCATTAGAATTTTTCACATCAGCGTCAGGTGATGGTTTTTCACTGAAGTTTGAGTGACAGCAAGTCTCCTCAAGTCTCCAGGACTCTTCTCAGTATTCTGGCCGTTCTCAATAATGTAGTAGTTTGGATGGTCTCCACTCGTCCATCAACTTCCAAGTCCTCCTGTCCTTTTAGTAATCCTTTTGTTACTGTTCCAAACGCACCAATTACAATTGGTATAATTATCACCTTCATATTCCATAGTTTTTTCAATTCCCTCGCAAGGTCGAGATACTTATCCTTCTTTTCACATTCTTTCAGTTTTATTTTATGGTCAGCCGGGACAGCAAAGTTGACAATTTTGAAAGTTCTCTTCTTTTTGTTGATTATTATGAGGTTTGGTCCTCTTGCCGAGATTAGGTGATCTGTGTGTATGTCAAAATCCCATAGGAGTTTATGTGTGTTATTTTCTAAGACAACTTCTGGGTTGTGCATATACCATTTGTTTGTATGGTCAAATTTAAATTGTTTGCACATCTCCCAGTGGATCACCTTGCCGACCCAGTCATGTCTAGTCCTATATTCCTTCAGTGCTAATTTTCTGCATTCGCTTATTACGTGATTGATGGTTTCATCTCTGTCACCATAGCCTACATTTGCTTTTTTGCTGCGTCTTATCTATTCTCGCTTTGATTTGATTGGTTCTTACGGCGTTGTTTTGTGCTGCTATAAGGAGAGATTCTGTTTCTCTCTTAAAGTTTCCTTTTCTTAGCCATGTCCAGGTTTTGTCACGTGAGATGTTGTTTATCAGTCGTTTAAAACGTCCATAGAGTTGTTTTCCTTCCCATTTTTGTTTCCTAGTTATTGTTATTCTGTTGTCCATCGTGTTATCAGTATCGCTTCTGATGGTTGTAATGAGTCCTCCATCGTGTTTTTGTATATAGTCTTCGAGTCGTTGTAGCGATGTGTCAACGCTGTCTTCAATACTGGCAAGTCCTCTTCCTCCCTCTTTTCTGTCAACGTCATCTCTGGGATGTAATGCCTTATGCATTGTCATTAGCTTTCTTGTTCTTTGGTCCATTTGTTTGAGTTCGTCTCTGGTCCATTTGAGAAAGGGTCCGGAATATCTAACGAGTGGTACAGCACAGGTATTTATTCTTTTGATAAAGTTTCTGCTAGAGAGTTTTATCTCCATTAGTTTTCTTGTTCTCCTGAGATATTCTTTTGGAATTTTGTCTTTCATTTCTACTTGTTTGATGGCGCCAGCCTAAAAGATGCCCAAGTATTTGTAGGTTTCGTTTTCTACGAGTGTTTTAATCTTGTCTTGATTTGGTAGTTCCATTCCGACAGTTAGATGTCGTTTGCCACTTTTCATTACAAGCATAGCACATTTTTCTATTCCAAATTTCATTCTTATGTCCTGACTGTATATTCGAACTGCGTGTATTAGAGTTTCCAGTTCTTTTTCATTTTTTGCAAATAATTTGATGTTATACATGTACATTAGATGATTAATTTTTTCCTGCGATCTACTAAGTTTGTATCCAGCTGTGCATTTCCTGAGTATGTGGTTAAGTAGCATCATGGCAATTATGGTGATAGAGCATCTCCTTTGAAAATCCCTCTTTGGATCTTCGCTTCAGCTAATCTTCTTCCTCCTGCTGTCAATGCCACTCTCCAGGTTTTCATGGTTTTGTCGATAAGATTTATGACTTCATGTGACATTTTGTACATTTTGAGGCTGTTTATTATCCAGCTATGCAGAACCATATCATATGCCCTTTTGTAGTTATTATTTACTCCTCTAGAGTTTTCCACATCAGTATTAGCTGATGGCTTTTTACTGGAGTTTGAGTGACAGCAAGTCTCCTCAAGTCTCCAGGACTCGTCTCAGTATTCTGGCCGTCCTCAGCAATGCTGTCGTTTGGATAGTCTCTACCCGTCCGCTAACTTCCAAGTCCTCCAGGCCCTCTAATAATACTTTTGTTACTGTGCCTAACGCACCAATCACATTTGGCACAATCGTTACTTTCATGTCCCACAGTTTTTTCAATTCTCTAGCAAGGTCGAGGTACTTATCCTTCTTTTCACTTTTCTTCAGATTTGTTATTATTATTATTATTATTATTATTATTATTATTATTATTATTATTATTATTATTCTCTTTTGAGAGTTTTTAACACCAGTGTTACCTGATGGTTTCTCACTCGAGTTTGAATGAAAACAAATCTCAAGTCTCCAGGACTCTTCTCAGTATTCTGACCGATCTTAATAATACTGTACTCTGGATAATCTCTACTTGTCCTCGGGTGTCTTCTAGTCCCTTTATCAAGCTTTTGGGGATTGTTCCAAATGAACCAATTACAATTGGTATCATTGTACCCTTCATGTTTCATAGCTTTTTTTTTTTTAGTTCTCTAGCAAGGTAAGGATATCTATATCTCTTTTCGCCTTCTTTTAATTTTACTCTGTGGTCTGCTGGTAGGTTCTCTTTTTTGTTGACTATCACAAGGCCCGGTGGCCTGGCCACAAGTAGGCGATCTGTTTGTGTCTCAAAATACCAGTGAACTTTGTGTCTCTTATTCTCCAGGACGGATTCTGGTATGTACATATACCACTTGTTCGTATGGTCAAATCTTAACTTCTTACACAATTCCCAGTAGGTCCTCTTCTCCACCCAGCTGTGTCTAGTCTAATACTCTTTCTGCGCGATTTTGCTGCATTCGCTTATAATATGGTTGATCGCTTCGTCTCTATCCCCACATAATTTACATTTACTATTTTGTTGTGTCTTATCTATTGTTGCTTTAACGTAGTTTGTCCTAATGGCGTTGTTTTGTGCTGTCATTTGAAGAGATTTAGTTTCTCTCTTAAGGTTCTCCTTTCTTAGCCATGTCCAAGACTTCTCGTGTAAAATTTTGCTTGTTTGTCGCTTGAAATTTCCATTTTTGTTTCTAGTTATCATCGTTCTGATGATCCTTGTGTTGTTGGTGTTGTTTCAGTTTTTTTTTTTTGCTTTTTTTTTTTGTAGTCTTCGAGTTGTCTTACCGATGCAATCTTCAATGCTGGCAAGTCCTCTTCCTCTTTCTTTTCTTGCCACTTATAGCCTGTCTATTATCATTATTATTCGCGTTTTTCACACCAGCGTTAGCTGATGGTCTTTCGTTGGAGTCTGAGAGACAGCAAGTCTCCTCTAATCTCCAGGACTCTTCTCAGTATTCTGGCCGAGCCTAATAATGCTGTGATCTGGATTGACTCCGCTCATCCTCCGATTTCAAAATCTTTTAAGTCCTTTTACCAATTGGTCACCAGTATGTTTCCCAGCTATTTTTAGATCTCTGGCAAGGCCTGTGTATTTATCTCTCTTTTCGCTTTCTTTGATTTTGACTGTGGTCCACAGGGACGGCAAGGTTCCTTGTTCGGCAGGTTTCTTTTTTCTTGACTATCTGGTCTTCTGGCCGGGATTTGGTGACCTGTATTTTTATCATTGTTGTTGTTGTTGTTGAGGTTTATTTGTTTCGTTTGTTTGGGCGACCTTTATACTTTTCTAACTAGGATTATGGTGAAGGATCTGTGCACAAAACCTGACCTTTAAGTTATGTTTTCTGATCGAGAAACCTATATAATTTGGAAGAAATTGAGAAAAACGAAGGAAATGAAGAAGGAACGGAAAGAAAAAGTGTGAAATAAGAACGTTGGAAGGTTGGTAAGTAAGAAAAAAAAAAACAAGAAAACGAGGAGAAAAGAAATAAACAAATATGTAGATACATAGAAATGAGAAAGTGATGAAGGTGAAAGAAAAAGAGACAGGTTTGTTGGATGAATATCAAAAGGCATTAAGTGTAAATTGGAAAGCCATAAACGTTGCGATACATTAACATTTTTAAAGTAATGGCAAGAATGCAATAGAAAGAATTGTCGCTCGATTTAGTTGTTTTATGGCAGGTATATCAGCCCTTCTAGGTTATTTAATGTCAAATCGTGTTTATACACACACGCACACACATATATATGATTTGCAAACGAATAGTTTGTAAGTAAAATTATTTTTACACAAACCTTAACTCATTTGTGTGTACACAGTTAAATGGTTTCAAGTATTGCTATTTATTATTTGCACACAGTTAAATGATTTTAAGCATAGTAAATGATTGAATGGTTCTATTTGACTCTTAGATGGGGCTATAACTGGTAATATCACTTTGGGTCAGAGTGAACTAGGGACTAATGGCAATGAAGGGGTACTCCGCATTTCCTTAGCTTCTGGGCTGTAGCCTCACCATCAGATGCAGTTTAATACTGCATCAAGACACTGGATTGGTTTGGTTTCTTTGTTTAATGGCATATCAACCTTAGTAGGTTATTTAATACCAAAACCATTCTCCTAGAAGAACAGTAGCGGTACTATTTAACCCATAGCTGGGAGGATAAGGGGGTTCATGCCTTTCTCAAGGGTATTTGCACGAAAGTGAACGGAATAGCGCGACTGGAGTACAAACTCGCTTTCAACGATTCCGCAGTCCATCTCTTTAACCATTACACCACGAGGACCCCCCGACATCGAGACATTGTATCGCATTAAGATAAAAAAAATTTGAACGGGAAATCGCCCTGTTGGCGAGGCTTAGAATATGCGGCTGTATTCTCTGTTGAGGGGTAAGAACCCCTTAGAAAAGGGGGTCCTTGGTATGATACTAAACTGCATCTGGTGTTGAGGCTCTTGTTCTGGAGCTCTGTCGATTATGGATTACCCATTCATTGCCATTACTCTCTGGTCCACTCTAACCCCGCAGTGGTAGTAATTCTTAGGTTCTCATATATGGTTTAAATAGACCTGTTTCCAAATTGTTTGTATTAGATAGGAATACTTGATATCATATACCCGTGTTCAAAGATGGAAAAAGCAACTCTTAAGAAACAACTACACAAAAATATAAATATAAATGTACGCAATTCTCTAACCTCTAGGCATAAAATAACCTCAGAAGGGTTGACATGCAGTTAAAAATCAATCAATCAATTATAAACAGGGAAAGAAGATTCAGTTTTTTTTTTATCAAACCAGATTAGGAGCTCAGGGAGTTAAAATTCCTTATGGAGAGATAAAGGATGAACAGATTTAAGATTGTAATCTGCTAAAAAAAATGGACAAAAAAGAAACAATTTAGCAGATCTTAGTAGTTGAAATAGTTGTGTTCTCTCATTGGTACCAATAGTTGGTGATCGAACCCAAGTAAAGAATAACGGGATTTTTAAATGCTAATTTTCTGGAAACGCAGTCTTTATTCACTTAAAAGTTTGACACAACATAATTTCAAATTACATATAGCTGGTATAAAACAGGCATTTTTTGGCGGTGAAGATATTCATGTTGCTAAATAGAAAATCCCTCCACATCCCAGTTTGCTTTCAGTAGGAAACCCTTAAAAATATACTGATTCAAGGGTCCGCCATTATATGCGGTATCACTTTCCGTGATTTCAGTTACTTTTACTTACTTACTTACCCTTGTCAGCTGTTACGCTTTCTTAACTAGGGAACCTTATATATAGTCTGACGAGCACATAAGCGGGAAACTGAGAATTACCAAGCGCCATGGGCTTTGTATCTGCGCTAACCTAGCACACACACACACACACACACACACACACACACACACACACACACACACACACACACACACACACACACACATATATATATATATATACGAGGATCATTAAATAAGTTTCCAGACTTTTTTCGTATGGGTACTTTTATTGATAGTACACACATGAAACTCTAGTCCCCTTCTCCTCCGGCTGCAATGAACTTGCTGTACCGTTCCAACAACTTCTGGAACGCCCCATGGAAGTCCTCTTGTGTGAGCGTGTCAATGACCTTCGTCACAGCCTCTTTCATCTCCTCAATTGTCTCAAAACGACAGCCTCTGAGCTTAGGGAATAACCAAAAGTCACAGGGAGCAAGGTCTAGACTATAGGGAAGCTGAGGAACTGTCTTGATGCCCATCTTGATCAAATAGTCTGTGACAAGGATGGATTTGAGGACTGGTGCATTGTCCTGGTGGAAATGCCACTGACCCGATTTGAAGAGTAGTCGCCTCTTCCGACAGAATCTCTTCCTGAACTCCCTTAAAACCTCAACATAGTAACCCTAACCCTAACCCTTTGGCCAATCAACTCTGGTCTATTGACTTCCTTACTCCTCCCACATCATCCCTCACAGACTCTCTGCCTTCATTGAATCTCTGATGCCACTCAAAAACCGATGCTCGATTCATGCAAAATGGTCCAAAGGCAGTCTGAAGCATTCCATACGTTTCTGTGGCATTTTTTCCAAGTTTAAAACACCACTTTATTGCATATCGTTCTTCTCAAGTGTCCTCACGTTTAGATTGCATTTTTGAAATTCACCAGCTGTGACAATCAGGCTTTAGTAGGGTGTATTCCAATCCATGCTGTAGCTGTTCATTTGACAATTTTAAATACCTGTACAAAAACGTCTGGAAATTTATTGAAGGCACCACGTAATATTCGAATAACAGCCGGAAGTGTGGCAAGATGGTTTTGACATTGATAATATACTATTGAATAAATTGTGAAAATAATACTGCGTTGTGAAACTTAAACAAAATTCTCCTTTCAGAAAGGCCAAGTGATTCTAAAAGGACCCACGCGGAGAAACCTGCCCTCGTCTGTCTTTTGGGGAGGAAAAATAGTCCAACTTGAACGGATAGAAGACGTCAAAAAGGTAAATCAATTTTTTAAACAAACGCATGACTTTTGTTGCGATATCCTTTTTGTTGGTAAAAACAATCGTTGGTGTTATTTGGTCATTTGTTTTTGAGGCTCTTGTGGTGCAAAGGTTATCGTTGTAGGAAATAGGCTCAGATTTTCGAGTTCAAATCTAGGACGAGACTGTTTGCATTTTACTTTGTGTTAATACCCTCGGAAAAGGTATGAACCCTACAATTCTCCCTCAATATTATTGGTAAATAGTAGAACCGACAGTGTTCTTTAATCTTAGTATGACAACCGGACAAGGAGAAGAAAATTTCTGGATTCAAAACCAGACCTGGAGAAGGATGGGTACTGCCTGACTATTCCTACACGCTACATGAATTGCACCCCAACAACCAATATGACACTTTCATTTAAGTGTCAAGGAGTTGGCTGGCGAAATTAATTAAAGGAAATTAATCAATTTTATTAAATCCTGATAATAAATATTTTATTAAAAATAAATTCATTTTGGGTGTCCAAGTATTTTTTGAGAACCGTGTATAAAATAAATATCAAGTGATTAAGTACAAAAAAGTTTGAGATCCGATCAGGGCTTGTTGACCTATAAATCTGTCCCCAAAAAATAAACATCCGCACGCCTGCAAAGAGCTGTCAAAAGAGCCATCGGATTTCAAAGTGTAAACAAAAAGATGTATTTTTAAAATTGCGGACAATTTGGGTTGGTGTCACCAAGTTTGGCACAAGGCCTTGAATCACTAAATCATTGGTCAACCAACCACAGGACTGCTCCTTGTAGCCCCTCCCGATGACTGTGGCTGATTGGCCGATTGTCTAAACCAATCAGGGGCAAACCGGGGAGGGGGGATTGTTACGATGATAGCCATTGGTCGGCAGTTCCCATTGGCTGACCAATCAGAAACTGATTATTCGGGATTCGGGCCCATAAATAGAGGACACCCAAAGAGAAAAATTGAGTTGGTTCAGGAATTCGCCGCTTAAAGAACCAAATCCGTTGCCATTGCATTCGCCATTTTGACACTGCCTAATTGCAGTTAAAACTCCGCCAGTCAACTACTTTCAACCCCAGTTTGCGGTGTTTGACTAAAAATTATCTAAACAACTGTGTAAATAAACGTTTGTTACTGTTTATAACAAACGCCTTATTTTCGTCATTTCTAAAAATTTGCTTGGCAACTTTTCTTCTCTCCAACACGAATTCCAACCTTCATCGACTGGACCTCATCCATCTTCTCTTTCCTCGGATCTGAAAGCAACGTGGGCGTGGAAAGAAACAGAGAAAGACCAGTCGACACATGTGGTAATCACGAGACCAGCGGCCAACTAGGTGTCGTGAAACTATAGTACCACACCAAAACAGTTTACGAGAGAAGTATTTTTTTCTTCTTAGATAAAACACTGGATATATAAATCCCTTGAAAAATATAGAAATGAAAATTTTTACGATTCTTTTTCATAGATGTGCTTGAAGAAAACTCAGCAGAGAAGTAAATCCAAGACTTTTATTTTTCTCTAAGTCGAAGACCTTTATTTTTCTTTAAATCTAAAACCTTTATTTTTCTTTAAATCTAAAACTTATTTTTCTATAAATCTAAGCCTTATTTTTCTTTAAATCTAAGACCTTTATTTTTCTCTCAGTCGAAGGCCTTTATTTTTCTTTAAATCTAAAACTTATTTTTCTTTGAATCTTAGACTTATTTTTCTTTAAATCTAAGACCTTTATTTTCCGTAAGAATGCGCTAAGGCCGCAGTCATTAAGTGAAGACCAGACATCGTAGAAAGCGAGTTCGAACTCATATCGACTAATAATGTTGGGTAAGGTATGAACTCTCTTATCCTCTCGGCAATTAGTTGAATAATATCACTACTGTTCCTCTTCAAGAATCGCTTTGGCATTGAATAACCAACGAAGCTTGATATGCCATTAAACAAAGAAATCAAACCAAGCCAAACCAAATCAGACTAATTTGGATATACCGAAGAGAAACCATAAAGCGCTTTCTTTAAATGAAAAGATCAAACCTCTTGACTTAAGGGAAGAAAAAAAAATCGTATGCTGATGTTGCTAAGATATATTACAGTGTTTTTATAACTTTTCTGTTTTTAATTATTATAGTTATTAATCTTTTATTGTGTCTAATTTATAAATTCAACCTTTTCATATGTCTGTCCATATAAGAAAAAACTGAACACAGTTCATTACAAAAATTTCCAAACAGCCTAAACATAAAGATCAGGCATTCACCAAAGGTCTTATATCTCTGATGGATGAGAAAAACTCTGCTCCCAAAACTATTTCTGAAAGAATCTTATCGTTTCAATCAAAGTTCTAAAAAGAATATAAATGAAATAGCAACAAGTCATATAATCTTATAATATTTAACGACTAATTTTGGTGCCTGCTAGGGTTGCGTCAGATTATGCTACATAGAGCTAATATTTCGAGCACCTACCCTAGAGTGGCCGTTGGGAAGTTATGAATGGAGATATTGCAAATGGATTTGATCCTGATTGGGTGCCCCTGACTAAACTGAGCTAAATAAAACTTTAAAATGCATTCGCCTTAGCAAGGCTTAAAATACCCTTTCTAAATACACTGTAGTTTTAGATAGGAATACTTGAAACCATTTAACTGTGTGCAAACAGATGATATCTGACTCGTGTAAAAATAATGTTACTTACAAATTATTCGTTTACAACTCATATATATTTAGTATATATATAAACCGGATTTGACATTAAATAACCAACTAGTGTTGATATGTCGTAAAACTCAACCAACCAACGAACCGACCAACCAAGCAAGTTTTTATTTCTGACGCCATTGTTTCTAATGCAAACAATGTTACTGGGATTTAGACATTGTCATTGCGTAAATTCGTTGTTTGAAGTGTTGAGTCTGCATTTATCATCAGTAAGCTTTTCTGACCAGGTAAACAGCGTCGAAATTGAAATCAATCCAACTAGTTACTGTTTTCGTAAATTATGTAGGTGGCAGCACTCACCAGTTTGGCTCGTCAATTGAATTACGAATTCATTCTTTCTTTGGCAATTGGTTTCTACGTGTATTTGTACATCAGCATTTAATTTGGAAAGATCCTATACCTCAACGACGAAGCCAACGCCCCAAAGGAAGAAGTACGTATTTAATAAACCCTTGTGCCTCGGTCAGGATGTGACACAAGGTCTGTTTTTAAACGCAGAAAAGCTGGTTTGGATTCAGTTTTCCTTTTTTTAGACTGGTTACCAAAACAAGGCTAAAAAACCTAATCTACCTAACTATTTTGCTCATAGGTGATCGAAGAATAGATGGATTCATGCCTTTCCCAAGTTTTGGGTATCACATACCTTTTCAGCATAATGAGCTGTTCCATCTGCCATATATGGCAGTAGCGGAGATCAGTCTGGGAAGAATAAGCCTACGAGTCAGACGAGAAGAGCCGTTCCTATTGTTGAAGTATATCATTACTCTATCACTAATCCTATTTTCTTATTACTAACAGTCTCTCTCTTGTAAATACTCTTTCCTGTAAATATAACTATTTTCCTCGCATATCGTGGTTTGTCTTATTATTACTACTACTTGTGTTCACTAACCAGAACACAACACCAAGTGCATTAGAACAGAGTTAAACGTAAAAGGTTCGTCGAGGATTTGAACTAACATATCTGAAGGTTACACTTTCTGAACGAGGTGATGAATAAATAATGATGACCCAATGAGCTACAGATTTTCTCGAATGTTTGAATTCAGGGTGGTTGTTTAACCAAGGCTAAATAACCCAGTCTGCCCCAAGTATTTTACTCGTAGCAGCGGGAAGGGGGATAACAGATGGATTCATAGCTTTCTTAAGGACATTAACGCTAAATGAAACACAAACAGGCTCATCCAGAATTTGAATTCGTGTTGCCGATTCAATTTCCCACGGCGATAACCGTTACGCCAACATTAACCGAAAAGGACATCGACACGAGGTTAACGAAAGCATGGACAGCTATCAATAGGCTATCGATTATATGGAAATCAGACCTAACCGATAAAATGAAACGCAGTTTCTTCCAGGCAGCGGTCGCATCGATACGGCTATATGGATGCACTACATGGACTCTAACAAAACGGCTGGAGAAGGAGCTAGACGGCAATTACACAAGAACGCTGCGAGCAATCTTGAACAAGTCCTGGCGGCAACACCCCAAAAGACACCAACTGTACGGCCACCTGTCTCCTATCACGAAAACTATTCAAGTTAGACGAACCAGACATGCAGGACACTGCTGGAGAAGCAGGGACGAACTCTTAAGTGATGTACTCTCATGGAGCCCCACACATGGCCGTGCAAAAGCAGGACGACCAGCACGAACATACATTTAGCAACTATGTGAGGATACGGGATGTTGTCCAGAAGACCTGCCTGAGGCGATGAACGATAGGGAGGAGTGGCGAGAGAGGGTCAGGGATATCCGTGCTACCAGCACGACATGATGATGATCCTACAACTAATGAGTGGCGAAAAAAGCAAAAGAATAAAGAAAAAAGAAAGATAAAAAGAAAAAAAAGAAGTTTGCTGAGAACAGCAATGTCTAAGAGTACTTCAAATTACTCCACTCACATCATACACAATCATTCCAACCATCCTTTCACTTTCTGAAACAGTTTTACAAAGTCCTCTTTCGAAATCGTCGCGTTATGTTTTGTGAAAAAAATATAAATTAGATAATGTTCTCATTGACTTGTTTTATGATATTTTTTGACAAATTTACAGTGTTTCATCCAAATGTCCACGAAACGGCCAATTTTATCAATTGTGCAGTGAAGAGCAGATTTGGTGGACGTGATATTCTGCCAAATTAACCCTGTAAGAAATCTGAAGAATGAACAGATTTGGTGTCGTTATCAATGCGATGGTCACACAGTACTCAAGCTCCCTCCGTGAGATATGTGTAACCGAACAAGAGAATGTCTCTTCATGCATGTGAATTAATGTTCCCTGTTATTAGTTTCCAAACTTCTCAATTCCTAGAAAATCAGGATATAAAAATTCAAATTTTACTGAAATAATCAGAAATATATTTTTCTAAACATTTCTGGAAACCATTGGAGTATTTTGTCTTAAATTAGCATATACCTGAGCTAGAGGGCAATATTAAAGATTGTGCCATACTTTCAATGATAAATTTGCATGCACGAATTTTACCATCAATAAAACTGTCAATTTCAAAACACAGTAACTTTTTAACAAAAATGATTGAAACAAAATAAAAAAAAAAAAACAAGAAAAAACAAAACAAAACAAAACAAAACAAAAACCCCCAAACCAAACACAACGTTTGATCAAAGATTCAAGATTAAGAATTGGCATATATCCTGTTACACACTATCCATCGTCAAAAATAGTCAATGTCTGGCTCAAGGTCCACTGCGCATTCAACGAAAACCGAGAATTTAACTCGTTAAATCATTAAGCTATTATATATATATATATATATATATATATATAAAAGTTTAAAAGCAGTATTTAGCACGATGAAGGGCCACGTCTTATTTGAAGCATTTATATTAGAATTAATTGCTAATAAATAAGGGAAACAACTCATTAATTAGCATAATTAACATTTGATAGTCATTTCCCTTGATACACAATGTTTGTGCGCCTATATTTGAGAGTTGACTTCTTGCAGTTGTGTCTTTTCCCAAGCGTAATATTATCAGCGAACAGATTGTGTATGAGATTCAAGAAACGCGCTGGTACAACCAGTGAAGATTCTGAAAGAGAACTTTTCAGACTATATTGTAAAATGGAACAACCGCTGAGATAAACGTTTATAGCGGTTTTGAGGGAATTAATTAATTTCCCTGACACTATATATTTTATGGCAACAGAAATGAATTACGAGACTTTTCTTTAACAACACACAACAGCGAAAGTTTTTATTTGCAGCTTTGAGGCGGTTTGTTCTTGGTGCTGCAAGACTCGTGGTGTTTAGGCTTGTTGGATGCTTGAGACGAAATGGCTTAGCTAGATGTTGAAATGGCAGCGTGTCGTTGGACGTGTGAGGGAAGTATTCAAGGCCACAGTGTAGTTTTGTGAGTCTGGTGTTTCGGGGAGAGGCGTGCGTTGTCTCCATTAATTTGGACCAGAGGTGAAATGAGAGCTAGGTGTATCGAGATGCGAAGTGGCGCTAGGATCGACATAGTAAATTTTTGTGGTGTTTGTGGAAGGCATGCTAAACGTATCTAATTCATATTCAACTGGGATTCCTTGGTCTAAAATATTAGACGCAAAGAATCCATAAATTAGAAGGTTCCGTCGCTGAGTGTCTATGTTGCTGCTGCTAGGGTTAAAGCCACGGTGATATGTCCACACTGGGTGGCTTGTTTAGCTATAAGGCATCGCTAAGCAGGGGCGACCAGAGACACGTCCGTTCTGGTCGCCGTCTCAAGCCGAAGAGAGTGTGTTTGGCCGCTCACCCGTTTTGCTAGCCGGAAATGAAGGTCCGGGCTGAATGGGATAAGTCATCCTGATTGGGTGAAATTCAGTGTTGAATTAAATAGCGCGCCAAAACAAAATACGAGATTTTCCTCTTCTCTACACGTTTCTGATCCAACGGGAAGTTCTTTGAAAAGGACTGAGACGCCATTGCCTTAGGCAATTTTCTGTTAATATTAAATACCTCATAATTATATTTATATCTGTTGTTTGCTAGGATATCGTTTTCTGTGAACTAATGGCTACATTTTATCCGAGGAGGCAGTTTGCTCTAAAAACAAAACAAAACATTAAAACCTTTTGTTAATCATCTTGTTAACAAATTCTAACAGAGACACGCTAAAGTGTACATATTTAACACCTACGATAGACATACTTTATTTTCTGACACATTAACTACCACCCCCCTCTCTCTTTCTCTTTGTTTCTATCTTTCTTTCTCTATCTCTTTGTCTGTTTGTCTTTTCTTTTTTTTTCTTCGGAATAGTGAACCGCGTAATTTGTGGGCGTCTTGCGAAGGTTTATGGCACTATTTTTTATCTGATCACTTCAAACGTCAAGGAGGTGTTGCGGTTAACGTCACAGAGAGTTTAAATTTCGACTGGGAGAGTTTACATTAGTGCTCTTGAGAAAGGCATGAGCCCATGATGCCCCTGATTTATGGGTAACTAATAGAAAAATTGGACCTCTTTAACTTATCTAAAGCAAAACTGAAAAACAAAAAACAATCCATTCTGGATGTTCGACATTAGGTTATTGATGAATTGATTGATTTTAACGACATATCAACCCGTCTGGGGTTATTTTATGAAGATAGGTTACAGAATTGCATACATCCTACATTTATATTTACCATATTTTGACTGCTCAGTCGGCTGGGGCAGTAGAATACTCTGACTGCATCTCTGCAGAAGGCTAAGATTCTCTCAATGAGTGTCCGGGATATGACATACCGTCTGATGGTGAGGTTCCAGTCTTGAAGCTTTGGGGAATATGTAGTACCCCTTCATTGCCATTACTCTTAGGTCCACTCTGACCTGAAGTGGTAGCACCTGATAGGGTCCTATCTATGGGTCAAATAAAACTGACTATTTAAACTGTGCACAAAAAATGATTTATGTTAAATCAAATTAATAGAAATAGAACTCGTTGACCAACTTAAATATGTGAAAACAAATGAATGATGTTTAATAAAATTGTTACTGATGCATAACAATAATTCAGATCATTTAACTGCGTAGAAACATCAATAATAGCGTTCAAATAAATTAGTTCTAACTCATTTAAAAATGAAATTACCAAATATGAGTGCAAACAAATGACTGATGTTAAATTGTGATTGTTAAGCAATACTTGAAACCATTTTACCGTGTGCAAAAAATGAGTTAAGGTTCGTTTAAAAATGTCAAAATGTGTTTATAAATCACATGTATTTAATATATATGTATAAACAGGATTTAACATTAAATAACCTAAAATGGTTGATATGCCATAAAACCCCACCCAACCAAATCATATATATTTGATATATATGTATAAACAGGATTTGGCATTAAATAACCTAAAATGGTTGATATGCCATAAAACCCCAACCAACCAAATCATATATATTTGATATATATGTATAAACAGGATTTGGCATTAAATAACCTAGAATGGTTGATATGCCATAAAACCCCACCCAACCAAATCATATATATTTGATATATATGTATAAACAGGATTTGGCATTAAATAACCTAGAATGGTTGATATGCCATAAAACCCCACCCAACCAAATCATATATATTTGATATATATGTATAAACAGGATTTGGCATTAAATAACCTAGAATGGTTGATATGCCATAAAACCCAACCCAACCAAATCATATATATTTGATATATATGTATAAACAGGATTTGGCATTAAATAACCTAGAATGGTTGATATGCCATAAAACCCAACCCAACCAAATCATATATATTTGATATATATGTATAAACAGGATTTGGCATTAAATAACCTAGAATGGTTGATATGCCATAAAACCCAACCCAACCAAATCATATATATTTGATATATATGTATAAACAGGATTTGGCATTAAATAACCTAGAATGGTTGATATGCCATAAAACCCAACCCAACCAAATCATATATATTTGATATATATGTATAAACAGGATTTGGCATTAAATAACCTAGAATGGTTGATATGCCATAAAATCCAACCCAACCAAATCATATATATTTGATATATATATATAAACAGGATTTAACATTAAATAACCTAAAATGGTCGATATACCATAAAACCCAACCAAACATTTTTGTGTAGTTTCTTAAATTTTTTGCATTCGGTTATTTTTCACGTATTTATATCAAATGAAAAAACGGATCTATTTGACCCATAGATGGTATCTTAATAGGTACTACCACTCTGAGTCAGAGTGGATCTGGGGGTAATGGCAATGAAGAAGTACTCTACACTTCCCAGATATCCAGAACCGGAGCATCACCATTAAATGCAGTTCAGTGTCATACTCAGGACACCATTTTCACAAAGTTTTGTCGAGAATGTTTTAAATGAGTGATTCTTAATAAATTTATTAATTGAAACATTTTGTTTTTGTGGGGAATATAAGTTCTATGCAATAATAATAATATGCAATTATTTTATACCTCCAGTTCGAAGAACAAGTAAATCTAATTCATAATGTTTAGTTAAGGTTGGTTGGTTGGTTTTTGTGGCATATCAACCTTTGTAGGTTATTCAACGCCAAATCCATTTTTATAAAAATAGTCAGTTCTATTTCAAACAATTCAGTTTAGCATGAGTACACAGTTTAATTGTCAAAAACATTCCTATTTCAAGCTATTCAGTTTAGTCAAACAATTCTAATTCAAACAATTCAATTTAGTATCAGTATAGATTTTCTCCACTCACAGTTAAATGTCAAAACAATTCTATATTAAACAATTCAGTTTAGCATAAGTACAGTTTCAATGTTAAAACAGTTCTATTTCAAGCAGTTCAGTTTAGCATAAATATGCGGTTTAATTGTCAGAAACATTTCTATTTCAAGCTATTCAGTTTAGCCAAACAGTTCTATTTCAAACAATTCAGTTTAGTATGCAGTTTATTTCTATTCAACCCATAGATAGGGCTCTATCAGGTGCTACCATTCTGGGCCAGAGTGGACCTGGGAGCAATGGCAATGAAGGCGTGCTCTGCATTCCCCAAAGCATCACTGGAACCTCACCATTAGATTGTTTGCTGTCATATCCAGGACATTTGTTTGGGATGGGGGTCTTACCCCTCTGCAGAGGTGCAGTCGGTATATTCTACAACCCCAGCCGACAGGGCAATGTTTAATAAAGTGTAAATAACTAGTTTAATAAGACAATTTTTGAGGCACTCGTAACGTAACGTTTTCGTCGTTGCAAGTGGACTCGGCTATCCGAGCTCAAATCCTGAATGACACTGCTTGCATTTCGCATAGCGCTAATACCCTCAGGAAAGATATGAATGAAATCATTCTCCCTTCAGTTATGTGTAAATAGTAGAAAAGACTGGGCTTTTTAACCTTGATATGGTAACCGGTCTAGGAGAAGGAAAACTCTGAATTCAAACCAATCATAGATTTGGAGAGGGATGGGCTCTGCTTGGTTATTCGTGCCCAAGACACCCGACACGAGTAGAGCCCCTTCCCACGACCAAACCAGGTTACAGGATAAGTCTAAAAATGTCTTAGACCTATAATTGTTTTTTTATTTCAAAGTTTTGATATTAAAATTATGTTTCCCTCTGACTGCTTTTTTTATTAGACAACCGGTTTCGATTAGAGCCCCTTTCACCATGAGGAACAACTTTTTAAAGCTAAAATCTTCTGTATTACGTAATTGGCATAGTTGAGTCAGTGTAGATACTTAGTTTTGCTAGACAATAATTATACACAGGAAATTTGGTAGTTTTACATCGAACCATTTTGCCGTCGAGAGATGACAAACTTTCCGATTATTAATATATATGATATCTAAAAAACTCGGACAATTTAATCGCTTTAGAACGCACTGACTGTATCCCCATGCAGAGGGGCAAGACCTTTCCCCTAAAAAGAAAAGGTGTGTCCAGGGTAATTCACTAAACTTTTTATAATAGTGAAGCGCTGGTTGAAGGGAATGCTTGGGAGCGTGCAGTACCTTTTCATTGACATTAATTCTAGGTCCACTCTGACTCAGAATAGTAGTACATGTGAGGGTCTCATGTACAGGTCAAATAGATCTGTTTAAAAATTATTCGTATTCGATAGGACTGTGTGGAAAAAAAAGGCAAAAACAAACAAACAAACAAAACAACAACAACAACAAAAACAACAAACTTTTAAGAAACAACTGCCCCCCACCAAATGTAAATTGAATGCGATTCCTTAACCTCTTGGCATAGAATAACACTAGACTGGTTGGTCTGTCATTAAAGTCAATCAATCAATCAATCAATCGGACGATTTAACATTAATGCATTGACTACGACAACTACGAGGTATCAACAAGCAACATGAAAGAAAAAATAGTTAAACAGCAAGCACGTGACATACGCACTATTCATGCGGTACATCACCGAAGTTAAGCATCGATGTTCAAGGTCAACATTTAAATGTGTGACTTCTAGGAAACAGCAAATGCTGCAAGCCGCTTTATTTGCTTCGCAAAACATTTAGTAAAATTGTCCTTTAAAATTTCAATGTTCTTTGGAAAAATGAAATCTAAACTGCCAATTTTTGTCCCGACTGTAAGGCAATTCTCTCTGGCACAACATGCATTACTTCTTATCTTAATGCAAAACACACAAAATAGTCATAAGAAGAAAACTTGTTTTTAGATATGACGACATCACATACATCAATTAATAATTTTTTTTAAATCATGAAATTTTAGCCCAAGGGAGTACCCATGGTGTAATAGCTAGACTGCGGCCACGAAGTAAGTGAGTTCGAACTCCAGTCACGCTATTAAGCTCACTTTCGGACTAATACCCTTAGGAAAAGGTATGAAACCCCTTATCCCCCCTGCTAATAGTTAAAGAGTATCACTGCTGTTCTTCTACTGAGATAGCTTAGGCATTAAATAACCCATGAAAGTTGATATGCCATTAAGTAAAGGAACCGAAACTGAATATTTCTATAAAGTTACATTCAATATATGTTTGAAATCAAGGAACGTTTTCGTACTCACCCGGAATAAAAAAATTTTTTTAGAATTTTTAATTCGTCTTTAAACAAAAATGAGGCTGCGAAATGGCGCAACTGTTAATAGCATTGAAAACCGAATCGGCTAACCGAGTTCGAATTTCAACAGAAGCTGTACATGTTCACTTCTCATCAATTGCTTTGTAAATTAATTCTTTGCTCAAAGCTCGAAACCACTTCTACCTGCACCCAGCTTCGTCTATTGACCAAGGTCTCTTCAGAGATGAGTGGCAATAAAAAAATTATGTCATGTCAGTGATTATTCCCAGCTTCTGATATCAAGTAACCCAGAGGAGATAAATAACCCCTTAAATACCCACTTTTTTTTTTCTAAAGATACCACCAAAAACTTTGCATAGCAGTTTAGGGATACTTCTCTGGTATTGCAACTGTGTAACACAATATAACCTATCTTATGTTACACAGGGAATATATAGGTACTGCCACTTTACTAACTTTGCTCTAGAGGTAATATGAAGGATTTAGTATGCTATATGAAGGACCTTCTAGATAAGGGAAACTACCAATCAAACATGTAACCAAATACTAGCTATTTCAGGTTTATGTGGAGAAGAGATAGATGTCGCTAAGTAACCCCTCTTGTCCTTGAAGCATCATAAAGGGCTCAGTATGATATTTCAACGATCTTATAATAACAATAATGATAGTAATAATAATAATAATAATAATAATAATAATAATAATAATAATTCATTCACGTCGGTCATTCATTTTTGGCTTCGAAGGCTGTGATTATAAAATCTCAAAATGACATAAAGTAAATCAGGCGGGCGTTTCCAAGAGCTTCAAGCATCAAATTGAGCATATCATGGATAACTAACATCTGCCGACGTCACAGACAACCTGCCAGGAATTTTGAATTGGACAAACAAGAAAACAGTAGAAACTATCGTATCGTATGTGACGAAGAATCTATTCTTTCCTGAGTAGAAATCTGATCAGGGCGTTGTTTAGATAGCAAGCTGGCGTGGGTCTGAAAAAGGCCATAGGATACAAAGGTGTAATCATTCAACTCTTGATGCTAAACACATTCCCATTCCCCCTTTCTCTTTCGATACATGCTCAGGTTTATTTGTTTTTTATGGCATAAAGGTAGCTTGGTGTATGTGGAGTGGTGAGAGTAGGAGGATTGCGTTGCGCCAAAACTCCATGTGAGGAGGGCCTATTTACCTTCAAAAGTAGCCTTGAAAACATGACCTGGAATAGAAGGGAAATATGCAACTATCTCAACTATAAAACATACGGCGAGATTCTTTCTTTTGCTCCATATATATATATATATATATATATATATATATATATATATATATATATATATATATATAGGAATCGTGGTATTTACGTGTCGACTTATGGAAAAGACATATCATTGATCATAAAATCGAGCATTCACTTTAATATTCTTATAATTAGGAAAGGTAAAAAAATTAACTTTTGATTTCTACTGTTTAAATTATGATTCATTTATTAAAAAATCAATCAATTTGTGGAACTCTTCACAGTTCTTCATAATTAAGCACAAATAAGTACGTGCAATCCTTCAGCTAATTTTAAGACCCACCATGTTTAAATATCATATAGATTACTTTGGTAAAATTTGAATTCGATGCTTTTAGAAAATTAATGTTTGGTAATTTATTACTAATTGTAAAAAAAAAAAATTCTTAATTTTTGGGAGAATTAAAAAATCATGAAAATGTTTCAAACCAATCACTAAGTTTTTTTAAAATACTATTTTAAACGTACCCCCGCAAAAAAAAAAAAAAAAAACAACAACAAATAACAAAAAGAAAAAGAAAAAAGAAAAAGGAAATTGTAATACGAAAAATTTTATATTTTTAATTCTTAGCATATTTTATTGACACACTTTTATAAGGTAAAAATACATTTTTGTCACTGTAACTCAACACACAATTACGAACTGAATTTCAATTTTTGTCAGAATAAAAGGAAGGCTTTAGAAAAATATAACTATGATAATGTTTCAAGTCACTCCCGATTTTAGGGAATATTTTTTAAAGAATATTTTAAATGTAAACAAAAATTCCTAAAATACTTTACTTTAAATATACGCCTTAATACATTTGGCGCCGGAGGGTGTCGTCTGTGATGTCACACAATTACGAACTGAATTTCAATTTTTGTCAAATTATAAAAAATACAATTATAATAATGTTTCAAGTCACTCACGAGTTTAGGGTTACATTTTTTAAAACAATATTTTAAATGTAAACAAAAATTCCTTAAACAAAAGAATAGTAATACGTGAATTCTTAGATTCTTTTATCATTAAACTTTTAGAGGTTAAGTAAAAATTTGAATTAAAACTTTGTTGCTTTTCATTAACTGAAAATTGTTCTCTAGCTGAGCACTAACTGTAGAAAATAAAGATTTAATGGAGACCACAAAGGAAAAGAAAAAAATGGGGAAAATGTTTTAACTTTTCACTAGTATAGGGTTAAATCTTTCATATATTATTCTAAATATAAAAAAGGATGAAAACGAAAAAACAATTCGTAAAATAAGAGAATACTTTTTATTTGAATTAATAGGAAAAATCTTTCAACTACAAATAAGGACATTTTTAAAAATTCTTAGCTTACTCCTCTCACCCTCCTTTCTTTCTCCCTGGTGTTCCAAAAATTCTTTTAGTCCGGTTATAGATCAAGTAATCTTGATTTGGCCCGGGAGACCTGGGTTCAATCCCAGGTCGAGTCATACCAAAGACTTTAAAAATGGTACTTGATACCACCTTGCTTAACACTCAGCATTATAAGGTACGGTTCAAGGGTAAAGTGGAGCAATCCTGGGAATGGAGTAGCGCCCTCCCCTACACCTTGGTGTAGTAGCTATCGAAAAGGGAGCCTTCGGGTCACCCTCGACTATGGTCGCTAACTTTACTTTTACTTTACCATTTCAATGGAAATTCCTTTATGATATGATTTTAAAGTCTACACATATTTACTATCCCTAAACACATTTTTGTAACACTCTCTATGTGGTCTCCGTAATATCAGTCCTGCTTTTATAATAAAGAAACTCACATAGAAATATTAATATCTTTTTTTATCATATGTGGGGTATTCCATGAATGTGTTGATAGAAATGGCTAAAATGGGAAGTCTGTTTGAAATTATATCATAAAGGTATTCCCATAAACTTGTTTGGTTAGGTAAAGGTTATTTAATGGCAAATCGTGTTTTATATAAGATTTCTGTAAGTTTGTCGGTGACATTTTAAACAAGCCAGAACTTATTTGTTTTGCACACAGTAAAATGGTTTCAAGTATTGCTATTTAACACTAGTAATTCTATTGATCATTACTCATTCGTTTGCCCATAGTCAATAATTGCTATGTAACACTAACAATTCAATTTAACACCAGTCATTTGTTTGCCGTTAAATGATTTAACTGTTCTACTTACCTCATAGTTACGACCATAACTGATACTACCACTCCGGGTCAGAGTGGGCCTGGGAGTAATGGTGATGAAAATGTACTCCATATTCTTTAAAGCTTTAAGCCTGAATCATCACAATCGGACACTGTTTAGTGTCATATCCTAGACACTCGTTAGGGGTTCGGTTTTATCTCTCTGCAAATATGCAGTCGGTGTATTCTAAAGCCACAGCCGAGTGGGCAGTCTATAAAGATAGAATTTATAAAAATCACCCAATATATATATATGTATATATATAAGGATGAACAAGAGATGAATAGGAATATCTATTTTTGGGTTGTATATCATGTATATGTCTATATATGTATATCATGTATGTGTGTGGATATATATATATATATATATAAAGTGTATATATACAATTCGTATCTATCTCTCTCTCTCTATATATATACATATATAGTGGGCATACATATGTGTATGTGTGTATATATATGTATAGTGTGTGTATGTATATATGTGTAGTATGAGTGTGTGTATATATATGTATAGTATGTGCATGTGTATGTATGTATATATATATATATAGTGTGTGTACGTGTGTATATACATATGTGTCGTGTGTGTATATATGTATGCATAGTGTTATGTGTGTATATATATGTAAAGTGTGTACGTATATACATATGATGTATAGTCTATATATATATATATATATATATATGAGATGAATAGGAATATTTGTTTTTTGTTTAAAATTTTTTTTTGAAAGAGTTTGGACCTTGGGTTATCTTTAGGGCAAAAGTTTTTGTGAATTTTTTTTTTTAATTTGGGGGGTTGGGGTTTGGTTTCTTTGTTTAATGGATGTTTAGTGCTAAAGCCAACTTTGTAACCTGTAGCTGTGTGTATAAAAGGTTTCTTACTTTTCTCCATGGTTATACTACGAAAGTTCATATAAATGCGTGACTGGAGTTCGAACTCACTTATTTCGAGGTTGCAATGCAGCATTTTTGCTATTATACCACGGAGACTCCCCGATATTTGTTAAGGGAGTTGATACGCTATAAGACACATAACGAAAAATGAACAGTGGAATGAAAATTATTTTCTGGTATCTAAGTGTCTTCGATTGATCTTTATATATTTGCTGTCAGGATACCTGGCAATTAGTTCTTTACTTGAAAAGTATATGTTAAGCATTGGAGGCGGCTTTTAAATTAGCCATGACTGCTTGGTTTGTTTATTTTTTATTTAGGTATATATGTGTCACTCCAAACCTGTCCATCCTATTTCAAACCAGCGCCATTCACTTTGAATTTAAATCCATTTGGGGGTCAATGTTTGAGATGTGTTCCCCGTAAAAGAACCGAGCTTTTCCAAAGTCAAATTGATACTTTACATACAACTTAATAAAACGCTTTTCTTCAAAATAAACTAATTCATTGTCAGTACATTGTTTTCAGTATTTCTTTCCCATTTGTTAAAGTCTGTGAGGGAATGCATTGAACATAGAGTATTTAGATCACAGTGTAGTAGTACCTATTTGGCTTCCATTTGTGGATCAAATTGACATATTTAAAAATTATTAGTATTAGATTGGAATACATGATGCAAATATAGCAGTGTGGAAACAAATGATTATCATAGAGGAATAGAAAAATATAATTACCCTCCCCTGGCCAGAAAAAAAAAACGATTGCAATGAAACGGTGATACCATATGACTGAGTGAAAACAAATGATAATTATTAAGGCACTTTTTCAATATGGATAGCTTATAAAAACGGCTATAACTGTTCTTACACTTCTTCTCTTATCACTAACATTTCAAATAAACACGTAATATTACACGTAAATATTATTCTTTCATTGAAAATACTAAGTAAAATGTCAAATTGGCGAGACTTTGAAGAAACTACGAAGCCATGGCAAATTTCACTTAACAACGGCCATGTGCGGTCAACACAAATTCTCAGTGGCACGTAGAAGGACCCAGTACGTTTCCAGACTGCGCAAAATAAAAATGAAGGTGAAGACAAGGTTGGATAAAAATAATGCGATTGGAGAGATTTAAAAAAAAAAAAGGCGGTCAGCGTAGTTTGTAGGTGTGGATCGCATAGGAAAAAGTTCAACAAAATTATATTCTTACGTAATTGGCATAGTTGAGTCAGTGTAGATACTTAGTTTTGCTAGACAGATATGAATAGACACACACACACACACACACACACACACACACACACACACACACACACACACACACACACACACACATATATATACATATTTGTAAGCAGTTTACAAGATTATCTTGGCCTATAACTTAAATAGTTATTTGTTAAGCTTATCTTAGTCTAATAAAAGGTCATATTAGTGAGGCACCTCGTGAGAATCGAACTTCTAACACAATTTAAAAATCTAAGTGGCTAATTTGATTATGGTCACTCGATGCCACGTGATTTTAATTGCTTAGACCTTAATAAACTTAGTCTGGTCACAATTCGGAATCAAACTGAATTCAATAATTCTCATCTGTAAGAAGACCTTGCGAACCATTGTTCCACGGCATGGTCGAGATATGAAATATAATTAAAGTTATGTTTCATGGTTCATCTTAGGATCACTTCTTTGGGGTGTATTGGCAACATGATATTCAATAGAAAGGTCAGAGACTTTTCTTATATATCCAGTTACTACGACAATTAAAAGATTTCTTTTTTTTTTTTTTTTTTTGTAATCTTTATCATTGTCCTTAGATGAAACCAACCATTATTCAGGATCTTACTGCATTTTTTTTTAATAATCTAGCTTCAAAAGTTCTCAGCGCCAAAAGAATATCTTGGAAATATTTTTAATGTTTACTGTGCATCTATGAGCTTTTTTGTGGAATCTATAAATAAAGTGGCTTATTTCGCAAGAGGAAATTTTATAACTTTTTTCTCTCAATGGCTCAGTTATCTACTATGAATGTACAAAATATAAAAGTTAAAAGGTAAAAAAGTAAAGGGCGATGTGTAAAAGGGATTAGATATCAAGTAAAAGGTAGCAGATACCAGATAAAAGGTAAAAGATACCAGATAGAAAGAAAACAATAATAGGTAAGGGTCATAATATATATTACGCAATATATGCGTAATATAGATGGTATTTGATGGAAATTTGATATTTATTAGACAATATATAAAGCGAATTTGTAGAATGTTCTTATCAACTATGTAAAAAAATAGCCAGGCATTTTTTATGAAACAACCAAAAGCATTGGTAACCAAGATATCTTGCAATTTTGTTAGAAAGATAGATTTATTTTCTAATTTTCGGCATTATTCATTCTGTCATATGTGAGAGCGTATGTTATATAATAGCCGAGGGATTTCGGTTCATGCCTTTGAGTTTAATTAGGCTGAGAACTTTCGGCTCAGCACATGGGTTAGTTAGGTGCAACCTTGATGCAGGTGGTAACGCGTGAGCGCGCACAGAGCGGACATGTCATTCAGATGTCACAATAGTCAAAGACGAAGCGGGGTGACTGGGTGCGGGTGACGTCACGCACCGGAAGCGCGCGGAGGTTTGTGTGGGAATCTGAAGGAAGTAAGAGTTGAGATTAGACACTGGACGAAGACGGTCGACTTTTGGAGCTCGCACGAGATGGAGTCCAAATGAATAAGACAGGATAGAAGATTGTGTCTCTCCTCCTTACGTCGAAACCTTTAACTCAAAGTTAATAAAAAGGTTTCGTACCTGAACAAGAAATCGTTACGTGTTTTCTAATTTTGAGATTCCTATGTTCTTTATATGTTCTATTGTTATCAACATTCGATGTCCATTTCACCCATTTCGCACATAGCGTTAATTGTGAATATGGTACAGGTAGTGAGCATGTTGCGAAGGGAATAAGCCGTCTGTAGGGTTAAGAGCAAAGCCGGCTGACAGAATTCGCTAATAAAAATAATTTTATTTCATTTTGTTAAAAACTACGGCTGAATATAAAATGCACATTTGGCATTGTTTAATGTTTAAAAAAAGTACAGTGTCAGGCAATAGATTACTGGAGTTTATAGTTGTAATGTTATAGTAAGTGCAAGAACAGATTGGGAATAAAATGCCAAGTTTAAAAAAGTGATATTTTAGCGCTAAGAAAAAAATTGCTCTGAAAGAACATGGAATACTGGTAAATTGAAGGAATTTTTTTAAAAAGAAAAATGCAGAATATACCATTCGTAAAGTTGTAAGAAAATTTAACTAAATCGGTAAATTGGTGACTGACGCATTGAAAACGAAAAAAAAAAAAAATGAACCATTTATTTACCTGAATGATTACGTCCACCATTGCAAATACAAAGCAGGAAACGATTATGGCAGTAAGATGGGTAGTCCTTCAACATTCAGTGTAACCTCTACGGCTATCACCGTCACAGGATCACTTCTTTAGTAAAAGCTAAAGATATTTTATAAACTGTTAAATAATAATGAAAAAAGAATTAACCAAACCGTTTAAAATAAACTTCGTTTAATCAGACACAAATTTACAAATGGTAGGCACCAGTGAGAATCAAATTCATTATAAAACCGCAAAGATCTGAATGAATGATAGAAATATATATATATATATACAAACAGATCGTTTCGGTATATCACAACTCTTCAGTGTTGCTAGACACATGAGATGTTTCGAGCTGTGATCGAAACGTCAGTCAGATATCTTTCCTCAGAGCTATCGTCATTTTCAGTGTGAGCGAAGGAATGTATTCTATCTTTATTTTTATATCAATTCTATAATTCTGACGATGTGAAAAAAAAAAACAGATGACACAATTTGTAAATAAAAAAAATATTACTCAAACTGATATCTGGGGAAAAATTCAATAAAAAACAAAAAGAAAAGACTAAAAACATTCATATTGCTTGAAAATGATCATGGTTGATCATTTTCAAGCAATGCCAAGTCAAAAGAAAAAAACCTACAAAATTACTTCTGCTAAAACGGAAGAGTGCTCAATACACTAAGTAGGGGGAAAATCGAATACCCATAGAGCCAGAAGTAACCGACCTTGATTTCACCTTCGAGATCATCAGGATAGTTCTGACTATACAGGACGGAATGATAAAATTGTCGACCTAGAAAAGACGACATGATTCCATTTCCGTTTAATAAAAAGCGGTTTTCTTTTTTTGTTGCAGACCATCTACTAGTTGGCCAGTTGTGTTCAAATCCCAGGAGCGATAGGAACCTTCTATCATGTCTGAAAGTGACACAATGTTCAACGAGCGAGATCGGAGATGCGCCGCTGTACAAGTCATGCTATCTACCGATCCGAGTTATGACATCAGGACCATTGCCAGCACCCTCAAAATGCAAATCCGGATGGTTCAACGCTTGAGGACACAGCTCAACGCATCGGACGACCCTTTGGAGGTGGTGGAGCGGAAGGGCACCGCCAGGAAGACCCGGACCAAGGAGTTCATCGAAAAGGTCCAGGCAATCATTGATGAAACTCCCCAGCGGCCTATTCGGCAGATTGCCAGGGATTTAGGCGTCTCACACACAACTGTGAATGCATGTGTGAAGGAGGACTTCAAGTGTAGGTCCTACAGGCGCCAGACAAGCCAGATCTTGACTGAGAAGACAAAGAACCTCAGGCTAATCAAGTCCGTCAGGCCTCCTCCTCCCCCGACCTGAACCCGCTGTACTACTTCGTTTGATCATACGTCGAGAACATCACCAACATGACCTCTCACAACACCAAAGCCAGCCTGATCGTCGCCATCCGCCGAGTATTCACCGAGCTCCCACCGGCGCTTGTGGAAAAGGCATGCTCCCAGTTCCGGATCCGTATCGAGGCAGTGATTGAGGCTGAAGGCGGCTACATTGAATAGATGTCAGCTCTTCTACATAATCAAGTTACATGAATTGATTTTTTCAATAAAAGTTTTAAAATAAAGCTGTAGTGTTGTTTTCTTTAGGACGACAATTTTATCGTTTCACCCTGTATATATAAAGTAAAGTAAAGTTGGCGACCGTCGTCGAGGGCGACCCATAGGGCCCCTTTTCATTAGCTACTACATCAAGTACCATTTTTGCGTCTTTAGTATGACTCGATCTGGGATCGAACCCCGATCTCCCGGGCTATTGGTGAACACTCTACACATTAGGTGAACCTGGTATGACTATATATATATATATTGTTTTCAATATCTATAAATAAAGAGTGCTCAATATCGGGGATGAAGCATCTGTGTCTTAGCATAACGTAGACATTGAATCAACGGCAATTGGTGACATTTTTTCTCGTCTTTGTGATCATAGGACGAAAATCGTAGTCCTATGGTCACATAGGCGAAATATATATATATATATATATATACTCCTATGTACTCGTATGGACCCCTGCATATGGCCAAGAAAAAGCAGGACGACCAGCTCGAACATACATACAGCAGCTATGTGAGGATACGGGATGTAGCCCTGAAGACCTGCCAGAAGCGATGAGTGAAAGGGAGAAGTGGCGAGAGAGGGCCAGGTATATCCGTGCTAGCGACACGACATGATGGTGATATATATATATATATATATATATATATATATATATATATATATATATACTGGCAGATTATTTATTATCTATACGACATATTCCTAGTGTAGTATCTGTGTAGAGTCGATGTATAAACTATCTTAACTATTATGTTCATTTTCTAACTAATACCCTTGAGAGAGGTATAACCTCCTTATGCATCTCCAGCAATGTGAGAGATAGTACCACTACAGTTCTTCTCCGTGAATGTCTTGGCATTAAATAACCCACGAAGGTTGATATGCCATCAAACAAAGAAACCAAACCAAACCAAACTTTCTACTCATTCATTGTAAATTTGAGCGTGAATTTTATCAACATTTGTCCAATATCCGGCGAATCAGGCTTTGGGACTAGGCTTTGGGACCAGGTTTCGTAGGGAGGCAAATTGTTACCAATCACTGGCAGCATCGCTCAGGGAAATTCTGCAAATATCAGTTATGAAAAATGAGTGAAATATTCCGAATTTTTCTTTCCGTTTTTTTTTATTGGAAGATATTTGATGTAATGTTTATATTTCAATCTCTTTCAGATTATCAAGACAGCCATTTTTTACTGTATGCCCATAACGTGAGCTGATGGATGACCATGCTGACACAGCCATAACTTCTAAGGCGGATCGTAGGAGGTAGGTCTCATCTGTCAGTTTTGTATTCGCTGAATGAATGTTTTCATGAAAGCGTTGTGTATAAACGGCTGCTTTATGTCGATATCAACTAACTTTAGCATAAAGATGGAGGCGCTCGTGGTGTTACGGTTATCACCTTTGGAAATGGACACAGCAACCAGAGTTCAAAACCTGAACGATACTATTTGCATTTTACACAGCACTTATGTCCTTGAGAAAGGTATGGATCTAACTATTCTCCCTTAAGCTATAGGTAAATAGTTGGGCAGACTAGGTTCTTTGGACTTGGTTAGGCAACTGGTCTAGGTGAAGGAAAACTAAATTCAAAGCAGACCTGGAGAGGGATGGGCTTTATTTAGTTTATTCGACATAAGTGGTGCACATATGACCAAACCAGTTTACGATATATGTCTTTAAAATAGAGAAGGCTAATTGAAAGTAAAAATCATATCAAGCCAATCTTTCAAGTGAAGAAGATTTGCTTCCCTGAAAAATTAGCACACGAAAAATAAACTTAGCTTAGAACACGGGATTAGAATTCTTGTTGAAGAGGGTCAGGAAGTTATATACATTGAAGCAATGATATATCAAAATGAAAAAGAAATGTGTATAATTATCTGAATCGGCAGTGTTCCAAAAAATGAATAATGCGTTTCATTTTTTAAGTGGTAAGAATAGGAATAGACAATGCGGAAGTGACGTAAGCAGACATGACTTCCCTTCAGGTCTGTTTTAACTGTTAGGAAGAAGCTTTTTTTCTATCATACAAAACAGTTTTTGTTAATTATTTTTTAAGCAGTTGCCGTTTTTTTTTAAAACTTTACTCATAAGTAGAAGTTAAACCTCACGCTGACTTTTTTCAGCACACACAATGCAAACACCCACGCGTAAATGCACTTTCACCCAAAATTCTCCATTATAAAAGAGATAGAATAAAGAACTTATAAAATAATTTTCTGACAGCTACAATATAAAAATCGCAGTTTCTATAACAAACGCTCGAAGTTTGATTGTTCAGGCAATAACAAAGTCAGTAAGGCTTTACATATGCTGACAGTATCCTCTGCAGAGGAGTAAAACTCCGCCCAACAACATGGGCGTCTTAAGTATAACACTGAACAGTATCTGATAATGAGGTTTCAGTTCTGGTGCTCTGATAGGTGTGGAGTCAGCTCTTCATTGCTATTACTCTCAGGTCCACGCTGAGAGTAATAGTAATAGAGTGATAGTACCTCTCAGGGTACCATCTATAGTTCAAATAGATCTGTGTGTATTAGGAAACAATTTAAAAGTATATAAATTATTTGTATTAAGAACAGTTACTTGAAGCTATCATTGTTTACAAAGGATGATTATCATTGGTTACTTGAAACCAAATAATTGCGTGCAAACAAATGATCATCATTAAGTATGAATAGTTATTTTAAACTATATAACTGCGTATAAATTATTAGTATAAGACTACTGTGTGCAAATTATTTGTATCAGATAGGAATACAGAATAATATCCTCTGCTATTAAGCGTAGCAAGAACACTAATTTTTTCTTATCACAAATAAAGTGTGGAGGGTGTCCTCGTGGTGTAATGCTTAAAGCGATTGACTGCGGAATCGTAGTACGCGAGTTCGTACTCCAGTCGCGCTATTACGTTCACTTTCGGGCAAATACCCTTGGGAAAGGTATGAACCCCCTTATACTTCCACCTATGGGTTAAATAGTACCACTACTGTTCTTCTAGGAGAAGGGCTTTGGCATTAAATAACCTATAAGGGTTGATATGCCATTAAACAAAGAAACCAAACCTCACAAATAATGTATGGCAGATTAAACATAACATTAGACTATATAAACTGTGAGCTTAACTTTTGTTGATGATTATGTCTTAAAGTCACTTGATTATTATCAGATTTATAGATAAAATTTTAATTGCATAATAAATAGTGATAATAAAATGCTGCCTAATTTAGAAATAACTGCCAACGAAGCGAGTTCAAATCATCACTGGGTAATACTATAATGTACTTCTATACTGAAATAAATGTATTTGCATTGAAATTCAAATGTCTTTGAATTCTGAGCACTAATAGAAAATATATAATTATCCCAGTCATTACATTTATTTTTAATAATGCTGCCAACATTAGAGGACAAATTAACCGGGAGTTTAATACCAAAAATGACACAAAATTTACTTCAGTAAAAAAGAAAAAAATAACAAGAATAGGCAATAAAACCTACTCAGGTGTCATATTTATTAACTTAAATTTGGATTTATGTCTACACTTAGCGACGATTGTCACTGTTTGTTCAAAAATTGGCCTTTATCTTCAAACATGAGTATCTGGAGAGTTTCTTCAAGAAACAAATTACACCCAGAACCTCAACCGGAAAAAGAGTTGGGACACTTTACAATTGACTATTCAATTTAAGGTGATCAACCCTCCTGGTCTTTAAATACCAAAAATGTTTAAACAAGGAAGTTCTATTTTCGTACTTTTTGTTAATGAAATTCTTCTGATTTTTAAGTTATTTTGGGTCGAACTAAAATGAATGTTTTTCTCTTAGTCAAACTTGATTGTGGGTTTTTTAATTCTAAGTACATACACCAATAGTTATGGCAGATTATTGAGAAAGCACGAGCTCTTAAAAAAGTGTGAAAAATGAAAATTGTGGTTTGAAAAATATATGCATATTATAATACACAAATATCGTTAAATGATAAATTAGAATAAGTATCAAAATACAGCTATTGGAATAAATTTTCATTATGCCATTTATCACCAGACTAGTTTGGAATATTCGCTGCAATGAAATCAGAGAATGAAGGAACCAATTTTCCCTTCTCTGATTATCTTTCTTTCCAAAATACCCAACATGTAAAATAATAAATATAAAATCAAATTACTACTAAAATATGATGATCGTGTTGTCCAAACGTTTGAAACTCCGAGTGATAGACAATATATAATATTGCAAAGTTGTTTATAATATTTTAGGCTTTAGACTGGCTCTGCAATAGGAATTTTATGCGAGATATAAAACTTTGTACCTCAAATTAGAAACAGTAATATTAGGTAGTCGTATATCTCTTACATGGATAAACTGACAAAAGAAAGTGATATATAAAAAAAGAAAATTGTATCGGAATGAAGACCGTGTTCTCAATGTATAAAAAGAAAACAGGAAAAATGTAGTAAGACGATAATAGCTCACTCAAAGTAAAAAAAAAAAAAAAAAAATGGACTCACTGAAGTTTTGTATTTGGAAAGTAATTTTTTTATTTTGATTTGAAAATTCACACAAAATATTCTTTGTGCAAGGCTTGGTCAGTAGCAAAGATTTGTTGAACAGTTCATATCTTGGAAGGTTACCAGAAATATCTTCCGGGGAAAGTTGAATTCTTTTTTTGTAAGTTAAAGGTGATTCTTGAAGAAGATATTTCTGGAAGAATGGTTGTTGAAAATTATTTAAGCAGTGAAGATAAAAAGTAGCGAGAATTTTGCTTATCTTCCTGACTAGTAAGGAAGTGGCGGCCCTAAAAAATGGACGCGTCAAATTAACAAAGGTTTCTTCTTTGAAAGAGCTGCTTTTTACAGTTCTCGCTTCTCTTTTACTGCCGAAGAAACTTATTTATGGACGAAGGATAGGATCGAGAAAGATTCACACTAATTCAAGCAGATTTTTTTTTATAGTGAAAGATTTTTCATTCATCTAAACTGAAGGTTGCAAAATTAAAACACTCTTTTTCAGACAGTTTAATTGTCTTTTTTTAATCCTTTTTTGCACAAAGTTTAGAGAAAACGGATATTATGTACAAAAAGATTTTGTTGTTATTTTGGTGCAGATTTATAGCGCCCACCCCATCACAAATGAATAGTAATTCACTTCCTGGTAAAATTTCTAGAATAGAGAGAGCTTTTATTAATATTTTGGGTGTGAATTTAGAACGTTAAAATGTTTTGTCTTAAATTCGTGGATAAAATTTAATTTAATTTTTTCAAACACTTAGAAGAATTATACTGCTTCAATAAAAGCATTGAGAAATTTTTAGAATTCTTTTTTTTTTTCCGGTGTACAATTGTATGATACGCTACCCTCTTTTAAGTATCCATTTCCTTGTGCTTCCAAAAGGGAACTTGTCATCATTCAAATTTATTTCTCTGATTAAACTTATAATTTTCTTCGTTTAGTGATTTTAGAAAATTCTTCTGATCGATTGATTTTAAAGGCCTGTCAACCTGTGTAGAGTTCTTTTATGCCTAGAGCTTAAGGAATGGCGTTCATTGTACGTTCATATTTACATTTCTTTTGTGTAATTGTTTTTCAAGTGTCCTTTTTTTATATAGACGGTTCTGTTGAATTGGCATAATTTTTAAACAGATTTGTTTGACTAATAGATGGTACCCTAAAAGGTACTAACACTTCGGTTCCGAGTTAATCTGATAATAAGAGCAACAAAGGAGTACTCTAAACTGTCTAGATCTTCAGAACTAAAGCTTTACCACAGTTAGATAGTGGCATAATAAGAGGCATAACTCTGTTATTTATAAAAATATACGTCTCTTTTTATTACTCGAAAGGTCCAAAATTCTGTAAGTTTGAGAGAGAGAAAGAGGCATGGAGACGAACAACGCGGACACAGTTGGCGAAGGAGTGCTATATTGACCCACGTTTTGATTCCATATTCAAGTCCTTGCTTCCTTGACGAGAGGTTCTCAGCAGGGTTCTGCCAGGGGTCCACTTGTCCCCCTCCCCTCTTGGCACTTACAGGCCGTGACTGACCGTGACTGACTGACTGTCAGATGTGGGTACTCGTGTATATATAATTTCATAATGCCTCAGCGTTCTACCGGTTCATGATTCACGAGATCTGCTTACACACTCGCATCGTTTGTTTTCTGGTAATTACATTGTTTACACAGCTGGAACATCCAGTCCCAGAGATCCCTGATTGACGGCTTTGTTAAAGGTTAATATGCAACACCATCAGATGCAGTTTAGCCAGTCATACCGAGGATACCTCCTTTTTTAAGCGGAGGGGTGTCCTCGTGGTGTAATGGTTAAAGCGATGAACTGCGGAATCGTAGTACGCGAGTTCGTACTCCAGTCGCGCTATTACGTTCACTTTCGGGCAAATACCCTTGGGAAAGGTATGAACCCCCTTATTCTCCCTCCAGCTATGGGTAAATAGTAGGACGGACTAGGTTCTTCAGCCTTGGTGAGGCAACTAGTCTAGGAGAAGGAAAACTCTGAATTCAAACCTGTTAAACTCCGCTTAAAAAATTGACCTTGTGTCATATCCTACCCGAGCGGAGGGGTTGGTAAATAGTACCTCCTTTTTTGAGCGAAGGAGGGGGAATATTACCTCTCTGTTGGTGATACTATTTTAAAACAGTCATTACATACTAGTAGAATTGAGGGTTAACATTGAACGGGAGATTTCAACCAAAAGTGAACAAACACTTTGAAATGTGACTATAAATGCAACAGACCATGCTGGAACCGGCGCTCGGTTTAAAGGAAATCCTTTTCAACATCTGCTGGAAAGTTCAGATGTAATTAGCAACTTTAAAAATGTATACAACAACTTTTAAAAATTAAAATTTTTTAAAACGACTATTGCGTCTTTTTTCTTTTCTTTTTTTTTATAAATCCAATCTCTCTAATAAAATAAAATGGGAATGGGAATTCTTCCAAGCTGTAGCCGTATCAGTACTACTGTATGGTTGCACCAATTGGACTCAAACAAAATGCTTTGGACAAAAATCTAGATGAGAACTATGCACGGATTCTTTTGGAACAAATCCTGGACGAAGTACCCAACAAAACAACATTTTTACGGCCACTTACTTCCCATCTTGCAAACCACCAAAAAAAACAAAAAAAAAAACAAAAAAACAAGCCAGACATACTGTGCGGAACTGGAGAAATAAGAACCAACTCGTAAATGACATTCTCCTGTGGATACCTACAAATGGACACGCCAGTGTTAGTCGTCACGTAACAACATTCATCAGCTCTGTTCGGACATTGCGTAACATCGAGATGACTTACCAATTGGAACGAAGGGTGAGAGAGAATCAAAGGAATTTGTGCTGTCGGCACGCCTTGATGATGAGGATGATGATATAGGGATATTCACTGTTATATATCGGATGCCTGCCATAGAGCAATTGTTAGCAAGTGTGTGTGAATGTAGGAGAGAGTCCCAGGGGCTAAAGTGTTGGACTGCAACACTATAGTAAGCGAGTTCGAACTTCAGTCACGCGATTACATTCACTTTCTGACTAATACCTTAGAGAGAGTTATGAAACTGCTTATCTCTCCTTCTATGTGTTAAATAGTGCCACTACTGTTCTTCTACATGGATGCCTTTGACTTTAAATAACCCAGGAAGGTTGATATTAAACAAAGAAACATTAAGCAAAGAAATGAAAGGAAACCAAACGAATTATTAGCAAGCAAGTGTGGGCATAATATACATTTCCACAGTTATAAGGCTGATAATACCCAAATAATAATTTAAAAAAGAAAACAATAGGATATGAGCGGAATCTTGACTGAGGAGTTAATTGATTTTATAACCTTTAAACTTTTTAGAATATCTTTGTTAGTCGATTGCTCTTAACTGGGGACTTTCCGAATTAGATAACATTTTTTACAGAGTTTTTTTCTTTTTTACGTTTATTTGTACTCACAAAGCAGACATTTGAGGTATGCAAGCACCAGTAAACTATTAGTAGATTCGTTTGTGAAGGAGGATAAGAAACAACTGCATTTTGGTAAAAGAATTCTTGAAGAATCAGTAGTAGTAGTTGCTGTTGAGGTGGGGGATATCAGCATCTGCTCTGTAGCAGAAGTTGTAATAGAGCAAACAAGACTGATAATTGTAGAGAAAGTTTAAACAGTACCGATGGTGGTGATAGTAGTTTTTAGTAAAAGATGCGAACAGCCAACGTTTGAAGCAAGTAGGCATCTATTCGGCTTCTCAGTTTTCAGCTCACGTCTCTGTATATATATATATATATATATATATATATATATATATATATATATATATATATAATGGCCTGTCTGTTGGCCTCCCTTCTATTCGTCATGTATATGAGAGAAACAGCAACAGGAAGACTCTGGGCGCGAGGGTTTGAAAAATAAAAAAATAAAAATAAAAAATAAAAAAAGCACCACAACCTTATTATACACAACGTAGCAATCAGCAAAATCTTCGACTTCAGAACTAAAGATATTTGATAGAGTATATTTCAAAGGAGTAATATATATATATATATATATATATATAGTTAGGTATATTTATAAATAAAGTGTTCGGTATCAGTAATAGAATTTTTTAGCGCCTTTCTCTTCACAAATGAATGTTAATTCAATTCCAGGTGAAAATTTTAGAACAAAGAGGACTTTTAGTAATTTTTTTTGTATGTGAATTTAGAACTTTGAAATTGCTGATAAAACTTCATGTTAATTTTGTCAAACATTTAAAAAGTATATATACTGCCCCTAAAGAAGCATTGAAAAATTTTTCAAAAATTCTTATATATTTTTGGGTAATCTTTTTTTTTTCAAAAGTGTCAATGTTATAATTGCAATATATATATATATATATATATATATATATATATATATATATATATATATATATATATATACGAGGATCATTAAATATGTTTCCAGACTTTTTTCGTATGGGCATTTTTATTGATAGTACACACATGAAACTCTAGTCCCTTCGAAGTAATCTCCTCCGGTTGCAATGCACTCGTTGTACCGTTCCAACAATTTCTGGAACGCCCCATGGAAATCCTCTTGTGTGAGCATGTCAATGGCCTTCGTCATAGCCTCTTTCATCTCCTCAATTGTCTCATAACGATAGCCTCTGAACTTAGGGAATAACGAAAAGTCACAGGGAGCAAGGTCTGGACTATAGGATCGGTGAGAAACTGTCTTTATGTCCATCTTGGTCAAATAGTCTGAGACAAGGATGGAGTTGTGAACTGGTGCAGTGTCCTGGTGGAAATGCCACTGACCCGATTTGAAGAGTGCTGGCCTCTTCCGACGGAATCTCTTCCTGAACTCCCTTAAAACCGCAACATAGTAACCCTAACCCTAAACCTTTGGCCAATCAACTCTGCTGTATTGACTTCCTTACTCCTCTCACACCTCTCATCATCCCTCACAGACTCCCTGCATTCCTTGAATCTCTTATGCCACTCAAAAACTGATGCTCGTTTCATGTAAGATGGCCTAAAAGCAGTCTGAAGCATTCAATACGTTTCTGTGGCATTTTTTCCAAGTTTAAAAAAGAATTTTATCGCATATCGTTCTTCTAAAGTGTCCTGACGTCCAGATTGCATTTTTGAAGTTCACCAGCTGTGACAATCAGGCTTTAGTAGGGTGTATTTCAATTGCTGCTGTAGCTGTTCATTTGAACCTGAAATCATAAAAATTAGTCAGTCATCTCATAAGATGTATAGCAATAACATACTGAATTATCAAGAGTCTTCAACAATTTTAAATGCCTGTACAAAAACGTCTGGAAACTTATTGAAGGCACCGCGTATATATATATATATATATATATATATATATATATATATATATATATATATATATATATAAATATATGTATATATATATATAATCCATGCATTATATATATATATATATATATATATATATATATATATATATATATATATATATATATATATATATATTTATTATCTTTATATAATAGCTCTATCCTAGATATTGAGCAGTCTTCATATTATATTGCATTTGGTTCGACACATACCCACAAAGTGATTTAGTGACAACCAACACTCTTATAATATATATATATATATATATACACACATACACCCACACACCCATATATATATATATATATATATACATATATATGTATGTATGTATGTATGTATGTGTGTGTGTGTGTGTGTGTGTGTGATGACTATCACATCTAATAGATGATACTTATCTTTAACACTTAAATTTCAACTCAAACATCTTGATCAATAACTAATTCAAGTAGTGAAAAATTAACAAGATGCACAAGATGATAAGTCAGTAAGACAACTGTCGGTTGTTGGATTATTGTGTTATACACTTGTACGACACTTATTCCACTCTCTGTATCTAAATAGCTATAACCCAATGATAAGCATTGCAAGATAACTGGTCAATATGCAAACTGAAGGTTTTTACTTCAGAATACACTTTTATTTCCCCCAACAAATGGACACAACAGTGTTAGTCGATCAGCAAGAACATTCCTCAGCTCTTTGCTGATACTGGGTAACATATAGACGACTTACCAATAGGGACTGGTGGTAAGTGCGAGTCAAAGGAATCCTTACTGTCAGCACACCTTGATGATGATGGTGATGATGATGCTATAGAGATATACATTGGATTATATATTGGATGCCTGGGATTGAGAAGTCGTTAGCAAGAGGTGATTCTCCGTGGCGTTGTGGCTAACGTGCTAGACTGCGACATCGCAGTAGTAATTTACGAAGATCTTTACTTCGATTTAGCACAAGGCCAAATGAATGGGGCACCCAATGAGACATCGCAGTAAGCGAGTTCGAATTCGTCACGCTTTTACAATCACTTTCGGACTAACAACTTTGGGAAGGTGTGAACCCCTTATCCCCGCCTCCAGCTATGGGTTAAATAGTATCAATACAGCTCTACAAGGATGGATTTAGCGTTGTATTACCCATGAAGGTAGATATGCCATTAAAGAAAGAAACCCAAACCTTAAATCGTTAGGTGGGGAAGAAAACTATTTCAACATTTCTATTTACTGAACATAACATCAACAAATTTTCGCTTATTGAGATCTGGTTGTCTAAATTTCTGAGACGAAGCTTGTTGATTTTTATCATTAAGGGTTTTTGGACTATTGTCTTCATCTTTATTGTTATTTCCACAACGTTTCGGTCGATATGTCCTCCGGCCTTCTTCAGGTGTTTGTCGAACTCGGGAACCTTCACGGAACTTCGAACTACGTCCTTTATTGAAACTACGGGGGTCACCTGTTCTGATTCCGTTAGCCATAACTGGGTAAAAGTGTTAAGTATTCCTGTATTGAGATCAGGGTAACACTTCTTTTTTGCAGCAAACCCTTTAAAATTAAGGAATAGATTAATTTAGTGATCCGCATCGTGTAACTGTCACGGAAATGGAATTGATGACCCAAATTTGAATCTTAGACGAGACTATTTGCGTTTTACTTCACACTAATCCACTTTGGAAAGACATGAATCTATACGTTCTTCCCTCCAGCTGTAGGTAAATATTCAGACTGGTTCCTTTAGCTTTGGTTCAGCAAACAGTTCAGAAGAATGAAAACTCTGAATTCAAACTGTAGCAACAGTCCGCTTAAAAATTGACCTTGTGTCACACTCTTCCCATGACGGTGGGGTTATGTAAATACATAGATGAATTCAGAATTATCAAAACATTCTTTTCCCAACGGACTTTTGCCAACGGGCTTTTACCATAGCTAATAATGATACTAATATTATTGACAAATTTGGCGTTTGACCAGGTTTTAAAAAAACTCTCTTAAAATGTGACCATGCTTTCAAAACAACGAGATATCTCTAAGAATATGATGACATAATGGTTAGCGTCGTTGCAAGTGGATTCAGCTACCTGAGTTCAAATCTTGAACAAAGTAGTGTGCTTTTCACATTGCACAAATACCATTAGGAAATGTATGAATCCAACTATTCCCCTCCCAGCTCTGGATAAATAGTGAGATAGACTGGGATCTTTAACCTTGGTATGGCAACCGGTCTATGAAAAAGAAAACTCTGAATTCAAATCAGCTGTAGACCTGTTGAGAGATAGGCTCCGTCTGGCTATTCGTGTTCAAGACACGCTACATAAGTAGCCCCACCACGACCAAATTAGTTTACAGGATAAGTCTAAGTCTTTCTTGCGTACGTTTTATTAAACCTAAATTAATTAATGTAGAATAGATATTATACACTGATGTACTCGGATTATATCCTCGTTTTGCTTGTCATAGTCACCTACATTTCAGCCGTTTTATTCTTCGGTCCTTTTCAGATATCTGTTGTAGTAGATAATCTAAGAATTTTGAAGCGATTACTTTATTCTATTCATCGGGGCAAATTCTTTTCATTCCATCGTTTATACTTTGATGATATCTCATACCAGCGAATTCTTCTTAGTAAATTCTCTCTTGTTATGTTACTTGTTTGCTTCTTTTACCCACCCAGAGCATATGATTTTTTCATTCCCTAATCCACACCTGCCAGGTAATTAAATACACTTTAATCAGCACTTTTATCCACTGAGGCCATTTTCCCGTAGGACAATAATCAGGTGGCAGTAACTTGAAGCCTTAAACCTAATTTCGCTCGTCTTTCTTTTCACCTGAATCAGATTATGTATTTTTTCACTACTCGTACAATCTACATGTAGGAGTTTTTGTCTTAAACTTAAAGAAAGGTCCCATCGGGCTAAATGGGCCGCATCATGGATATTTGGATTGAACATCGCAAATTCGTCTAAAAATACAACAAACAATACCATGGACCAGAATTTCACCAGGAATATGATTGCATAGATTTCTATGAAGGATCTAACATACATTTCTGTTTTAAATGGGCAGTAACAAACTTCACTGAGCCAGCATTCAGAATATAACTATATATTTTGACCCCCCTTCAATTTTAACAGCCTACTCTTAAGTTGTATCTACAAATAGTTTAAACACTAAAATTAATCAACTTTTACAGTCTGGGAGTGTTACTGCTTCACCGATATAAGTTATCAAAACAACCTTGCCTTCCAATTACGTCATGTGGTGTAATCAGTAGGGTCATGTGATGTTCTCGATAACGTGTTTGACTTCACTTACACCGAATGTTCGAGAATCCTACGCAAAAAAAAAAGAAAAAATTCATGCAAATTCAAATCGAAGAAAATCTTAAACATTGGGTGATATTGTTTGATGGACTGTTTCTTTTTAGCCCTCATCTGGCAAGGTAAATGTCGAATTAAAAAATCATTCAGATGGAAAAAAATCATCTATAGTAGAATATTCAAGGTTTATTTTGAAACTGTATAATTATTATTTTATTAAACCTAAATTAATTAATGTAGAATAGATATTATACACTGATGTACTCGGATTATATCCTCGTTTTGCTTGTCATAGTCACCTACATTTCAGCCGTTTTATTCTTCGGTCCTTTTCAGATATCTTTTCAAAATAAACCTTGAATATTCTACTATAGATGATTTTTTTACCATCTGAATGATTTTTTAATTCGACATTTACCTTGCCAGATGAGGGCTAAAAAGAAACAGTCCATCAAACAATATCACCCAAGGAGGTGCCCGTGGTGTAATGGTTATCGTCGTAGGAATTGGACACGACGATACGAGTTCAAATCCTGGACGAGAGTGATTGCATTTCACATAGCACTAATACCCTTGGGAAAGGTATGAATCTAATTATTCTCCCTCCAGCTATGGGTAAATAGTAGGACAGATTAGGTTCTTCAGCCTTGGTGAGGCAACTAGTCTAGGAGAAGGAAAACTCTGAATTCAAACCTGTTAAACTCCGCTTAAAAAAAATTGACCTTGTGTCATATCCTGCCCGAGTGGAGGGGTTGGGTAAATATGATAATTATTATTTTATTCTATCACAGCATTAGCTGATGGTTTTTCACATGAGTTTGGGTGACAGCAAGTCTCCTCAAGTCACCAGGACTCTTCTCAGTATTCTGGCCGATTTAAATTTTACTGTAGTCTAGATGGTCTTCTCTTGTCCTCTTATTTCTAAGTCTTCCAGTCCCTAAACCAATCCTTTAGGGATTGTTCCGAGTGCAACAATTACAATTAGGATCCCCGTCACCTTTATGTTCTATATTTTTTTTTTAGTTCTTTAGCAAGCTCTTGGTACTTATCTCTGTTTTCGCTTTCTTTTAATTTTAGTCTATGGCCCACCAAGACGACAAAATCCTCTATTCGGCAGGTTCTCTTTTTTTTTTTTTTTTTTTTTTTTGAAAACTATCACTCGGTCTGGCTGTCTGGACAAGATTAGGTGATCTGTTTGTATCTCAAAATCCCAAAGAACTTTGTGTGTCTCATTCTCCAGGAAAGATTCTTGGTCCTACATATACCACTTCTTCGTATTGTCAAATTTCAATTTCTTGCATAATTCCTTGTGGATCCCCTTTCCCTCCCAGTCGTGTCTAGTCTTATTCTCTTTTTTGCACTAATTTGCTGCATTTGCTTATTATGTGATTGATCGTTTCGTCTCTATCACCATACAAATTCTTTATCGGATCTTTACCCAAGACCTTGGGTGAGGGAAGGAAGTGATTATATGTATTCTATGTATCTATATTTTTTGCTGACACTTTTGAGTGATATTTTTAGTCACATACTAGTAATCTACTTTGTAGAAAACAATGAAAACTAGGTGTACGTAACTTTCCTAGTTAAATCCTCTGATCTTTTGAGTAACACCGTGCATATACATAATTAGATGCAACACATTAATATGATAATGATTTATTACTGAGACAAGCGCAGTGGCGGTCATTTGGAACATGTCTTGTAAAAAAATGCTTCCTTTGAGCTAGAGACATCAAATCAATGGTTTTTTATTGTTATAATATCATCTTCCAGGACATGCAATCTTTTTTTTGAGTTTCTTGTCTCAGTCATAAATCGTTATCATATTAATGGGTTGCATCTACTTTTTGACAGTTTTGAATGATTTTGTTTCCAAATAAGTAGTGACACCTAATATTTTTCCTCTCTTGTTAAAAGCATTGGGATCGTGGATTAATAGTTGTTATAGTATACTATTTTAAAATCTGAAACAAAAAAGAACATTACATTATTATTAGTAAAGTTATTAGCAGTCACATAGGTCCCATATATATTAAGACACCCTATATAACCAAGTATATTAAGACACCCTATATAACCAAGTATATTAAGACACCCTATATAACCAAGTATATTGAAACACCCTATATAACTATGTATATTGAGACACCCTATCTAATCATGTATATTGAGACATCATACATTACTTTGTGTATTGAGACACCAATACATTATCGACTACAAATGAGTACAACCCTACTGATTTTTTTAAAATAAAATTTTTTAAAAACAAAAATACCAGGATTTTATTATTTCTAGCGCAACATTATACATTCAAAACGGATATCATTAGGTATAATTCATTGCCAAACTCTACTGCAGTGAAACTGTAATCAAAAATAAAATTGTATAAATGTATATTAGGTGTGTACTCATTTTTGGACGGCCACATATTTATATTTTGGGATACAGAGATTTGTTATGGAATTTTTAAAAGATAATTCCTAATAAGTTTTGAGTGTATAATTTTCCTCGATGAATTATAAAATTCCGGTATATTTAAAAGAAAATTAACCTTTTATAAAAAAAAAAATGGTAAAGGATGGACATTTTTAAAGACGATCTTGCAGAACGTTACTCTGTGTGTGTATGTATGTGTGTGCATTTGCCCGACCCTTCCGCTATAGGAAGGATATAATACAAGATCAATTTCTAAGTGGAGTACAACTGGATTAAATTCAGGTTTAATTCAATCTCTTAGATTGTCTTACCAAAAATCCATTCTGCCTTGCTATTTATCCAGAGCATGGATTTATGCATTTATGCCTTTCCACGAGGGCATTAACGCGAATTGAAACGCAAGGATTTGAATTCGGGTTGCCGATATCATTTCTCACGACGATAACTGCAACGCTAAGCGCGCCTTCGAAGATTTTGTTTATTTATTAAGAGTAGAAAATTTTAACTGATACTGGGGTCTAACTGATTTTTTAAACACGACTGTAGGTTAAGAGGGAACAATTTTCCTCATATTTCGCTTTCCCTATTTCAGAGAGATTCTCATCCTCAAATCTATTGTCCGACAAGCCATTTCACTGAATTCATTGGAGAGTCACCGTAGGGTAATGGCTTACGTGCTAGACTGCGACATCGTAGTAAGCGAGTTCGAACTCCTGTCGCGCTATTACATTCACTTTCGGACTAACAACCTCGAGAAAGGTTTGAACCCCCTTATCCTTTCTATCAATGGGTTAAATAGTGCCATTTCAGTTCTTCCACAAGGATGGATTTGGCGTCGAATAACCCACGAAAGTTGATATGCTGTTAAACAAATGGAATTCATTCGTCACTGTGGGTTTCACAAGTGCAACCTTGCGCAGAGATTTGGTGGGATGAATGCCAAACTTGGTTCAGTAAATCACAAGGCATGTTACCTGATTTAAGAGTCATAATCTTTACAGACTCAAGATCAGCATTCACATTTCTTTCACGGATGGCCAAATACCACTGAAGCAAATATATTCTTTGACACACCCACACATTTACTCTTCCTTTCAGTTTGCGCCATCGAAGTTTTTTTTCTTTCTTTTTTTCTTCACTCTTTTTCTCACGCACATACTTCCTCGGTTGTTACATCACACAACAAGTAAAAGAGCAATGATCACCAAAGTAATCGTATAGCCTATTACAATTGCAATGAGTTTGGTACCCAAGTATTATCTTCTGCTGTTACTCTCTATCAGTTTAAGCAAGTGCTTAGGAAATACGCAGGTGTCCCTACAGGACAGTGATTAACAAGATTATCTGGCAGACCATTTCTAATGTATGTATATATCCAACCACTGAGCTAGTGGCAGAATGTGACACAAGGTCAATCTTTAAGCAGAGTACAGCCGGTTTTTCTTCTGCTAAACTGGTTACCTTATGGAAACTAAAGAACCCAGTCTGAGCTACTATTTACCCATAGTTTTATGGAAGTAAAGAAGAGATGGATTCATGCCTTTCTTTAGGGTATTAGCGTGAAGTCAAACGCAAATAGCCTCGTTCAGTATTTGAACTTAGACCGACGATTCCATTTCCCACAGTGATATCTATTACGGTAAACGCACGTTCATTTCTAAAGTAGTTAGGGTAATTCTCACAAGAAATATCACTTTTGTGATCCCGTAGTACACTAAATCTAATTGGAGAGTCTCCGTGGGGCTGTAGCTAAGGTTCTGGACTACGACATCGTAGTAAAAGAGTTCAAACTTCAGTGGCGCTTTACGTTCACTTTTGGGCTTATACACATTGGAAAGATATTAGCTTCCTTATCCTCCTCAGCAGTGGGTTAAATAGTATCACGACTGCTCTTTTACAAGGATGGCTTTGGAATTAAATAACCCACGAAATCTGATATGTCATAAAAGACAAAGGGACTAACTTTAGTAAAAGAGGGGGAGCCTGCTGTAGCCTCATAGACTTTTTACAACAATCAGGTTCATTCTCTTTGCTTGAACTGAAATTGTTCGTATCTCAATAGCCAGGGTTATTTGAATCTTTTTATCGTCTAAGACAGTCTCTGGTTTGTACACATACATGATAGATCCCTCGTCATTTGCATAATTCTTAATGATTGCCCCCACTCTGTTATGCATTTTTCTCTTTTTCCTTTGATCCTTTAGTTACATTCATATGACGAAGTTTAAACGGACCAGGTGACTCGAGTTAAAATACTGGATGAGGTTGTCTGCATTTCACATGTCCATAATACTCTTTGGAAAGGTATGCATCCAACTATTCTTCTAGTGCATAAATAGTAGGATAGACTGTTTCTTTAATCTTAGGTTGTTGTCCTGAAGACCTACCTAGGGCGATGAACGATAGGGAGGAGTGGCGAGAGAGGGTCAGGGATATCCGTGCTGCCAGCACGATATGATGATGATGATGATGGCAACCGGTCTAAGAGAAATAAAAACTGAATTCAAACCAGCTGTACCCTGCTTAAAAATTGACCTTGTGTCACATTCTGCTGGTGGTGAAGGGATTGGGTGAACACGTATATGACTTAGTTTACAGTCTCTTTACTTCTTCTCAAAGATAAGAAAGGGTTATCCCCGTGGCAGAGTGGATAACGTGCTGGACTACGACATCGTAGTTTGCGAGTTCGAACTCTAGTCACACTATTACATTCGTTTTCGGACTAATACACACTGGAAAAGTTTGAACCTTTTATCACTCCAGTTACTACTGTTCTTCTCAAAGGAAGACTTTGGCATTTAATAACCTACGAAGGTTGATATGCCATTAAGCAAAGACACCAGGAGGTGCCCGTGGTGTAATGGTTATCGTCGTAGGAAATGGACACGGCGACACGAGTTCAAATCCTGGACGCGACTGATTGCATTTCATATAGCACTAATACCCTTGGGAAAGGTATGAATCCAATTATTCTCCCTCCAGCTATGGGTAAATAGTAGGGCAGACTAGGTTCTTCAGCCTTGGTTAGGCAACTAGTCTAGGAGAAGGAAAACTCTGAATTCAAACCTGTTAAACCCCACTTAGAAATTGACCTTGTGTCATATCCTGCCCGAGCGGAGGGGTTGGTAAATAGGATTAAGCAAAGACACCAACCAACCAGCCAGCCAACATGATGGAAATTGCTGTTCTCTAATTGTTTTGACGTAAGTGGTTCAAATGTGTTTTATTTTCTCAGCTGCAAGGATAAGAGATTACGTTTCTCTTTTTAGATACCCTCTATGAAATCATTACCATAACTTTTTGCCAGCAATATTTTCTATTTGTCTTAAATTCTCCATGAAGTGTTTTATTACTTTTCCTTCTGCCCTGCTTGTGGGGAATAAAATACGATGAGTGTATCCCCTGCAGAGAAGTAAGACTCCCATCTACCCAAAAAAGAAATGTCCTAGGAATGACACTTAACTGCATATGATGGTCAGGCTCCAGCTCTGGAGATCTGGGGAGTGTGGAGTAACCCTTCATTGCCTTTACTCCCAGGTTCACTCTGACCTGGAGTGGTAGTACATATTAGGGTCACATATATGCGTCAAACAGATGTCTTAAAATTATTTGTATTTGATTGGACCGAACGCAAAAAAAACCTCTTAAGAAGTAACTACACAAAAATGTAAATATCAACCAACCATGAGCACAGCCCCGTGAACTCTAGGCATAAAATAACCCTAGACGGGTTGATATACCGTTTAAATCAATCAATCTCTTTTCCTAAGTTTGTTGATTTTGTTTTATTCATAAAATTTACTATATATAATTATTTTTGCAATGTAAGACTGTTGATTAAGCACATTGTAAAGAAGGAGTGCCTGTTGTGCAGTGGCTAACGTGCTGGACATCGAAATTGTAGTGAGTTCGAACTCCACTCGTACTATTATATTTACTTTTGGACTAATACTCTAGGGAAAGATATGAAATCTCTTATATCTCTAGTAACGTGTTAAATAGTACTACGACTGTCTTTATACAAAGATCGTTTTAGCATTTTATTTTTCTTCTTTCTCTTCCTTTACACCTCAGTAGGACCATGTGTAACCCACCCCCAAAAATGTCACCAAGAAACAAAAACAAACAAACAAAAAGTAAACCCAGAGTGGTAGTACCTGTCAGGGTCCTATTTATGGCTCAAATAGATTCACATCTACACTTGACGATGTGTGCTTACTTGAACATTTAATTCCCAATTTGTGTCTTTCTTTAACCACGCCATGTTACTGAACATGACAGACATGTTCTCGTGAGAGAAGACGTGTCTTTTGATTAGCTACGTTGCTAAATATATTAAACTAAAGTTTCTAATAAAATATGCGGATTGCAACCTTTTTTCAGCTTCGGGACAGGAATTTAAAAATTGACTTTTGATGATTGATAGATTGATTGATTTTTAACGGCATCTCAACCCGTCTAAAGTTATTTCATGCAAAGAAGTTAGGGAATCACGTTCATTTTACGCTTATATTTACATATATCTTAAATTATCTCTAAAGAAGTTTTTGTTTCACACAGTCCTGTTGAATACCAATTATTTTTAAACGGATCTATTTGACTTATGGATGGGATCCTAACAGGTACTGCCTCTTGGATCAGAGTGAACCTGGGATTCATGACAATGAAGATATACTCTACACTTCTCAGATTTCTGGAAGTGGAGCCTTACCATCAGATATACTCTACACTCCTCAGATTTCTAGAAGTGGAGCCTTATCATCAGATATAGTTTAGTATCATACTCAGAACACTGGAATTTTGATGCAGACAAAAAATATCTTGACAACTAAATCACTGAACTTACTGGTAAAGAATTTAATTATTCTTAGAATTGTCAGGAAGATTCAAGTATTTTGAACCGACATTTGCAAGGCTATGCGTCAATGTCAGTGCGCATGTGTGCATTGTTAAAGACTTCTGGAATGTTCTTGTTTCTTGCTACTTCCCTGAAGAAATGGAGGAAAAAAAGCAAGAGAACAACTTTGTTGCTAAGTTGTTGTCATTATAATGCCAGGAATGTTATGAAAGGTGTAAAAAAAAAGTTTGAATCTTGACAAGAATAACTTGATCGTGGTGATTTCGTTTCACAAAATGGCTGTGTTTGTGAAACTGAATTAATGAAAGAGAATGCGAATAGTAGTTGAATAACAAGCAAATGCTTCAAATAATGTGGATGCGTTTTTTTATGTCTCGGTGATGATTGGTTGCAATCAAGATAGACTTGTGACTTTTGCAGAATGCATATATCTACTAGACTTGACAGTAAAGCATAGGACTATATCACGGGGAAATTGCTGGTATTGTTGTAAGTGGCAGTTGTGGGTGTGGTGCTGCATAGATATGATCGCTGTAATGAGGCTGCAGCTGGGGTTGCTGAAGTTGTTAAATGTTGTATTATGCCAATCTTTCAAATGCAAAGAGCCTATCTACCTAAGAAATCAACATTTGATATTTTACCTGAGCATGACAACTAGGGTACAATACACAGCTACGAGACAGGCTTGAAATATATATATATATATATATATATATATAGAGAGAGAGAGAGAGAGAGAGTACGAATTAGTTTTGTGCAAGAAAACAAGTACACCAATTTTTCTCATGAGAATGATTACTTGCTTGTCTGCCTTGAAAATCAGCAACAAAACACTTAGTATGTACCTATATTCGAACACTGACTACCGGTACCGATGAGAAATACTATTTTTGCCACGGCACAGGTTCTAAAAATTTCTGAAATGAATCGATCAAAGTCTTGTCGGTGGGGCTTAGAATATTCTATTTGCAACCCTTGCAGAGGTGTAAAATCCCCCCCCCCAAAAGGGTGCTTTAAGTATGACACAAAACTACATATGGTGGTCAGGCTCCAGTTCTGAAAATCTGTAAATTTTGAAGTACTCCTTCATTGCTTTTACTCTCAGGTTCACTCAGACCCGGAGTGGTGGTACCTGTTAGAGCCCCATCTATGAGTCAAATAGATCGGTTTAAGAATAATTCGTATTCAATAGGACCATGTGCAAAGAAAACCTCTTAAAAATAACAACACAAAATGTAAATATGAACATACATTGAACGTCATTCCCAAATCTCTTGGCATAAAATAATCCTAGACGAGTGGATATGCCGTTAAAATCAATCAATGAATCCGCAACTATTAGTAAAAAAGAATAGTAGTTGGGTCATTTTAGCACTTTTTCATCTCGAGTGTCCAGAACCAGTAAAAGTTCACAATTACTGCAAACAATGATTAAGTCAACATGGATCGTTCGATAAACGGAGACAATAAACCATTGATTCGAGCGTCGTTTGACACGGAACGCTTTTTTCTTTCTTTCTTTCTTTCTTTCTTTCTTTCTTTCTTTCTTTCTTTTGTAGAACATTTTTAAAACACGTGTGTCTAAACAAGTCATGGGCAAACTGCAGCCAGCACTGTTTTTTGAATGACCCATCTAATTTCATGAGTAAAATAACGTTTATTATAATTTTGCTTGTGGAGGTGCTCATGGTGTAATGGTTATCGTCGCAGGATATGGACACGGCGACACGAGTTCAAATCCTGAACCTGACTGATTGCATTTCACATAGCACTAATACCCTTAGGAAAGGTATGAATCCAAATATTCTGCCTCCAGCTATGGGTAAATAGTAGGACAGACTAGGTTCTTCAGTCTTGGTGAGGCAACTAGTCTAGTAGAAGGAAAACTCTGAATTCAAACCTGTTAAACTCCGCTTAAAAACTGACCTTGTGTCATATCCTGCCCGAGCGGAGGGGTTGGTAAATATGATTATAATTTTGCTTGTTTCATTTTATTCTCTCTCTCTATTACACACACACACACACACACACACACACACACACACACTCTCTCTCTCTCTCTTTCTTTCTTAGTTTCTCTAATCATAGCTTATATCATGCTAAAAGAAACATATAAAATTAGCAAATTAATTTAATTACTATTCAGAGGTTTCAAGATAAGCAAGTTTCATATCCGTTATGCCTGTCTTGTGCTGCTTGAAGAAATGCTGACAGAATGCACAGATACGACACTTATGTCGTTCAGAAAGTTATTTATATATGATTTGGTTTTGTAGGGTTGGGTTAATGGCATAAAAAAAGTTGGTGACTATAGTTGAGGTTGACCCGAAGGCTCCCTTTTCAATAGCTACTATACCAAAGTTTAGGGGAGAGCGCTACTCCATTCACTGGATTGCTCCACTTTACCCTTACCTTATTATGCGGAGTGTTAAGCAAGGTGGCATCAAGTACCATTTTTTGAGTCTTTGCTTTGACTTGACCTGTTTATTAATGCCTATTGCATTGTATGTATCTAACCAGAAAAAGAAAACTATTAGCCATCGCCTATCTGTGTAATTTTAACGTGCTTCAAAGTCAAAATGTAACAATCCAACTATTTATACTCATATTGATTACATGCATTTTTCAAGTATTATATCAAGACTTCAGTTTCTTTTTTAATAGAAAAGATCTTCTCTAAGAGAGAGAGAGAGAGAGAGAGAGAGAGAGAGAGAGAGAGAGAGAGAGAGAGAGAGACTCAACTTTACCGTATTTCTAAGATAGATACTAATGCATATGGTCTTCTGTAGAGAAAATGGTTAAGGTATCTTTGACGAAAAATTACCTTGAATTTTTGTTGTTGTGTGGTCCGCCAGATTATAAACGATGTCTCATGCGGCCCATTTCTACAAAAAAAAAAAAAGTTGCCCATGCCAGATCAAAACTCGTCATAATCTGGTGTACATTTGTGTGAGAAAATCACATGTCAGCAAGATAACCGAGAATAGGTAGACTGATGCACTTTCGATAACAACTCTTTATTATTTGACATCGATGTGCTTCAACTCAAGTTTAAAATTGACAAGAAAAATAAATAGAAGAAAGTAATTTGGTGCAATTTTTAATGAATTTATCTTTCATTTTACTGTGGCTCGCTAAAACAACCTTCTAGGTTGATGCAATCTTCGACTATTAATGTAAACAGCGCGTATAAGAATGATCGAAAAAGCTTCTGACGAAAGTGGTATTCAACATTTTGGGAGCAGGTCTAACATGAACTGCATCTTAACAGCAAGTTCTGTAAAAAAAGACTTTATTTTCTCACTTTATATATATATATATATATATATATATATATATATATATATATATATATATATATATATATCAGCTCAGTGCGGACACAGGATGCAGCCAAGAAAACCTGACTGGAGATGGATAATCAGGAGAGAGAGAGAGAGAGAGAGAGAGAGAGAGAGAGAGAGAGAGAGAGAGAGAGAGTCAGTGACTATATATATATATTTTCTTTTTTTGACGATCCTATAAGAGAAAAGTAAATACTTTAAAATGAATAGAACCTATTCATTTTACACTATATATATATATATATATATATGTGTGTGTGTGTGTGTGTGTGTGTGTGTTGTTATGTGTGTATCTGAATTTTGTTCCTACTCTTGGACCTGATAAAGATATTAGCCATATTAATGAAATTCTAATTTAAATATATTTTATTATAATCTAATTCTTGCAACCAGGAGTTTCTGTGACGTAGTTGGACTGTATTAACCGAGTTCGAAATCCAGTCGCGTTATTACGTTCACTTTCATCGCAAGCTTTTTTTTTACCGATGCAGTGTTATAATTGTCTAATCAAGAGAATTGGCCCAGCGGTTAGAGTGTTCGCCAATGGCCCGGGAGACCTGGGTTCAATCCCAGGTCGAGTCATACCAAAGACTTTAAAAATGGTACTTGATACCACCTTGCTTAACACTCAGCATTATAAGGTACGGTTCAAGGGTAAAGTGGAGCAATCCTGGGAATGGAGTAGCGCCCTCCCCTACACCTTGGTGTAGTAGCTATCGAAAAGGGAGCCTTCGGGTCACCCTCGACTATGGTCGCTAACTTTTTTTTATTAGCCAATTGGTAATTCATAATTATAATAATACAGCAGTTTGTATTCGTGTTCATTTTTCAAGGGAGATAACCATAATTTGCTAATTATAAAATTATAAAATTATCATCATCATCATCATCAAGGAGTGTCAGCAGCTCGGATTCCTCTGACTCTCTTTCACCATGTCTCTATTAGACATCGAACTTGGTAAGTTCTCTAGATGGCATCTAGTGTGCGTTCAAAGCTGATGAATATAAAATTTTACTGGTCAGCTAATACTGGTGGGTCTATGTGTGGGAGTCCATTGGAGAATGTCGCTTATGATTTTATCCTTACTTCGCCAGTAGTGTCCAGCATGTTTTGTCATTCATCATTCTTGGATAGTTTGCAAGATGGGAGCTAAACAGTTGTAGAACGGCTGTTTTGGGGAGTGCTGCTAAGATGATTCGTTCAAAACAACACGCAGCATCCTTGCATACTTCCCATCAAGTCTTTTCTCTTAGAATTGTTTTATTAGAATCTAAGTGGCGCAACCATACAGTAGTACTGATACGGCTACAGCTTGGAATAATTCTAGTTTTATTTCATCAGAAAGATAACATTTTCTACAAATCGAAATTATGAGTGGTAAGACTGTTTTTAAGATACTATTTAAAATAATAAAAAAAACAAAAGCCATATTTTTCAATGTTGAAATTCGCGAAAGCCGTTAATACCAAGTAGCTATTATATGTTACATTTAAACGACTAAGCTAGCAAATGGAAACGTCAAATTTTAAATGATCAAACAGTTCTATTTCTAATAATTCAGTTTAGCATGAGTCAAAATTAAATGATTCCAAGTATTGCGATATATAACTGACAATTCAATTAAACATCAGTCATTTGTTTACACATAGTTAAATGATCAAACAGTTATATTTCAAACAATTCGATTTAACATAAGTCATTTGTTTGCACTCAGTTTAAATGCCAAACAGTTCTATTTGACCCATTGGCTAATTGGGTAGATTGTTTGCTAATGGCCCGGGAGACCGGGGTTCAATCCCAGGTCGAGTCATACCAAAGACTCAGAAAATGTTACTTGATATCTCCTTGCTTAACATTCAGCATTATAAGGTACGTATCAAGGGTAAAGTGGAGTAATCCATGGAAAGGAGTTGCGCCTTTCCCTACACCTCGGTGTAGTAGCTATTGAAAAGGGAACCTTCGGGTCACCCTCGACTACGGTCACCAACCTTACAACCAGTTGAAGTGCTACCACACCGGGCCAGAGTAGACCTAGGAGCGATGGTAATGAAAGGGTACTCCTCATTCCCCAGAGCTTCAGCATTACTAGAGCTTCGTCATCAGATTGTTTAATTTCATATTAATGACACTCATTGCGGGGTGGGGGAGTCTTACCCCTCTGTAGAGATACAATCGGTGTATTTTACAGCTCCAGCCGACTGAGCTTATGACGTTTGTAACTGAGTCCTTCCTTCTTATCTTCATTTAATTGTTATCTTCTTTTGGTTTGTTGAAGCTGCAAAGGAAATAAGGTCGGAAAGGATTAAAGACTGGGATATCTGTAAACTCAATTTTTATTTTCGGGGTTTCCGACTATTTTGTGGATAAAATGTTTTCCTGGACCAGAAGAAATAACCGTGGTTCCCGGTCCAGGCATTAGAAGAGTCTTAGGAATCATTTTTGTAAATTGTGATTTAGAGGGTCTGTCATGCGTGTCTGTGTTCCGTTTGTATGCTCAGCTGACGCTGCTACAAGCTGAGGTACACCGATCTGCTAAGACCAGAGGCCTTAGCAAACACGAGTATTCTTACTGGCTGTCGAGACAAAAAAGGTGGGTCAGTTCAGTCAGGATATGTCCCGGAAACTGAGAAAGAGTTTCTCTTTTGCGCCAGGAAGCCCCTCTTTTTTAGGCATGTGCCGATTTCGCTTCCTAGCAGAGCCCATTCTAGGGAAATTGTTATTTATTCATTTTATTTCATGTTTATTTTATTTTTCATGTAATTGTTTTTTGTTTTTTCTTTTCTTATTTAATCCACACAGGGTAAATACTTGGTGCTCTGTGCTAAACTATGCTAAGCTTCGTAAATAAATATTCCCCTCACCGTGGAGCAATGGTTTGTAAGCTACTTTTGCATACTGATATAAAAATTCGATCCTCATTGGGTGCGGCATACTTGTGGCTTTGTGTCAGTCTAAACTAAGCCAAGTAACTAGAGACGCCTCGACTTGCTGTCAAGTCGCTCTGAAAGATTCTGTTCCCACTAGATCACCGAAGAGAAGCTGCAATGAACTAGCTCAGTACTTAGATAGGTAACCACTTTGTAACAGCAGGTGCTGTTAGCAACCAAAGAGCTGAGTACAAAGCAAAACTTCCTAAACTACAACTATAAACGTCTCGTCGTAAAATAATGCATTAAGTAAACTAGTTTTACAGACTATTGCAATTTTTTTATTAGTTCGATCATCACTAGGTGTTCTATACTTGCAATGATTTGAAAAACTAGTACTGAAGTATAGCTCCTACGAAAACAACTCGTTTGTTTATATATCACAGTTTAGTTTAACAATCTGTTAGCCACTTTCTGTAATAAATAAGAGAAGGCAAATGACTATAAAAGAATATATAACTGACCTTTTCTTACCTTCTTTTTAAAGAATATCTTAGAACGTAAATAAAGGAAACGGTGGAGATGAAGAGGAAAACAGCGTGTGCACAGCTAACATATGGTTCCTGTAGAATCTCAAAGCAAAGAAAATACTGTTCATATCTATCTATCTATCTATCTATCTATCTATCTATCTATCTATCTATCTCAGTCTGTTCATATCTATCTATCTATCTATCTATCTATCTATCTATCTATCTATCTATCTATCTATCTATCTAAAAGGAAACCGTTTATTCTTTATCAGGTGGATTTGGCTCCTTCATCTTAACAAACGGCATTGGCTAGTTTGATTTACTCTCCCACTCAACTGCTTCTCTGCCCCGTCTCTGATACCCACGCTAATTCATCCTCTCCCTCACTGCTACTTCAACGCGTAGTGTGCATTTTTCATTCCCCAAATTTCACTTTCCGGGGTAGCAGTCAAATATCAGGTCTGGGTCCGAAAAGATGTCTGAATGTTCTCTAGCCGACCGCATTTTGTAAGTTATTATTCAAATTATTTAGTTTTCCATCTAATTCTTTTTTTTTTTCTTTCAATTTACGTTTTCTTTATAAACAGTATACCATGATTTCGCAAAGCCAAACATTATATATATATATATATATATATATATATATATATATATATATATATAGAGAGAGAGAGAGAGAGAGAGAGAGAGAGACTTTAGAATTCTGAAGTGAGTTACTTATCGTATACACGACGTTACACGACGTTAAAAGCCTTCAAAAGGGCTTGAAAATTCTACCATCTAGAATACCTGGACCAAGTGGAGCAAACCTTAGGAGACTTAATGTATGTCTCAAGTTCTTAAATGTTATATATATATATATATATATATATATATATATATATACACACACACACACACATATATATATATATATATATATGTGTGTGTGTGTGTGTGTGTGTGTGTGTGTGTGTGTGTGTGTGTGTGTGTGTGTGTGTGTGTACGTGTGTGTGTAGGATGCTCCGAGTCATTTTCCCATTACTTTTGACTTGACACTTAAAGAAAAATAATTTGAAATATGAGATTTAACTCAAAATATTCTCATTCAAAATTATTAGAATTATTCAATACAAAATATAATATTTATTTGAACTAAGAAAACTGTTTTTATGCAACGAAATAAGCTAAGAAAGCAGAACATAAATAATGAGTTGCATTGTCTCTGGGTGTCCGTACTTCTGGTCTTGAACCACAACAAAACTAAATCCCCCCTCTCTCTGTATATATATATATATATATATATATATATATATATATATATATATATATGTATATATATATATATATAAATAAACGATGAACAAAAGTGGTGAAACCAATAATAATATTTCTTTTGCATTGTTTCTTTTATATATATATATATGTGTGTGTGTGTGTGTGCGCGTGTGTGTGTGTGTTTGTGTGTCTGTATTTAGAAATTTACCCTCTGTTCACGATGCAGAATATATTGCTAATATAGTTATTTACTAATATTAGATTATATAATGACACAAGGCCAAAGGTACAGGACGTTCAGTGAAAATCGAACTTACAAACGAAGGTTTGCTCATCTATCTTGCTAACCATTGTACTGCGTGAGGTGACTTCTTATAGTCTTATATAGACAATAGTGTGATTTTCCCTCAGTTTTACCTTGATAAAAACTTGCGGTGAGAGGTTGCGTCTTTGACACTTGAGGACATATTCAATAACCGTTTCTTTTTTCTTGATATGTGAAGTATACAATCCTCCCTCCTTCTTTGTAATTGTCAGCAAATTCATTGTAATAAATTTCTTAAAAATCGCTTCTTTATTTGACTCTTTCTTAAACTATCCTTTCTTTTTATTTTAGGTCGTTTTTTATTCTTTCGTTTTTCTCTTGATTCTATGAAAGACATAGATAATAGACGATCTATCTATCTATGCTTTGTATAGTCTAATAGATGTCCAAATGTGCTGAGCTCCCAGAGAGGATCGAACTCTGAATAGTACCCTTATTTTACTGAACTAGCTTGCAGGCGTTTACAATACAGAGAGTAGCTTCCCAAATTGTTCGTTTCAATCGTTTCACATTCGTATCGCTGTTTGTGTTCTTTGAAAAACGCGTATTCATTGGCTTAAACAGAAAGATATTTATATCAAATGCAAACCACATTTCTATCTCTCAAAGTAAAAAAAAATTAAACACACACACACACACACACACACACACACACACACACACACACACACATCCCACTCTCTTTTTTTTCTTGCCAAAAATAATTGTTACTTACAAAATTTGACATAGTTTTGAAATTATGATGCACCCAGTGAGAATCAATCACACTACTTCATAAAGATCTGTTTGACCAGTTTGTCAGTGGTTAGTATAAAATAAACATTCATCCTGTCTGAGTGTTTTAGATGAAGAAACATCCTTGATTTTCTCAAATGGGTTTGCAAAAAGGCTACTCTGATCAAAATGTTATGACTCTAACAACGAAGATGAGGATAGCTGTTCGAATAAATCAGAAGATAAAAATGCATATGCATGTAAGTATATATATATATATATATATATATATGAACACACATAGATACACGCACACATATAAATATATATACATATACTCTTCCCCTACGTTTAAAATACATATTTTAATAGAGTTATATTTTAAGTTATTTCTCTATACAATATGGAGTATCTATGCTAGTATATATCTAAAGATAGAAAATAAGTAAATTTCATATATATATATATATATATATATGGGAGGGGAGCCCCAGTGATGTAATGGTTAACGTGTTAAACTTTGACATCAAAATAAGTGAATTTGATTTCCACTCGTGCTATTACGTTCACTTTCAGACAAATACTCTTAGGAAAGGCATGAACCTCCTTATCCATCAATGGGTTAAATAGTACCATTACTGTTCTACGAGAATAGCTTTGGCAGTAAATTCCCACGGTTGATATGCTATTAAACAAAGAAACCAAACAAAACTATCTCTATATACTTATCGATCAGATGACAGCTATTTTCTATGCTTGGCTTAGTCTGACACAACGACCTAGTAGTTTGGATACTCTATGAAAATTGACTCAACATTGGCAAGGGTCTGCTAGATTAATTCATAGTCATTGCTTACCACACAGCAAGGTATTCAAAATATCTGTGATATAATTTCATCATTGCTAACTGCTAATATTTCTTCTTTTTTTGTTCCTATTTAAGCCGTTTGCAGTATTGTTATGCGTGGATTCTTTCTCTTTACTGGTATGCGGTTTGAAATTAGCGATTTCATCTTCCGTCCAAGTTTTTTACTACCTTGTTTATTTCCGGAAACGTATTTAGGTATTCAGCTGCCTAGAGCTTTAGAATATTTTCTTCCAAACAACCACGTTCTTCTTCTTCTTCTTCTTCTTCTTCTTCTTCTTCTTCTTCTTCTTCTTCTTCTTCTTCTTCTTCTTCTTCTTCATCTGCCCTTAAGTTTACCTAATCGTGCACACGAGCAGGTCAACCTAGCACAGAGCAATCTCTGTTTCGCATTAGCAGGTATACGTTTAAGCATCTGCTGCTGCTGTCTTAGTGTCGTAGGCGCTTTTCGCATAAAGAAACTGTTTATCTGTTTTAAAAAAGGAAACAAAATGGAGAGATGTTTCTTGACGATATCAAGTTCATTTTTTTCCCACAGGCTTATCTAAGTAAAAAAAAATCCCTCCAAGAACTTCTTCGTCTGGTGAAAAATATTGGGCGTAAATCAAACAAAGGAAATTTCACATTACGTAAACGGGACATGGTTACAAAGAGAAAACGTGAAGAGAGAAAGTGAGTCTCTTTTAATAGCAGCCCAATATAATGCCATAAGAACCAATTATATCGAAGCAAATATTGATAATACACAGAATAATTGCAAGTGTAGGTTATGTGATGATAGAGATGAAACATTTAATTGCATAAAAAGAGAATGCAGCAAACCAACTCAAAAGGAATACAAGAGTAGGCACGATTGAATGGGGAAGATGATCTACTTGGAATTGTGCAAGAAACGGACATTTTAACAAACTGACAAATTAGGAAGTGCCCATGGTGTAATGGTTGTTGGAAATGGACACGGTGACATGAGTTCAAATCCTGGACTAGACATTTCATTTTCACATAGTACTAATACCCTTGGGAAAGGTATGAATCCAGTTATTCTCCCTCCAGCTATGGATAAATGGGTAAATAGTAGAGCAGACTGGTTTATTTAGCCTTGGTTTGACAACCAGTCTAGGAGAAGGAAAATTCTGACTTCAAACCTGTTAATCTCAGCTAAAAAAATGACCTTGTATCGCATCCTGGTAAATACAAACAAATTGTGTATGCACAAATCGGAATCTGTCGAAAAAAATGAGACTTATAAAATTCTCAGAGGCTTTGAGATCCTACTGACCAACCCCTCCGCCCGGGCAGGATATGACACAAGGTCAATTTTTAAGCAGAGTTTAACAGGTTTGAATTCAGAGTTTTCCTTCTCCTAGACTAGTTGCCTCACCAAGGCTGAAGAACCTAGTCTGACCTACTATTTACTCATTGCTGGAGGGGGAATAATTGGATTGATACCTTTCCCAAGGGTATTAGTGCTATGTGAAATGCAATCAGTCTCGTCCAAGATTTGAACTCGTGTCGCCGTGTCCATTTCCTACGACGATAACCATTACACCACGGGCACCTCGGAGGCTTTGAGATACAAACGGATCACCATATCCAGACCAGAAGGCCGAACCAAGTTCTGATTTACAAGAAGAAGATAACCTGTCATATAGTAGATTTTACCATTCCAGCGGTCAAAAGAGTAAAAAGGAACGAAGGAAAATAGAGAGAAACAATTGAAGGAATAGAACTGCCCAATCAATAAAGCATAAGACCTTTTGGAGAAAAAGAAAACCACAAATAGCAGGGAATGTTAGTAGCGGACACCATCAAGCAAGCAGAAAGGAAAAAAAGTAAGAAAGAAGTGCTTCGGAAAAACAAGGAAACCAAACACTGCAGCAGATATCTCATCAAGGGAAGAAACAATAGGGCAATCTCCCTTGTAAAACACTCAGGGCTCTCCCACAAATTGACCAGAGAAGAACACAGACACATAAACCATAAAACAAAGAAATTTATGGCAATATACAAGGCTTTACAACCAAGAGATGACATAGACATACTCTATGTGACAAGGAAATAAGGAGGAAGAGGACTTGCTAGCATAGAGAATTGCATGGAAGCAATATTTTAGAGACTCAAAGAATATACAAAAAGAAGCCAAGAAAGAATGATTACAGCAGCTAGTTACTGATATCAAAAATAAGTTAAAAGCAAACAATAAAACAACAATAAAAAAATACTTAAAAATGCGATGAAAATCAACAGTTTGAATACTTCTAGCAAGAAATTAAGGAAAATGAATACGAGATTACTTAGACATGGCAAAGAAGGGGGCACCTGAAGAGAAAAATTGATCCTCTTTTGATAGCTGAAATATGTTAAGGGCAAACAGGAAAATCAACAATATGGATATTTCTAGCAACCATCCAGACCACTTCTAAAATCAGTAAGTCCTGGAAACCTGAGGTGACTTGTCGCTCAGGCTCCAGTGAAAAACTATCAGTTAGAGTTGGTATGAAAAACTCTTTTAGAGTAGAACTATCAGCAAAAGGACAATCTCTAGTAGAGGTAAAGATCCAAAGAGGTATCATCAAGGGAGATGCATTGTAATTACAATTATACCACTGAATTATATACAAAGAAAATGCAAAGGAGGCTACAGATTTACAAAGTCACAAGAAAAGATAAACCACAACAAACTAAGGAAAATTAACACGAGATTACTTGGATATGGAAAAGAAGGGAAAACCTAAAGAAAAAAACTGATTCTCTTTTAATACCAGCACTAAAGAACGCTATAAATACTAAATATACCAACGCCAAAAATAATAATCGGGAGAATAGAATGTGTAGTATATGTAGTAAATAAAGTTGTCGACCATAGTCGAGGGTGACCCGAAGGCTCCCTTTTCGATAGCTACTACACCAAGGTGTAGGTAAGGGCGCTACTCCTTTCCCATGATTGCTCCACTTTACCCTTGATCCGTACCTTATAATGCTGAGTGTTAAGCAAGGAGGCATCAAGTACCATTTTTTGAGTCTTTGGTATGACTCGACCAGGGATTGAACCCAGGTCTCCCGGGCCATTGGCGAGCACTCTTTTTGTAGTAATAGAGATAAAACAGTTAATCACATAGAATGCAGCACACTGGCACAAAAGGAATATAAGAGTCGACATGACAGGTTAGGGAAAGGTAATCTGGGAATTGTATGAAAGCTATAAGTTTGGCCATTCTAACAAATGATTTACACACAAACCAGAAGATGTTTTAGAAAATGAAACGCATAAAATTCTCAAGGAATTTAAGATACAAATAGACCTCTAAATCCCAACTGGAAGACAAGTCTAAGTATTAATTAATAAGAAGAAAAGAATTTGTAAAGATTTTTCTGTTTTAGTTGCTCATAGTGTGGAAATAAAAGAAAGCGAAAAGCTGGACAAAGGTGGTGAAAAAGCAATGAAACATGAAGGTGACTGTAATACCAATTGTAATTGGTTCACTTGAAAAAGACCTCAAAAGCCTGGAAAAGATATTGAGGGAATTGGATATCAGAAGAAGAATCAAGACCACCCAAACCACATCATTGTTAAAATCAGCTAGAATACTTAGAATAGTGCTGGAGACCCGAGGAGACTTACTGTCACTCTGATTTCAGCGAGAAGTAATCAGTAAAATCTAGGATGAAAAACAACGAGTAATAATAGGTCGAGATTTCTAAATTTCTAAAGAATAGTGATGTTATTTTGGTCTTCTTACCACGCACTCCATTGAACTGGATTTGGCATTAAATAACACGCGAAGGTTGATTTGCCATAAAACAAAGAAATTAAACCAAACTAGAGAAATCTTTATACTTAAATAGATTTTATGTAACTTTGACGGATGTATTTCGTTCAATTAATTTGCAACGCCAATAGACATGCACTTCTTTTTATTGTTTTTGATTAGAACGTCAATTTTTTTTGGCCTTTTTAAATTTCTATCAGTGTCTATGGGTTTGTCTCAGAGGATGAAAGAATCATTGTTCTCCGAGAGAGTGTTAGATTGATGTTCATACATTATTATTATTGTTGTTGTTGTTGTTGTTGTTGTTGTTGCTCTTCTTCTTCTTCTTCTTCTTCTTCTTCTTCTTCTTCTTCTTCTTCTTCTTCTTCTTCTTCTTCTTCTTCTTGTGCAGTATATTTTTAGAATCAAATCGTCGTTCCCAGGCATTTCTGCCAAAGATCACAGTGTATCTCCTGTGCCGTTGGATTGTTGTATGAGTGAACTATTAGTTCTTCCTCCTTGGGAGTAGAATATGGCACCCATGGCATAGTGGCTAACGTGATGGACTGTGACTTCGTAGTAGTAATTTACGAAGCTCTTTGCTTCGATGTAGCACAAGGCCAAATGAATGGGGCACCCAATGAGACTCGAACTCACTCGTGTAGGTTTGCTAGTCTAGTTTGCTAACCATTATACCACCAGAGGTACCCTGTGTGACTTCGTAGTAAGTGAGTTCGAATTCCAATTGCGCTATTACGTTCACTTTCGAACGTATACCCCTGGTAAGGTTTCAACCCCTTTATCCTATCAACTATGGGTTAAATTTCTTCTTTTATTTATGCAAACGGTAAAATTAAATACGAATAATTTTCAAAGAGATCTATTTGACTCACTGATAGTACCTTAACAGGTACTACAGCTCTGCATCAGAGTCGACCTGGGAGTAATGGCAATAAAAGATACTTCTTACTCCCCTTATCTCCAGAAATGGAGCTTCACTGTTAGATATAGTTTAGAGTCACATTCAGTACATCGCACTTATGATGCAAACAAAATTAATGACCACTGAATCACAGAACTTGGATCCTTACAATCAAATGCAGTTTAGTGTCACACCCACGTTATCTCCCCTTTTTGTTGCAGGGTGGGATAACACCCCTCTGCAAGGGATAGAGTCTACATGGATATTGTGAAGTGTGATTATAACGATTAAGATAAGTAAAAGTACTGTAAATATTAACAACTTCTCACTTCAGAGAAATTTAGACAGATAATATTTGTCTGGTTTTTGTATTTGTTGTATAAATACAATATTACATTAGTTCACCCACCTAGGGTGCACCATCACATCAGATGCCAAGGTCGACAAGGAAGTCGACAACAGGCTGACAAAAGCATACAATGGAAGACAATATAAACGCGTGTGGTACAACAAACACCTGAAGAAGGGGACAAAGATCAGTACGTATAAAGCCATTGTCCTTGTCACCCGCCCATATGGCTCAGCGTCGTGGGTCGCTTATTGGTACCATCTACGACTCCTTGAATGGTTTTACCAGCGCTGCCTTTGCACCATCTTTTACAACCTCTGGAATGACTTCGTCACCAATATTGAAATCCTTAAAAGGGTGAGGATCACCTGCATCGACGCTATACTACACTGGGATGGATACGTCTCTTGGATGGAGAACCATCGTCGGTCATAGAGACAAAGAAGCGATTCAAGGATTACCAGAAAAAATCTTTTGCTGCCGGTCACTTCGATCATCACCGGTGGTCCATCCAAAATGAAAACTATGACGCCTAACATTTCACTACCAGTCACATGGTCTCATTTGAAAACATCATGGCTTTTTAGCTGGGCTGTCTGGCATTCGTGCTGTATAGGGTATCAATGATAGATTCGAAGCCGAATGGTCCTCGGCTCCACCTGGGGCACCTTAGGGTGGACAAGAATCATTAACAGCATTGCACTAGACCTTCGGGTCTAGTTAAGCTTTGACAAGCAACGGTCACTTGGAATACGTGCCGGAAGACTTGGCAAAGGCTTGTATAGTTCGCATTCATCTGCCGATCCTATGGCTAGCATTTGTCCAGCAGTACACAAGTTTCGGATCCTGCCTGACTTACCGCAAAATCCCTACTCTAAAAAAGACCTTGTGTCAAATCCTGTCCGGTGGGAAGCAGCGATAAATATCTCATTTGAAAACACCTGCTGAGCCGCTGTCAAGGACAAAAGGCGTAGGATGAGGATCTGTAATACTTTGCCATCAAGCCCTGACCAGACCTTCAGCTGCAGGCCCTGTGATCGTCCCTGTCTGTCCTGCTTCGGTTATATCAGTCATTCAGTCGGCGTGGACCGGCCTCTTCTTGATGTTCGTTTCAAGAATCCAAGCTATCATAAATTAATACATTTTATTAAAATATATATATTTGAAAAAATATACATATCAAAATTATGCCTTGTGCCGGGTGTAGAACATTAGAAGTTAGTTTTGCTGCAGAGCTAAATTTTATCGAAATTCAAAACTGAGAAATAAAAACAAAAAGCAGAAAAAAATGAAGAGTAGTTGATAAGAAGATGGAAGTATTTGAATCTGTTGAGTAGTAAGAAGCAAAACGAGGCTAAGTAGAAGGGAGATAATCCAATCTCCTGATAACAGAAATTTAACACTGCGTAATACATTCCAGCGTTTATTTCTATCATAAAATTTGAAGAAGAAGAATATTATCATCATATACTCGCGTAGATCCTGAGAAAATGAGATGATTTAAAGATGGATAAATACAAAATATCTATTTTAGTAGAAATAGTTTAACGCCATAATCCCATGAAGATATTTTAAGAAGCGATAATCTAATTTGACCTTCGTAATCTTTTAAGCTTTTATGAGTTAGGTTATTTGCTATATTCAGAGCGACATACGAATGTCAATGAGGCCATAGCAGGAACAAACCTACTTTATCAGAAGATTGTCATCGAGAGTTGTTTAACATCATAGCTAGTACAATAATGATTGGATATTGTTACCTTTTTAGGGGAAAACTAAATGATTGATTGATTGATTGATTGATTTTAACGGCATCTTAACCAGTCTAGAGATATTCTATGCATAGAAGTTAGGGAATCGCGTTCATAGCACGTTTATATTTACATTTTTTGTGTAGTTATTTTAAAGATTTTTTGCACACAGTCTCATCAAATATGAATTATTTTCAAACAGCTCTATTTGAGCAATACATGGGGCCACCAAACAGGTACTACTCCGGGTCAAAGTCGACCAGGAAGTAATGGTAACGCCATAATCTCATAAAGACATTTTAAGAAGCGGGAATCCTGATCTCCAGAACTGGAGCCTCGCCATTAGATGCAATTTAGTGTTCTACCTCTCTGCAGGGGATACAGCCAGCGTATTCTTAGCCATAGTGACATGGTATTATAAATATATGTATCATATGTAAATATATATATAAAGTATATAAGAATATAAATATATAAAAGTAGACAAACATATATAAAAGTATCATGGAAATGCATGACTTATGAGTTTTATACAAGCATACACTTCGTTTACTTATGTACACACACATTGATACACACACACACACACACACACATATATATATATATATATATATATATGTGTGTGTGTGTGTGTAGTTGGGCAGTAGTCTTTCATTTAAGCATGTTTAGAATATCTTTTTAAAAAAATTTCATCGTAGTTATAAGATAGATGAACATATCTTAAAAAAAACTTGTCCCCCCAAAAATGTTCTCCCTATCGACCCTACCAAAAAAGTAAGACTTATAATTTACTACAACAAATTTAAAACCTCTAACCTATTTATTTCCAATAATTCTTCCACCTCTACTGAACTTCTTGATGGGACAAACGTCGTATGGAGACAAACGTCGTATGTTCAAATGTCCCTTGGAGGACTGTGTCTCCAACGAAAATAATACGTATGTTGGTCTTACCTCTACAAGTAGCCTTACATCTTAAAACCCATTCTATTTCCAAATCCAAATTTCGAAAAATTCTTGTTGAAAACATCATCACTACGATAGCACACGAAATTAATTAGCTACGACTTCAAAGCCTAGAAGCCTTACATAAAAAAAACAAATAAAAAAAAACAACATAGAATCAATAGAATTAATTTTGAAAATAGCGACAATGCTTTGAAATGCCTTAAGTTGTTTTTTATTTAATATTCTATATTTAATTATAATATTCTATTTTTGTTGATAGCGTTCTGTTTTTAAATTCATCAGCACCTCAGTTTTATCCAACTCTGCGTTTACATAATTTTGTAATGTTATAAAAAACCTAAAAATCTCTTAAAAAAACTCTTTAAAAGAATACTCTTTATACATGCAAGCAACCCTTGATGATGGCCTATGAAAGGTCCGAAAGCGCTCAGGACAAATTTGGTAAATTCATCCACCAACTACAACCTGAAACCAAGACACTTATCAGGAAACTTGAAAGGATCTTAATAAAATCATATAGACAAAATGTGTCTTTATTCAATCACACACACACACACACACATATATATATATATATATATATATATATCATCAAAGCCGGGATTTCCCTAACTGTCTCTCTCTTCATCCATCCTTATTATCTATCGCTCCTGGCAGGTTTTCCAAACAACATCCTGTGTCTGCACAGAGGTGATGTAAATAAGTCCTTGTTGGTCGGCCAACACTGGCACATCCATGTGTAAGAGTCCATTGAAGGACGTCAATTATGAGTTCGTCCTTGCTTCCCCGGCAGTGTTCTGCATGTCTGGTTCGTCTTACTTGGATGGGTTTTGAGATGGTAGGTAAACGATTGCACAGCTGTTGTTTCGTGAGGTGTGGCTTCCAGCGTTTGTTTAAAATTAAAAGATTACCAATAAATATATATATATACACACACACATATGTATATATATATATAGTTGAATAGTGTAGACGTCTTTTGTCTACATATTTTTATTTTGTTCAATTTATAAGTTGTTGTCGACCGTAGTCGAGTGCGACCAGAAGGCTCCCTTTTCAATAGCTACTACACCGAGATGTAGGGGAGAACGCTACTCATTTTCCTGGATTGCTCCACTTTACCCTTAGAGTAATATTGTAGCATTTCTTTTATTTTTAAAATTTAGTTCTATAAATGGCAACAGTAGCTAAAGATATTTGAGTACATTAGCACTGGTTTAAAAAATAATTTTATTAAGGCTGGGAATTCTATTTCTAATGTATAGGACTTCAAGAATCAGTAAGCTTTGTTTGCTTTATATTGTTATGTTATGAGTAAGAATTTTCCGAAATTCAATTGTAGAGTAGAAATTTTTTTCAGATGTTGGGCTATTGATTTGGTGTTAGAAATAGAACACTTAACGCTTGACCCTTACATATAAAAACAAAAAAAAATATAAAGTTGTAATGTACTTGCAAAGGTTGTCTTGCTTATGCATTATACTCACCCACTGAAAATGGCCTATGATGGGCTAGAAAGTGTTTGGTAACAAATTAACTATGGAAAATTTATTTGCAAATTCCGGCCAGATATTATAACATCCATACGGCGACTTGAACGGATCAAAATAAAAATATGTAGACAAAAGACGTTACTATCTAACCAAATATGTCTAAATGTAGAAATGTTACCCAATTGCACAAGCATACACACATACACACACATACGCATACACACGCGCGCACACATATGCATACATTCCTCACACACACACACACACACACACACACACACACATATATATATATATAAAACAAGTTAAATATACAGATATATACATACAGCAACATGCGTATACATCTATGCACATACACACAAATGTATACATCCGCACAAGTCTACACATATACACAAATGCTCACAATTATACACATATATGCATAGACATTCACACACCTGCATACATAATCACTGGTATACACACAAATACTCAATAGCTATTCTCTGTTTAATTATAGTTCAGGCATATTGGGCAGACAATTTTTACGGGGGGAATTTTTTGGGCCGTCATCAAACAAGTAAGAATAATAAGCAATAAAACTGGTGTTAGTAAACGACAAAGCAGACGACATGAGGAATAATACTGAGAAGGAATAAATTCTTTGAAGATTAATGTTTTTGGTTAGTGAACCAGAAAAAAAAAAAAGGAAGAATTCCACTAAGATTGGTTCTAGTGTTTTTAAACTAGAAATAGTCACTTCCTAATTGGTTGTGAAACTCTACCGCTTCACCTAATTTTTTTTTTTTTTTTTGTGACGCGAGTTCGACAAACAAAGAAGGCGCTAGTAGTGTAACGATTATCGTCGTAGCAAGTGGATTCGACTACTCGAATTAAAATCTTGAACAAGGCTGTCTGCATTTCACGTGTAGCGCCAAGATAATATTCTTGGGAAATTTTAAATCCAACTATTCTCTTTCTAGCAATGGGTAAATAGTTGGGCAGACTGAATTTTTTAACCTTGATATGGCAAGTGTTAAAGGAAAAAGAAAAGCCTTAATTCAAACCAGTTGTAGACCTGTAGGGGGCTATTCTTGTCCAAGAGATGGTGCATGATTAGTGCCTCTTTGATTAAACCAGATAACGGGATAAGTTTCAATCTTGTCTTGACAAAGAAAATTATTTTTGAGTGGTAGCCTTGATAAAGTGGATTTAATTGTAGCGAGAACAATTCCCTATTCTATAAAATGACTCTAAACGATCAAATTTTTATTTTTTAAAGGATTTTTCTAACATTGAGTCCGAGAATAGCAAAGCTGTTGTTTTTAAATACTTAATATTGTACAGGGTGTGTTCCCGTAGTGTAATGGTTAAAGCGACGGACTACGGAATCGTAGTAAGCGAGTTCGAACTCCAGTCGTGCTATTATGTTTACTTTCGGACAAATACCCAGAGAAAAGGTATAAACCCCCCTTATACTCCCAGCTATGGGTTAAATAGCACCACTAGGGTTCTCCTACGAGAATGGCATTGGCATTAAATAACCTACAAATGTTGATATGCTAAGAAACCAAACCTTATTATTGTATATCATTAAACTATACAAAAACACTTTATATATATAATCTAGATTTATCTAATATTTAACAAAAAGCTAATTTCACATCTGAAACACGAATTTACGAAATAGCTTTTAAGTAATACTTTTAATCCTATTCACCAATCCGCTCAATTTTTGAGCAGAGTTTAACAGGTTTCAATTCAGAGTTTTCCTTCTCCTAGACTAGTTGCCTCACCAGTCTGTCCTACTATTTACCCATAGCTGGCGGGAGAATAATTGGATTGATACCAAGGGTATTAGTGCTATGTGAAATACAATCATTCTCGTCCAGGATTTGAACTCGAGTCGCCGTGTCCATTTCCTACGACGATAACCATTACACCACGGGCACCTCTCTGTCGCTCTATATTCCTATCGGCCATCGTACATGGTAAGTCCTCTAGATCGCACCCAGTATCTGCTTAGAAATGATGAATGTAATCTTTTGCTGGTCGGCCAACACTGGACTGTCCATGATTAGGAGTCCATAGCAGAACATCGCTTATGAGTTTCTCCTTACTTCTTCAACAGGTCGCAATATATCCTGCTCTTAGGTAGTTTGCGAGATGAGGGATACATGGCCGTACTGCTTTAGGGTCTAGCTTCCAGGATTCGTTCAAAATAGTACGCAGTATTCTTGATTAGTTTCCATCTAGCTTTTTCTCCAAGTGTTTCGTCCTAGTGGTGCAACTATACAGTAGTACTGACGTGGTTACAGCTTGTAAGAATTTTTTGTTTTGTACATCATAAACGAATCAAGTAATACAAAAGAAAAAGGAAAAAAAGTATGATTTATCACGAAGATATATATATATATATATATATATATATATATATATATAATAGAAATATGTGGAAAGTTGCATAAATCAAACACTTAACTCAGATTTAGATGTGTGATATTTCGTTCGGGTTTTATTTCATCTAGGTCTTGAAGAAGTTTGTGAAGATGAAATAAAGCACGAATGAAATATCACACATCTAAATCTGCGTTAAGTATTTAATATATATATATATATATATATATATATATATATATATATATATATATATATATATATATATATATTGCTTTGATTGACGAGTTTTCTGTAATGAAATTTACGATTGTTTTTTTTTTAGGTTTCTCCAATATATTTCCATTTCTTCCCAAAATGAATGCTTATAGAAAGCAGAATATTAGAAGACGTAAGCAAAAACAAAAAATGAGATTAAAAAGAAATAACTGAAATCTGTCTTTTCATAGGGGTACAGTTAAATTTGGAAATTAATCATTCAAACGTCTTACATAAATTATCACATTTCTCTTCATTTCATATAGTCTTATTTTTGGATTTCGCTAGACTCCTGAAAAAACACGACAAACTGATTTTTCAAAATATCTTCTTTTTTTTTGTCAATCTGTTGGATTTCATTCCAAACTTTATTTAAACACACACACACACACACACACACACACACACACACACACACACACACACACACACACACACACACACAGATATATATATATATATATATATATATTCTCACACACACATATATATCTGGGAGACGCTCATGTTGTAATGGTTATCGTCGTAGGAAATGGACACGGTGATCCGAGTTTAAAAACCTAGACGAGGCTGTTTGCATTTCACATAACGCTAATACATTTTAGAAAGGTATGCATCCAACTATTCTCCTTCCATCTATGGGTAGTTTTTTGTTTTTTAAAGATCCAAGCATAAATAATAATTTTGTAAAATTGAAATTAAAAAATAATGAGAAGGATCATAGGCAACTCTTGACTTCAAAAGTAAATTCCATAAACCTCTTGACATGAATCAAAGATTGACCTTTACACGATCGACCAATACACGGGTAGGTACATAAGTTTGCTCGAACTAGATTTTTTCATGTCGGTTCCTGGTATTTTAAAGTTAAGATTGGAAATAAACTACAGTTACAAATATGTAAACATATTTTACAAATACTGTCTTTTTTTATTTGTAAATCTTTCTTGTGGAACAATGGCTGCCATTATCTATCACAATACATCAAATTGAGGTAGTCATTTTCACATTTTTATTCATAGAGTATTCATATGCAAATTTCTTTCTTCATATGCAAATAATGATATCCTGGATGCTTTATACTCTGGTATTATAAGTATTCAGGGACACAAACACACACACACATACATACATACATACATACATTTTAATGAATAGACTAATATCTGGACTTATATACCGATATAATAACCTATATTTCTTGTTTATATGTAGCGCTATTACGTAAATTTCACATTATGAATTTATATATACTAGCAGTTCTTACCCATTTTAAAAACGGTTGGAAGATGATAATTGTAAAAAATGAAGAACGTAAAGTTGCTTTCATTGAAGTTTAGGATACTAAGCAAATAATTGTAATAATCTATAAAATACAGAAAATATTTTTGTAACATATTTTAACATGAAATAATTCTAAAGATTACTCTGTATTTGATAATATTAGAAGGGCACTTTCTAATAATTTCAAACTTCTAGAAAAAAAACCCAACTTTTTTTAGACTTTTGTTTAAAAGGTTACTTCATTTCAAAAAGTAAATTTGTTTATTTTTTCCTTATAAACTTTACGCTAGGTATCTCAACTTGTGAGATAATAGAATACGCTTGATTTAATCTAGCTTCTATTTAGGGTAATTCTATGTCAAGAAGTTAGGGAATCACGTTCACTGTAAGTTTATATTTACATTTTTTATAATTGTTTCTTATGAGTTTTTTTCTTTTTTTTTTTTTTTGCATATGATCCTATCAAATGGGAATAATCTTTGAACAGATCTATTTGAGCCACAAATGGGACCCCTAACGGGTACTACCACTTCGAGTCAAAGTGTACGTGAGAGTAATGGCAATGAAGGGGTACTTCACACTCCCCAGATTTGCTGAATTGGAACCTCACCATAATATTCAGTTTTGTCTCCTACTCAGGGAACCTCTTTTGGGGGAGTCTTAGCTCTCTGCAGGGGTACAGTCAGCGTAATTCTAAGTCCCAACTGACAGGGCGTAAAATAAGTTTGGTTACAACGTGGCAATCCAGTAATAATTTTATTACATGTTTTTTCCCTTCTTTTTAACGTACAACGTTTCGTTTGTGGAAATATTTCCGAAAAGTTTTCGGCGTCTTGCGATAAAAAGCATTTCCTATTTTGTTCATGAGCGGGAAAACAAATGAACAATAAAGATTCACAAACGTGGGCGTTTTTTGAAGGCACAGATCTAACGCTCACTGCAAGTCTGTGAAACTACTTACTTGTTTATGGAGGTTAGCACTGAAGAGAAAGTGAAAAGGTGTCTCATTACAAATTATCATGTAGTTAAAATGCACTCAATCTCATGTATTGATGTACACATATTTACTGAGTTTGATACTGTGTGTCATAAGTGTTGGGTACACGGTTAAGATAGAACACACTACAGTTGCAGTGGTCTGTGAGACTAGCTTTGCTAATCACTGTTCCACAGAGAGTTTTCCTTATGTACAATACAAGGTTACGTGTAAAGCACCCAATGAGGGCTGAACCGACTCGATTAATTAAGATCTGAGAGATTTGCTTATTAACAACTGCTTCAAACCGAGTTTAATAAATTGCATTTCGTGTAATTTTTAGTTAGATACAGACAGTGTGTATGTATTTATGCGAGTGACAGTGTGTGTGTGTGTGTGTGAGAGAGAGAGAGAGAGAGAGGGAGAATATGTATGTATGTATGTATGGGTAAGGGTATAAGAGTGAAGAAAGTGAATGTATGTCAGAGAGAGAGAGAGAGAGAGAGAGAGAGAGAGAGAGGTGGGGAGAGATAGACAGACAGTGTGTATGAGTGTATGTAAGTGACAGTTTGTGTGTGTGAGTGTGTGTGAAAGAGAGAGAGAGAGAGAGAGAGAGAGAGAATATGTATGTATGTATGAATGTATGTATGTATGTATAGGTGAAGGTGTAAGAAAGTGAATGTATGCCAGAGATAGATAGATAGATAGATAGATAGAGAGAGAGAGAGAGAGAGAGAGAGAGAGAGAGAGAGAGAGAGATACATGCACACACATACAGAGGAAATAGTATTTGCAAAAGTGCGTGTGCTTATTAAAGAAATAGAGAGAGAGAGAGAGAGAGAGAGAGAGAGAGAGAAAGAGAGAGAGAGAGACACACACACACACACGCACACACACAGATTTATAGATAGACAATGTAACAGAAAAATTAAAATTTATGCGAGAAAGTACTAGCGTAGGTGTGTGAGAGAGTTCGTTGATTGATTTTAACGTCTAGGGTTATTTTACGCTAAGAGGTTAAGGAATTGCGTTCATTGTGCATTCATTTTTTGTGAAGCCGTTCTGTTTGACTTGTAAATGGGACCCAAACAGGTACTATCACTTTGGGTCTGTGTGGACCCGGAAGTAATGGGAATGTATGGGTATTTCCTACTCCTCATTGCTCCAGAACTGGAGCCTCACTATCAGATATAATTTAGTGTCATATCTAGGACACTGAGACAGTCTGTGTGAGTGTATATGTGTGCAAGAGAGAGAGAGAGAGGGGGGGGCGGGGGGATAGAGTAAATGTTAATGTTTGTATGTAAGAAAGAAAAAGCATATGAGAGAGACAGACAGACAGACAGACAGACAGAGAAACAGAGACAGACACAGACAGACAGACTGAGCATATACGCGTGTGAATGAGCGTGTGCGATAGAGAAAAGAGTTGTTTGTTTATTGTTATGTTTACTTAATTTGTTGAATGGCATATCAACCTTCGTTGGTTATTTAAAACCAAAGCCATCCTTGTAGAAGAACCAGTGATAAGTAAAAGTAAAGTTGGCAACCGTAGTCGAGGGTGACAAGAAGGCTCCCTTTTCAATAGCTACTACACCGAGGTGTAGGGGAGGGCGCTACTCCTTTCCCTGGATTGCTCCACTTTACTCTAGATATGGACCTTATAATGCTGAGCATTAATCAAGGAGGTATCAAGTACCATTTTAAAAGTCTTTGGTATGACTCGACCTGGACTCTCAGGTGAACACTCTACCCACTTGGTCAATGAGCCGGTACAGTGATACTATGTAACAAATAACTGTGGGAATAAGGAGTTCTTACCTTTCCTAAAGGTAATTGTCCGAAAGTAATCGTCACGTGTGTTTGTGTGTGTGTGTGTGTGTGTGTGTTTGTGTGTGTTAGAAAATGATAGTGTGTAAATGGATAGGTACCTAACAGGTGCTTCTACTCTCCAGATAAGAGTGGACTTGGAAGTAATGGCAATGAAGAGGGTCTCCTCACTCCCCACATCTTCAGAATGGGAATCTCACCATCAAATGCAGTTTAGTATTCTACCAAAGATACCCCTTTTATAAGAAATCAACTGATTTCCATACTAAAAAAAAGTGTTAATTTTTGCGCCAAAAAACAGACACAAGATGTTGTTATTTTTCTATCTGTATTTTTACATTTATTGACCAATCGGCGCTTACGTGCTGGTTTTAAAATTTCTTTGAAATTCGCATGAATTGCCACGAAAATTTTGAAGGATCATAACCCAAAATAATCTTAAGAAATCTTTTCCCTCATAGATTGTTTAAAATACATTTTAACCAATTAGAATCATTGATAAATCATCAACTTCTCAAATATCATTTCGAGCCTACTTCAATCTTACAAATAAACAATAAAAAATAATACATCTGCCAGCAGGTTTTATTCTATCAATCTCATGAAAACTTTCGAATTTTTTTTCTTTTGAGAGAAAATCTAACAATCTTTTCCTTCAAGTTGCATTTAATTTCAACATCGCTTAATTATTCTAAATTGAACGAAAATATTGTTTACATAGATTTATTATAGCTGATATTACAATTTTGCTTGCCAATGAAAAAAATCCAAACTGTACTGCTTACATTTCAGCTCATAAATATACTTTTGTAACATTGTAACAAAATCACACACAAAATATATCAACAAGAGTTAGACAATCGCAAACTGCTACATTTCATACATGAACTCTTTCTTATAATGAAAATATTGACAAATATTTACGTTCTGACTAATATTATCTTTTCTTAAAAAAGAAAAGACTTCGTAACTTCTGTTTTTCACCTAGTTTAAAATAATAATTCATTTAATATGTAGATCGGTCTTTTATCCAATCATTTACACATTTGTTCACTATATTCTCCTTTTTTGGATGGATGGTGATACTGTCAGTATATTCTAAGCCTCACTGACAGAGTTAGATATGTGTGTGAGAGTGTGTCTGAATAAAAAAAGAATGAATGTGTTTATCTATGCGTGAAAGAACGTACTTGTGAACGCTAACATGTGTGTGTGTGTATGAGGGAGAGAGAGAGGAAGAGAGAGAGAGAGAGAGAGAAAGAAAGAGGGGGGATGTCAGTGTACGTATGGTATATTACATATTTCATAATTGAAGAGGTGCAAATATAGATCTTAAAATTTGTTTATACTATTTACCAACCCCTACGCTCGGGCAGGATATGACACAAGGTCAATTTTTTAAGCGGAGTTTAACAGGTTTGAATTCAGAGTTTTCCTTCTCCTAGACTAGTTGCCTAACCAAGGCTGAAGAACCCAGTCTGTCCTACTATTTACCCATAGCTGGAGGGAGAATAACTGGATTCATACCTTTCCCAAGGGTATTAGTGCTATGTGAAATGCGATCAGTCTCGTCCAGGATTTGAACTCGTGTCGCCGTATCCATTTCCTACGACAATAATTAAAATTTGTTTATGAGGCATTTGTTGCTCTAACCTTTGCTGTGTAATTTACTAAGAATTTTACTTAGATGTGGCACAAGGCCATATGAAAGGGGCACCCAATGAGACTCGAACTTACTCGTGTAGGTTTGCTAGTCGAGCTTGCTAACCATTACACCACCAGAGGCTTGCTGTGTTTAGATGGAAGTCTAAATTGAAATAAGAATTTGTAATAAATAGAAAAAAGAAAAAGAAAATAAATAAAATAAAAGTCAGTTCAAAAGTGCGGAAATTCCAATAAGCCCCTGGGCAGGAAGTTAGAAGTACGCATGCCTGAAAACGAACCTAAAGGGACGAGAAAGAAACACATTCTCTTTCAGCAGTGACCGTTGGATTGGAAAGACCTATTTTTCTCTTGTTGCTAGTGAAAGACCACGTGTCTGCTCTGCGCCACACTAGTTCACCTTTCCACTAGTTACAGCCGTCCCTGCTAACAGCAGCCGATATTATCATCCACGACAAAAATACCGAATTTGGACATATTAACCCCGAAAATGGACTTATCACTCACGATTAAAAACATCGAATAATGGACATATCTACCCGAAAACAACTAGTGTATTTTTAACATCTTGTCTGGGAAACGCAACCATTTCATTTGGATTCAGGAAGAACTTTCCTCACCCACAGAATGGTTTTTAAACCCGGAAAATAAAGTTAAAAATTTAAAAGGTATTGTTTCCTTTCTTTCCTTCATTCGGATATTCTTTTGCAGCCTTCACAGACAATAAGACGTCAGTGAATTAAGATAAGAAGAAACTAACGGAGTGGAGTCAGACATCATTAACCAACAACGACCAAATCTCCTGTACCCTATAAATTTCTTATGCTGATGTTGAGAGACAATAAATAATTATCTTTCATAGTGAATGGGCGTGTCTATTGAGTGCCTCTTTGAGTTTCATATGACAGTTTCAGAAACCCATTCTCGACTTCCTTTATTTCTGTTCTTTGAACAGTCGTGACTTGGTCTCCTGTTTCTACCATAGAACTGTAAAGACACATTGCTATGGTCACTTTACTTTCCATCATCATCAAGTAAATTTTTTTCAGGTTTTATACCCCTTCAACATACTGCTTGTGCATTGAAAAATATGTACATATTTCTAGCTGTTAGGAAACGTTTGTGCATTCTTTTCAATTCGACTTGAATATATAGTATGTAAATGTTTCTGTATGTGTAAATTAGCTTAACTTGTCTTTCCTTCCATTTATTCAGTGTTTGTATATAGTTGATTTTCTAATGCTGGTATTGGTCCTTTATGAATGAAGAAGGGACTAGATATTTTCCATACCTCCAAGAATCCCAATACTGTTTTAAAAACAAACAAACCCTTTGCAGTCGAAAAATTGACTCTATAATCTTTCTATCATAGTTCGTAAGCATACTTGTATAAATACTTGTCAAAAGAATTTTCTTTTTTTTTTTCATCATCTTCTGTAGTTCTCAAGCTTATGTAATATTCTACATATGGTGTCTTGCGAATTCTAGATTTTCTGAAAAATTTAAAGCAGTCGATTTCTTCTCCACCCGGCGATTTAAAGCATCATATTCGATGACTGGTCGTCCATTTCTAGGTTTTATTTATTGCAGCAAATTAGCTCAGAAAGAGTATAAGACGAGACATGACTGGGTGTGCAAAGCGATCCACTGGGAATTGTGCAAGAAATTTCAATTTGACCACATGAACAAATGATATATGCACAACCCAACATCTGTCCGGGAGAACGAGACACACAAACTCCTATGTGATTTTGATATAAAAATAGATCACCTAATCTCGGCCAGATGACCAGACCTTATAATAATTAACAAAAAAAGAGAACTTGCAAAATTGTGGACTTTGCTGTCCTGGCTCACCACAGAAACAAAAATGGGAAGTAAAACAGTTGTAAGGATACAACAAAGGGCAAATTAAAAAAAGTTCTCTGAAGTTGTCTACGAAAGGAAAACTGAATCGCTTTTAATAACAGTAGAAAATAATGCCATGAGGACCAATTGATATCTTAATAAATATTAATAATACGCTGGAGAATAGCAGGTGCAGATTATGAGGGGATAGAGATAAAAGAGTTAATCACATTAGATTAAGAGAATTCAGCAAACTGGCATAAAAGAAATGTAAGAGTAAGCATGACTGGAAGGGAAAAGTTAACTACTGGGAATTGTGCAAGAGATTAAAATTTAAGAATACTAACAAATGATGGTACCACAAACCAGTATCAGTTCTGGACACTCATGAAGTCCCCTGGGATTTTCAGGTACAAATGGATCACAAAATTCCGGCAATAAGGTCAGGCCTCGCGTTGATTAACGAGAAAAAAAAACTGTCATCAAATGGATTTCGCCGTCTCCTGGTGACCACAGAGTAAAAGTTTTAAAAAGTGAAAAGAGAGACAAATATTTGGATCTTGCTTGAGAGTCTAAAAAACAACTGTGGAACATGAAGGTGGTGGTGATACTAATTGTAGTTGGTGCACTTGGAACGGTCCCCAAAAGGTTGAAGAAAAGACTGAAGGTATTGGAAATAAGAGGGAAAATCGAAACGCTCCAGACTACAGCATTGATGAGATTGGTTAGAATACTTAGAAGAGTCTTGAAAAACTGAGGAGACTTGGTGTCTTTCAGAAGGCTCCCTTTTCAATAGCTACTACACCGAATTGTAGGGGAGGGTACAACTCCTTTCCCTGGGTTGCTCCACTTTACTTTTGATACGTACCTTGTAATGCTGAGTGTTAAGCAAAGAGGTATCAAGTACCATTTTTTAAAGTCTTTGGTATAACCCATCTTGGGATTGAACGCTGGTCTCCTGGACTATTGGCAAACACTCTACCCACTAGGCCATGACAGGACAACAACCAAGTGGTTGTAAGTTCAATCAAGCAGGAAAATTAATTTATTTTAGTTTAGTAGAACGAGTAGTTGTGGTATCACAAATAGGAAATTTCCTTGTACTTAAACAGCGGAATGATAAGTCTACCCATGTAAACTTAAGTTTAGATTTGGTGTGGGTTGGTTCGGCTTTATGGCGTTTCAACCATTGTAGATTATTTATTGCCAAATCCATTTATATATATATATAGAGAGAGAGAGATAGACAGTTCTATTTCAAACAATTCAGTTTAGTATAAGTTCAGTTTAGTTCTATTTGACCCATAGATAAGGCTCTATCAGGTGCTACCACTCTGTGCCAGAGTGGATCTGGGAGCGATGGCAATAAATAGGTACTCCATATTCCCCAAAACTCCAGAATTACTGGAGCCTCACCATCAGATTGTTTAGTGTCATATCCAGGACACTCTTTGGGGGAGTCTTACCCCTCTACAGAGATGCAGTCGGTGTATTCTACAACCCCAGCCGACTAACCCAAAAGAGTTTAGTTCGAAATTTTTAGTTTACTAAATACAACGGACAACTGAAGAAGGCCGGAGAATACCACAGCTGAAAAGATTAGGTCACTGGTACGAATAATTCAGTGCATAATAAGAATAATTGGTGTTTTCCTTACAGTGAGATTTAACTAGTTCGAGCCTCCCTGTGTGATCTCATGCTTTGAGTTTACATATAAATGAGGGTTCGTTGAAGAGTGACAGCACAGTAAGCACGTAAGACATTGATAATCAGGAAGTATACCATTACTATGGTCCTGTGCCAACTGGAAGCATTTTTCTCATTATTCTTTGGACATTAACGGATAACTCGAGTCCTTCAAATGTGTTTCTCACAACGGAAAAGTATTGCAAAATTCGAAACTAAAGATTTGTTGTACATGGGAACATTCCTCTTTATTGGGTATATTTCTGTGATACGTGTCTTGTAATCCAACCCCTCTACCACAGGCAGAATGTGACAAAAGATACGTGTCTATTAATCCAAATCCTCTGCCACAGGCAAGACGTGACAAAAGATACGTGTCTATTAATCCAAATCCTCTGCCACAGGTAAGACGTGACAAAAGATACGTGTCTATTAATCCAACTCCTCCGCCACAGGCAGGATGTGACAAAAGATTCGTGTCTATTAATCCAACTCTTGTGTCACAGACAGGATGTGACAAAAGATCAATTTTTAAGCGGAATGCACCTGGTTTTGAATTTAAAATTTTTCTTCTAAGTTGGTTCCCCAACCAAGACAAATGAACCCTACGGTTGTGTTAATATCAACCCATAGCTGACGGATAAGTTATAGATTTGTGCTTTTCACAAGGATATTAGCTCAAACAATCTCGTCAAGTATTTGAACTCAGATCTCCGATTTTATTTCCTACGAGGAAAACCATTGTACAAAACGCGCTTTCAATTCCTGTGACACTTTAATATTGATCAATTCGGCTCACATTCCTTAAGTTGCTTAAAGTATTTGCTGGTACTAATTGATCACCCATCTAATTACTGAACAGGTTTATTGTTGCTTAACTTCGGTGATCTGACGGAAACCACTGCTTTCGGCGTGACTTGACTGTAAATTTTGAACTCAGTGAGAGTTTACATCAGTGGTAACTGGTGTGTTCCACTTTAATGATTAAAATCGAGAATACTTAGCCCAAAGAAAAGACAATTCCAAGTACTCAAAAATAATTGACACAACTGTCACCTTTTTCCCCTTCTATCGCGAGGTTAACATATTCGCCTAGCTTTTACCCTAATTCAATTTTGTTCTCAGGTCTGCAGGAATAGTCGATTCCACAGCTGAAATGTTTTCTTTGGATACCTGAAGAACGCTGGCAGGTACACATTGGGATTATAACAACTAAGTTTACAGACTAATTACCTCGATTTGATTATTCAACTGTTTCTCTTTCCTCATATTATACACACTTCACCATCTCTTTTTCATTTCTTTTTGCAATAATCTGACATATTCTCGTTAAAGCATATATATACATATACCTTTAATCAAAATAAGTCAAATTATATATATATATAAGAGTCAACTCAGCCCTATTAATTGCCTATATATATATAGGCAATTAATATATATATATATATATATATATATATATATATATAGGCAAATTGTAGGGCTGAGTTGACTCTAACCTTGGTATAACAACCGGTCTCGAAGAAGGAAAACTCTGAATTCAAACCAGTTATAGACCTGGAGAGGGATCGGCTTTGACAGGCTATTCCTATCCAAAACATGTTACATGAGTAGCAACCCCCCCAGACCAAACCAGATTAGAGGCCCAGTGATAATGATCATGAATATATATATATATATATATATATATATAATACTCTTCGAAAGAGTCCTGGAAAGTCAAAGCATAAAATAGCTTTCACAAAAACAACTTATGGAAAATAGTGTACAATTTCAAAGGTATGTTTGGTAAATCATGGGAACCTCTAGACACTAACAGATTATATGTATATATATATACCGTATATACTTGTGTATAAGTCGAATCTTGAAGATTAGCGTTGGCCTATCCATGAATAATAATTTTCTAAGGTCTTAGAAAAATCAAATATAATGGGAAACACTAGATGTCAAAAATGAATTCTATAATTAATGATTTCGTGACTATAAATTAAGGGTTAACTCAGACACGAGATCGACTTGTCCAAGAGTATATATATATATATATATATATATATGTATATAGGGTGCGGAAACAAAATTAAGAATATTCTAGTATAATAATAAATGACTCTATTATAAAACAATATCAATTCTAATTTTAAAATATAAACAACAAAATAAGAAGATAGACACAAAACTGTAAATTTACTCAATATGGATGTCATTTTTTTTCAATTATTGTATCGACACGCCTTTGAAATGATTTATATGCCTTCAAAATAAATTCTTTAAACATTTTATTCCATTCATCCTCAATAGCAGTTTTAAGCGAACAAATATTTGGATGGGAAGTTGCATTTGTTTTGTTTTCTAAAGCGCCCTATACAGCGTAATCAAGGGGGTTAAGGTCTGGGCTTGATAGAGGCCATTAAGAAATTTTTTTCGGCTTAGATTCTTTGTCATTTCTTTTTTTGCCCACTCATATTAGGCTGAATTTCAATTTTAAAAAAGTGCTTGAATAATAAAGATAATCATGAAAATTTAGATTTATTGCCTTTTTTTCAAAAATTGGACAAATCAGACTAAAAAACGTTTTAAAAATTATTCTGTATTTTGCTTCCGCACCCTGTATATATGAATAAAGTGATGAAAAATAGGAATATTTCTTATGTGTTATTTATTTTTTTATGATTCTCAGCTAGTTTCGAGCCAAGGTTCGACCATTAGGTCATTATCAGGAGAAAAAGTTTTAAAAATGTTTTTAAAAGGATTGCTTTGCAGTGATGATGTAACATATTCGTTTTTTGAATGAAAATTATTTTATGTTATCCAAGTGTCTTCAACTGATCTTTATATATCTGTTGTCAGGACTCCTGGCAAATGAGCTCTTCTTTTGTGAAGTATATTTTAAGCATTAGAAGTTTGTGTTTCAAATTCTCTACGACTGCTTGGGTTGTTAATTCGTTATTATATGTTTATGTGTCACGCCGAATCTGTCCATCCATTTCAATGCCACGCAATTCAGTTTGATATTGAATCCATCTGAGATTAATGTCTGCAGACGTTTTATCTTTTTATCTTCGTATTTTTACTATTATCGTAGTAATATAGTTTAATGTCAATGAATATTGTATGTTACGTACAAAATTTTAGAGCAGCTTTAAGTAGAGCATATATCGTAAGTCCTAAAAAAAGGACTTTTTTCGGCCCCGTCTCGTCGGAGAATTCCGTAACAAAAGTAAGCAATAAAGAGGAATAAGCCAAATGGTAGTTGACGACAAAGAAAAAAAAAAAAAAAAAGGAAAAGCCAACAAAGGGGTAAAAAGAAAGAAAAAAAAAAGTTTACTACAATCAACAATCTCCTTTTGTTCAACTCTGTTTTACATACTAACCACTACGATTTGATAATCTTTTTCTCTTTCCCCATATTATACTCACTGACTTGATCGCTTCGTCATATATTTTTAATTTCTTTTTGTTATTATCTTACATATTTTGATTAAAGTATATATATATATATATATATATATACTTTTAGTCAAAATAATTCAAATAATTGTCAAATGGAAATAAACAAAATTTACCAGGAAGAACTGGTAAGGTTTTTTTTTTTTTGTTATTCTTGGACTTAATCGGGTTTAGTTGCAATGTAATCAACAGAGTTGAACAAAAGAAGTTTGTAGATTGTTATAAACTTTTTTTTTCTTTTTCCCCTTTTTGGGCTTTTCTTTTCTTTTTTTCTTTTTGTTAGTTATCAACTACCAGTGTCTTTTTTCCTTTTAATTGCTTGCTTTTATCACGGAGTTCCGTGACGAGACGTGACCGAAAAAAGATATTTTTTTAGATCTTATGATATATGTTCTACTTAAAATTATTCTAAAATTGTTTCATGTGTTTTTTTTCAATTCTTTCTATTATTGCGAAATTTTCATCTCCGATAAAGTCGTGACAGTTTCTGCAGGAATGTTGTTCTACAAGTATTAGTTTGTTATTATTCGATTGTGTATCTTTTGTTATTTAAGCTAAAGTAAAATGACCATTCTGACTTTCCAATGCATTTGTTTTTGATTTTTTCCATGATGCTGAACCTTGCAAAATTGTAAACTTTTCAGCGGAAATGTTGTTCCACAAGTATTAGTTTGTTGTAATCCATGGTTTTGATTGTATGTCTTTTGATATTTAATCTAAAGTGAAATGTCCAATATGACTTTCCAATGTATTGTTATTTTTTGGCAGCGTGTGCAGTCCAGTAAATAAATAGCATTTTTACTTCAGCAATTAGATTCTTGGAAAATTTTTAAAGACTTTTAGTTGTGAAGTTCGTGAATGAATTGGTTGATATAAAGTGTTCGCAGCTGATGTTATTCTTAATTTTACATTGTTGGCAAAATTTACTAGATTTTATTGCGGGCTGATAATAGATTACTTTATTATTTAGTATGTTGTTAATTCCAATCATTTCTCTAAGGTTATTTGGTCGACGATTGTTGATTCTTGAAAAATATCTTTCAAGCTAAAGTCTAATGATCAAAATATCCCAATAGTTCTTGATTATTTAAGCTAATGGTGGAAGTGCATTGTTTAATGTTGTTACATGGGGAATGTGAAATATATATATATATATATATATATATATATATATTCATTCCATGAGAAGAGAAGAGCTTGAATACCTTTTTAAGATTTGTTTGTACGTAGGCAGGTTCTAATTTTTTAAAGTAGTGAACAATTAACCTGGTGTTGTGTGGTTTTCAGTCGTTGTTTTGTTTGGATCTTTACGCATAGGCGTTTTTCTTTTCTTTTTAAAGATCGCATAAATTTAGCCAAGGTGAGAGAAAGAGAGAGAGAGAGAGAGAGAGAGAGAGAGAGAAGGATTTCAAAATTAACTGTACACGCAATCGCGCGTGCACACACACACACACACACACACACACACACACACACACACACACACACACACACACACACTCATTCATTATATTTTCGCCTGGTTCCTTCTCGTACAATGATTTTTTTAAAAAGTAAACTTAAGTCCACGTCAAAATATCATACAGCACAATTCCCTGCTACACACTAATCAGCATCTGTGAATTAAAAAATGCCCACAAGTCAATCTGTTCAACCTGAAATAGAATTTACTTATCTCCTCGCTAACGTCGCGACCCGTCTTACACCTAAATTCACTTACCTATTGACTCTATCTCTCTCTTTCTCTCTCTCTCTCTCTTTCATCACACATCTATCCTTCACTCAGGTTAGACTCTCACTCAAACTTTTTATTTTCACTTACTTTTTCCCTTTGGGTATCATCATAAACTTCTTTAAAACATCTTTATCTCTGCCTCTTCATCTTCCCCTTCGTTGCCTTAATGCTTAACCTACATTTTTTCTTTATCTATTCCCTCTTTCTTTCTTTCTTTCTTTCTTTCTTTCTTTCTTTCTTTCTTTCTCCTCTGAATCATTGTGTACTTGCCTCTCCTATCACCTCTCTCAATAAGCTTTTCCCTTCTTTTCTCCATCTCTCTCTTTCTCTCACTTTCTAAACTACGTTTTCTTTCTTCATATTCTATGCGATCGTCTACCAAACCTTACTTCGTATGTGAATCCTATGAACGTTTTGAGCCGCCCCCATCCGCCCTTTGCTTCAGTTCTCGAGCAAAACTGTTTACGGTTTGTGTAAAAGGTGTTTGTAAAGGGTGGGGGTGAGTTTCCATAGCAAGTTACTATAACGGTACTTGCTCTAAGGGTGTGTGAGCGGGTGGAGTAGGTAAGCATGTTTTCTCCTACACAGTAAAGTAGGGAAGAGCCAAGGTATGATGGTGCCCCAGATGATAGTTGAATGAAACGTCACTGTCTTATGCCTGCCTCATCAACCCAACCCCTCCCTACCAGTCAGTTACTTTTCATCCTTCACTTTCTTTATAATCTTTTCTCCTCCTCCTCCTCCTCTTACTCCTCCTTCTCTTCTTTCTCTTCAGGTTTTACATCGAGTTAGTTGCCTGTTTTATCCTTCTCTTCCTCTCTTTACTGCGGCCGTAAAGTCGGCAACATCTCAGACTCCACGCTCCCGACATTTTTGCTGCTGCTTCCTCTGCCATTGGCTTTAGAAAGAAAAAAAAATTTACAATAACTTTTTTTTTCTCACTCATTTCCAAATGTGAAGCTGCCATTTGTGGCAGCTAAATTTTCGTCGATTTTAAATGTGGACTTTTACCGGTAGTCTGCTTTCAGAAAAACGGACTTGAGTAAGGTTAGTTTTCCCCGTCTTTCACAATGATTTTTTTTTTTTACGTCTGTATCCCGATTCTCGTTCTTTTTCTCTGTATCTTTCCTCCTCTCCCTTTTTTTTCTCTTTAAATTATCCCTCCAAATTTTTCTTCAAAAAGTCCCATCAAACTTTTCTTTAACTCGCACTACCCCATTATCCTCCCTTAAAAATATATAAACCATTTCTAATCCACATAAATTTTATGCGTTATTTCGTCTATGTAATTGTACTCATTTATAAATGTATTTTGATTCACTTGTCTGTTGTTTCGTTCTTTTTTAAAAATATATTTTCCGGTTTTGTTGTTGTTTTGTTATCGTTTATTTATTTATTTATTTCATTTTTATTTTTCTATTTTTATCAACTATCGTAAATTCTCTTTTAAAAGTTCAGTGTCATTTACATATTACCAAATTGAGTAATGTTAGAACCATTTTCGTGTATTTACCGTCAGCTCATATCTCATATATTTCCAGCCAATGAAAAGGTCCCATTTAAAAGAGCACAATCTACTAATCAGCGAATTACAGGCGAATTAAAATGATTGCCTTTTATCAAATAAAGAAGGAAAGTTTCTTTTACAGATGATTGCGAATAAAATAAATGCCAAAAGGACCAAGAATACAATTATGTATAAGTTGTTTTTTTTTTGCTCATATGATTCTCGTTTATATTTCAATATTTATTAAGTGTATATAAACGTTCACAGTATCCTCTTTTGTTTTTCTTTTTTTTAAAGAAATATTTATTTATTTTCAACTAGAGACTGATATTGGTTTATTTAATTTTTTTAAATAAAACACCATGGAAAACTTTGCGAGCACTGAATAAAGTTAAACGAAAATGTTCGAAATAATTAAACTGAATTTTTCTTTTTACTTAATATGAGATTATCAATTTGATATAACTAATTGTAAAGCATTTACTAGTTTAGCACAAGGCCACAGCAGTGAAGAATCGAACTAACTACAACAGCTAACTAGATAGCGAGACTAGCTTTTTGACGAGCTCGCAACTTTCCTACTAACCTTAACTTAATCAGGTACAAAACCATAGCAGTCGCGCACACAGTGAGAACAGAACTCATTACACAAGCGATCCAGGTTTACTCACGATCAGGCTTCAGTTGGATCTAATTGAAATGACTTTATATGAATTAGCGATTAAAGATAGGTCACTATACTTTTATTTTAAGTCTGCGTAAAAAATGTAATCTTTCAATGTATAATGCAATAGAATATGTTCTTTTATATTATTGATGTTTTATGTGGTTTTAAGGAGAAAAAAACCAACAAACAAAACAAAACAAAAAAAAACTAAAATAAAAATTAAAAAAAACAACCACCCCCAAGTATTTTAAATATTTATGTTGTACTTACTTTTAAACATATGTCAATCTACAGTTTGAAATATAAAAAAGATGATATATATTTTTGTTTTGATATGTAAAGATGTTTAAAACATAAAGCAAAAAATAAAATAAAATAAAATAAACGAACGAGGTTTGTCGATATGAATTGAAAAGTATTATAACAAATGTTGATATTGCAGAATGCAAAAAAGTCTCTTTTTTTAAAAACTCATTTCAGAGTCAAAAGTCCTAAAGAATATCGCTATTAAATGAACAAAATGTTCATCATTTTTGTTCAAAGTTTAAAAAGTAATGAAATAATTTCCATCCATAGCATAAATAAGTACAGTTGGCGACCATAGACGAGGGCGACCTGAAGGCTCCCTTTTCAATAGCTACTACACCAAGATGTAGGAGAGGGTGCAACTCCTTTCCCTGGATTGCTCCACTACCTTTGATACGGACCTTATATTGCTGAGTGCTAAGCAAGGAGGTATCAAGTACCATTTTTAAAGTCTTTTGTATGACACAACCTGGGATTGAACCCAAATACGCTACCCACGAGGCCAATGAGCCGGTTATAGCATAAATAATGAACCGAATTTTTTAAAAATAATAATATGCTGAAAAGATTTTAAGAAATATGTTTGTATTGGAATGAATAACCGGACATTATTTTAACTCATGTACCTATATTGTTTTATATTGCATCCCGATGTCAATTTCTTTGTTTCTTTCTTTTGTGTGTGTGTGTGTGTGTGTGTGTGTGTGTGTGTGTGTGTGTGTGTGTGTGTGTGTGTGTGAGAGAGAGAGAGAGAGAGAGAGAGAGAGAGTGTGTGTATGTGTGTGTGTATGTTTGTGTGTGTGCTTGCCCTTGTTTCTTAATATGTAAATACTAAGCCTGGTTTGGCTAGGCATAAGGCTATAATCGTACGGCGCCGATGGAGAATTTATCTTACAACAAAGATCATCATCCCACAGATTATTGCTACCGATCATTCCAGGCCAGGTGCCTCTGTTTCTTTTTTGTTTGTTTTGTTTATATATATATATATATATATATATATATATATATATATATATATATATATATATATATATAAGATTACAGAGGTCAGCCTAGTACAGATTCTTCACTGTTTACAATGAGACGAGGGTTACGTTCCGATGGCCCCATCATAAAGCAAAAAAAAAAAAAAAAATTAAAAAATGTTCGTAAATCGAAAATGACTCCCTAATTAGGCTAGCCCAATGTCTAAGCATTCTTATAATATAAATCCGTTCTAAATATTTTTGTCGGTTTGTTTATAATAATAATAATAATAATAATAATAATAATAATGATAAAACTCAAGTGCAAGACCATCAGCTAACGCTGGTGGGAAAAAAAACTTTCAAAGGAGTATCAACAATAAGATTTGAAAATATTCAATAAAACACAACCAACCACACACACACACACACACACACACACACACACACACACACACACACACACACACACACACACACACACATACACACACACACAGCGAGTTTGAGACAAAGATAAACTCTGAGTGATGGTAATTCTGATAATGCCTTGTAAGATTACCAGACAATAAAAGGTAGGTTGTTGCCACCTTTTATCAGCATTGGTAGAAATACATAGTATAGCAAGGAAATTACAATGGTAGAGTCAAAAAGCCGTTGGTCAGGGGTGTCTGTTGTTTTTGTTGTTGTTGCTGTCGTTATTTACTAAGCTTTCCTTGGTCAGCTAGATCAGCCTCAGGTTGCCTACAGTACCTTTTAGTTTCGAAATGTTACCTATTTCAGAACTGAAAAGGCTTCATTTCAGAGATCTGATAAGAATAAGTGATTTCGGCAGGACTTGACCCCAAATCAATTGTCATTTATAAAGCTTAACTTAGTTTGGCGCAAGGTCGGATGTATGGAGCACCCAGTAAAAATTTGTGTGTGTGTGTGTGTGTGTGTGTGTGTGTGCGTGAATGAATAAAAGTTTTGACATATTTGTTGACATTTAAGAATATCATTGAACAGTATTGAAAATTTTGTCTGAGATTTTAAACTAAGTTCATGATTTTAAATTAGGAATTTATCCTTTCTTTTTAAAACAAATTTCCAAGAACTGCAAGGCTCATCATTGAAAAATGTCATAAAATAGACCCCCCCATATATATATATATATATATATATATATATATATATATATATATATATATATATGTGTGTGTGTGTGTGTGTGTGTGTGTGTGTGTGTGTGTGTGTGCGACCGATCTCGATACATCTATACGATTTTTATTCGATATATATACTTGAGTGAGTCAAAAGCTTTGCAATTTATTTGCTTTATTCTTCAGGTTAAGTCTTTATTATTTATTCTTCAAGTTACCACAAAACTATCCTAGTTTTCTAAGTAGAGGCTATTGAATTACATCGTTAGTAGCTACCTTTCTGTGAGTTCTTTGATCCCATGCGTTTGTCGTTTGAGGCCAAGAACTCCTTTACTGAAACTTCCACCTCCTCTTAGTTGTTGAAGTATCGTGATTGCAAGAAGTGTGAGCTATGATTCTGAACGTCTTATAATCCGAAGGCGCTAGATTCAGACTATAGGCTGGGTATGGCATCAGTTCGATTCCCTCAATATCCTCGAGTTTATTCCCGAAACTAGTACGTATGCAAATATTGAAAAACCGCCCACTCACCCTGAAAGATCATATAAAACAAATCTTGAATCTACCCAGCTTAGATCAAATTTTGTTGCTTAACTCAACAGAAAAATAATCAATCTGTGATATTCTGGTAACTGTTGGTGAAATTACCGATTCGTTTTAACTTCATGTTAAAATAAAGTTTTGCTTCAGTTGCTGTGGAAATTTGACAGCTCTTGAAAAAAGACAAAATGGCCTTCAATAACATTTTAAAAAGAAATGAATATTATTTTCTAAAATAGTAAAAAGAAACAAACAAACAAAAAAGATTATTCACCCGATCGACGGGTCTTAGAATACGCTAACTGTACACCCTGCAGAGGGGTAAGACCCATTCCCAGAAAAGGGGTGTCTGGTGGTAAGTTGGTACTGGAGATTTGGGAAGTGTGGAAAACTGCATTCATTGACATTACTCCCAGATCCATTCTGAACCGGACTGGTTGTACTTGTTTGAGTACCATCTCTGTGTCAAATAAACCTTTTTGCAAATTATTTGTATTAGAAAAGAATGCCAAATATCATATATATGTGTGTGGAAAAACCTTTTATACAAAAAATATAAGTATAAATGTACACAATTCCCTAACCTCTTGGCATAAAGTAACCCCAGACAAGTGGACATGCAGTTAAAACAAAGAAATCAATCAATAAAAAAATATTCTCTTGACAGTGCACTTGTTATCAGTAATAAAGAAGTATTAGAAAAATTCGGTTCTGGTTGGTCCCAGCATCTCAGAAATCACAAGGATGCTGACGGAATTAGATACGAAGCAAACACACTTAAATGTTCATTGTTGACTGAGATGTATTCTTTAGCTAAAGGAATGGGATTGTCTAATATAGTTTCTCTTAATGATTAGTGGTAAACAATTACAAAACCTACACTAAACAATGTAGTCTCTTTAGCAACGACTATTTAAAAATGATCAAGCATTGGCAAAATCTCTGTTATTCCATAAATAATATAGAAAGGCACTCATGGTAATTTCGATGTAACAATGAGGAGTTATGATAGTAAAGAAAAAATGAGCCAGCTGGAATTGGTATTTTAACAGTTTTAGCTAAAAGAAAATACAAAAAAGACATAGACTTATATTATGACGATGAACTCAAAATACTAAAAACAGAAAATTTCAACTGATCCTAAACATTTTTCAAACTGAGAGGATTTAAAATTGACGTTAAAACTAACTTAAAAAGAAGTATATTTCCTTGATGTAACTTTTAACCTTAACAAAATAAAAAACATTTAAGAAAAAAACGACAAATTACTCTGCGTACACAACTTTTTTAATTACTTCACTTCCATTATTAATCAAATCTATTGGCTATATATTATCTAATAGTTCTTCCGACGAAATCATTTTAATCGACGCGAAAGAGGAATATGAAACCACACTGAAGAATAATAAATTCTTAATAATTCTTTTAACTCACTTTTTAGGAAAATAACAGGAAAATCGATATTATTCAATGCAGACCATTGTACAGCAGAAATAGAGGGGAATTTTTTGAAAAAAGCAAAATAATTTTTTTCGAGAATTTTTTCCCTATTAATGTAAACTCTGCATCGTTTGAAATAGGTCTAAAGTAAAAAATCATTTTAATCTCACGAAAATATTTGTTTTGAGGCTATTCAAAATGGTGGCAAATCAAATAGTGTGCTCCAGGTTTAAACGGAGAGCTATCATCAAATTTTTGTTGGTTGAGAAGTGCAAACTAAACAGGAGAATGTATGCATATGGAGAAGTATGTTTTACTCAAGAAGAGTTTACAGATGGGCTAAAGATGGCCTTGCTACCACGAGCCTGTGTCAAATTGACAATGAAAATGCACTGGCTCTCCGGTAAAGAAAAGTTCTTGACGCAGCGGTCAGTAAAGACTGTCATGCTGACAGTCATGTGAAACATGAAAACATCCATCGCTATTGATTTTCTTAGAAAATGTACAACTGTAAACAGTGTTTCCTATTGCCCATTTCTTTGGCAAAATTTCACTGAATGAACCTCGTATTAAGATAAACTTAAGCAAGATCTTTCTCAAACTAATAGAAAACCATTTCCCATTACAAAACAAACTCCATAAAATAATTTCAATAGAAACACTCAAAAGGCTTATTAATGTTGCAAAGAAAACATGTCACAAATTATACAAGAACATAAAATTACCAATATCACACATACACCAACGTCCCCTGGATGTAAACTACAGAACAAAGTCCTCATGCCCTTTGGATTGAAGCTACCTCAAACCAAATGCAATCAACCAGGCTATGTATTAATAAAGTTTACAGTCATTTTAAACATTATCTCAGATCCTTCCAGTTCTTAAAATTTAGGGACTGTGAAGTTACCACTTCATTATCATAATTCCTAGGTCCACTCTGACCTAGGGTGGTAGTACCTGTTAGGGTCGCGCCTGTGAGTCAGATCTGTTTCAATAAAGTTATTCTTGGATAAGAATACGTGAAATCATACACTTGTGTGAAAACAAATGATTATCATTAAATAGAATTATTAATGTTAAATAGAAATGTTTGAAACCATTTAACCGTGGGCAAATGATTTGCATTGACAATAACCACTTAAAGTTATAATTGTTTACAAAGGATTATTATCATTGGTTACTTGCTTGCAAATTATTTGTCTTAGATGGGAATACTTGAAACCATATAAATGTGTGGAAGCAAGAGATTATTATTAAATAAGAATAGTTACTTTAAACCTTATAATTGTGAATAGATTATTAGAATTAGGAATAATTGATATTATGTATAATTATGTATAAATTATTAGTATTTCATAGGAATACTTAAAACCATATAAGTAAAGTTGGTGACTTTAGTCGAGGGTGACCGAAGGCTCTCTTTTCAATAGCTACTACACCAAGGTGTAGGGGAGGGCACTACTCCACTTTACCCTTGATCCTTACCTTATTATGCTGAGTGCAAAGCAAGGCAGCATCAAGTACCATTATTTTAGTTTTTGGTATGACTCGACCTGGGATTGAATCCTGGTCTCCCGGACCATTGGCGAACACTCTACTTATTAGCCCAATGGCCGGTTAACTATGTGAAAACAAATGATTATCATAAAATAAGAATTGTTATTTTAAACCTTATAACTGTGAATAGATTATTAGTATTAAGAATAATCTATTCACAATTGTGTATAAATTATAGGAATACTTAAAACCATACAACTACGTGCGATTTACTTGTATTAGATAGGAATACTTTAAAAAACTGACTATAGACAAGTAAAAATATACAATTAAAAATTTAGTTGTGATTACTATCAAACATTGATAATAGCAAATGAATCAAATTTCGGCATTAAATTACCCATAATAAGTTGATTTGCCATTCAAAAAATAAAACACGCAAAACCAAACTATACATTCGTTAAATTTGCCAGAAAAGTTGAGCAGATAACAGAAAATCCAGCTGCATCTTCACAGACAGACAGACACACACTCACATATTTGTGCGTATGGGTGTGCGCATGCGTGTACAAAAGAGTAAAAAAGATACTGTGCTGCTCACTTGAATTAAAGTACCTCACGACTATATATATATATATATATATATATATATATATATATATATAATGTATAAAATTTAACAAACAGATTATCAGTTTGTAGCCATGAAACTGTGGGACGTGAGTTGTAATTCTGCCCAACATTTTATGTATCTCGTATATTTTTAAAAAATGATAATATGTGTGTGTGTGTGTGAGTAACATTTACTCATTGCGCGATATTTAACGCGCCGATTTTTGTGGCATCCATTAGTCTCACGAAATCAATGTATCTGCATCTGGAAGGACTTGTTTCCGCTCTAAGGTGCAGGCCTTTACAGGTTCATATAAAAATACAGGCAGTTGCATATACAGCAAGACTCCACACTTCATGCCATCGATATTTTCTAAAAGAAAGGCAGGATTCAATGCATCTTGGTACACATTGTTGTCGCAGGGGTTATCTAGAACGAGGCTGAAGGTTTGTTTTCTAAGTTTTCTCTCATTAATGAGTATGACCGCAAGACAGTTGGATTTTGAGTTCTGAATTATCTTTCCTAGACTGGTTACCAACCAAGGCAAGAGAGCCTAATCTGTTTTGTTATTTTACAATAGTTAAAGGTTGGAATAGAGGGACAGAAAAATATTAATACCAGGTGAATGCAAAATGTCTCAGTCAGAATTCGAACTCAGACCGCCCAATTGTTTTTTTTTTGTGTGCTTTTACTACGAAGCTATTATATCATTAATATGGTGATCCAAGTGCAATGGGTATTGTATGTGTGTATTTACCAACCCTTCAACACAAGCAAGATTCCGCACAAAATCAACTTTTTAAAAGAATAACTTAATAGGTTTGAATTTTGAGTTTTCCTCCTCGCCATATCTCGTTTTTCTTCAGCAATGTGTATATGTAGTTAAAAATACCGTTTATCACAGTCTCAGGACACCTAATTTGCACGATGATTTTAAAAAGCAGGTTTTAATATATAACTGTCCAGTTATATATATATATATATATATATATATATATATATATATATATAAGTAATTATTTTATGCAATACTTTACTGAAAAGTAAAGCTGAAAAGTTATTTCAAGTTTTAATGTTTCCAGACACTTGACATCATCAAAACAGTCTACATCAAGTTAAATCATTAAAACTCTTTTTTCCTTCACTTGTTTTCGAGTAAGTCACTTGGCAATCATACAGAATCATTGGGGAGTTATTGAACACTTGGTCTCGAAAGGGTTTTCCTTTCAGGCTTTACCTGTTTTGCAGAATTGGGTTTATTGCTCGGTGTCTGGGGCGCTCAATAACAGGAATGCCAACGGGGCCAAGTATTTTTTGTGCCTGCAGCGCAATGAGTTTTCATTCATATGCGATCCCCATCATAGAACTGGCCTTTTACCACATTCTCGCTGGTGGGAAGTCAGATACATACCAATTATTAAAACGAATGATCAGCAGGCTATGTGTCTTATGTATACAAACAAATGGTGCTTATCACAGTCGTCTGATACCTTATTTGCAAAATGATTTTAAAAGTTTTAGTGAATAACTGTCCGGTGTTGTTCACACACACACACACACACACACACACACACACACACATGTGTGTGTGTGTGTATTATATTACATGATAGTGTCTGTGACCATGGGTTTCATGCATTTTGCAATCGTCGGACAGAGTAAAGATTTTCAAAAAAGGCTGAAAAGTTATTTTAAGATTCTTTAAGTTATTTTAAGTTTTAAATTTTTTTTGGAAAATCTTCCCTCTGTCCGACGATTGCAAAATGCATGAAACCCAGGGTCACAGAAACTACCATGCAATATATATATATATATATATATATATATATATATATATATATATATATATATATGTGTGTGTGTGTGTGTGTGTGTGTGTGTGTAAATACTCTATCATTGATATTGGGCACTATTTAACGATACAGCAACATTTGGTCCTCTATTAACTCACCAAATGAGCCAGTAAGAACCATAAACCTCTTTTGTATATATATATATATATATATATATATATATAATTATTAGTTTTGCGATCAGTAAGCCATTAAAAAGCATTGTGCAGATTTAGTATACATAGATTGTTTTAAAGCTCTTCATAGAGATCAAATATCGTGGCAGGCATAACTGTATCTACATAATAACAATTTCAGTAAAAAAGAATATGACAGCACTGATAAAAAGTTGTTGAAGACAAAGATTCCCTTGGAATTAGTAATGCTTATAGCAATGAGGTGGGAAAGGAGTAGAAAGAGAAAAGCAGAAAGAAATAATTTTATATATGGAAATAGTGCCTCAGTGGTATTAGTTGTAAGGATTTTGGCGTAGACTGGCTGTAAAACAGAAAGTTGAACAGAGACGATATTCTGTTGCATAGGCCAACTACCGAGAGAAAATAAATTTGGGGAGAAGCAGAAAAAATGGATTACTGTAGCATGAATTGCTTATTCATGTACATCACACTCTCTTCTTTGTTAGTTGGGCGATGAAGATGACGTTTACTGTCTGACTGTGAACAGATAGACGCTTTTTTGGTTTTAAAAGTTGCCGAAAAAAAACGAGATATTGCGAGATTATTGGGTATTTGCGAGATTACCCGGACTCTTCTTTTCGATTGGTTTCTTTCAGACAATTACTCATTATCATAACGGTGGAATTAAAGCAAAAAAGAAATGAATGGTTCTGAGGTGTTTTCGAATAATTCTTGCTCGCAAATAAATCTTTTTTGATCACAGTAGTTAGTCATTTTTTTGTTGGTTTTCAAACAGTTCACATCTTTGTCTAGTTAGGAAAATTTAACCTCTTTGCTTTCAAGTAATTTTTCTTTTAACGTTGTCACTCATTGGAGGAATTTTTCACGTAAAAAAATGGCGAAAATAGAAAGACTTTATTGTGTGTTTAAAACATTTTTATTTTCATAAAAGAGGTGTTATATTATTGGCATTTGCGGTGTAATAGTGATTGTCGTAAGAAGTGGACTCGGTAACCAGTGTTCAAAATCATAAACGAGGCTGTTTGCATTTCACATGGCGCTAATACATTGGGAAAGATATATTTTATCTGTTTAAACGAGGATGAAATATTTTGAAATATAGATCTACATAATTGGGAATTAATCGAATTTTCAAATCACCAATAAATAAGAAATTTTCCTTTGTTTGTAAAAGGTGCTGTTATCTTGCTAAAGAATAATGCGTTTTTGTGGACTGACTTATCTCGTCCATGATACTTAACTGATAACTTGATTGATTGATTTTAACGGCATGCCAACGCATTCAGGGTTATTTTATGCCTATAACTGAAGGAATGGCGTTCATCGTACGTTTATATCTATATTCTTTGTATAGTTGTTTCTTAAGAGTTTTTTTTGCACATGGTCCATTTTTACACGGACATATTTGACTAATGGTAGGGACCATAACAGATACAAATCTGGATCAGAGTGGACCTGGGAGTAATGGTAATAAAAGTGTTCTTTACACTCCCCATAGCTCCAAAACGAGAGCCTCAATATCAGATGCAGTTTAATGTCATGCAGAAGACCACCTTTTTTTGTGGGGAAAGTGTCTTACATCTTTTGCAGTGGATACAGCCGGCGTATTCTAAGCGCCGTTGACTGGGCTTTGACAACTTGCAAAGACAAATTAATTTGACCATAGCAACAAAGACTAGGTTTGGTTTGGTTTTATTGCATATCAACCATTGTAAGTTGTTTGATGCCAAATACCTTCTATATAGATAAACAGTTCTATTTCAAATAATTCAGTTTAGTATAAGTATAGTTTTTTCTTTACACACAGTTAAAAGTCAAAAACAGTTCTATTCCAAAAAATTCAGTTTAGCATAAGTACACAGTTTCAATGTCAAAAACAGTCCCATTTCATACAATTCAGTTTAGCATAAGTACACAGTTTAGTCCTATTTGATCCATAAATAGACCCTATCAGGTGCTACCACTCTGGGCCAGAGTGGACATGGGAACGATGGTAATAAATGGGTTCTCCGTATTCCCCAAAGCTCCTGTAGTACTGGAGCCTCACCACCAGATTGTGTTGTATAGCCACATATATATATAAGCTGAAACATAATCAAACATAATTTACGAACTTCAATGAACGAGCGAACACACTTCTTTATAAAAATATATATCTCTCACACTTTATTCTCGAGATGGTTGATGTTTCTGTGTGTGTGAGAGATGAGTGGAGACAGGTACAGACTGCTATATTGACCCAACTCCTTCTCTTGATCCTAGCAGCACTTCTTCCGCATATTGGCTGGCGTTGCTCAGCCGGGGGTTGCTGAGGGCCACAGCCCTCAGTCTGCAAGCTGGCCTTCACTCTGGCCTTCCTGTGTCCAACTAACTCAAGAGCTGCCGGCACCTGCCTATATTCTTCCATAACGCCCACTTGCTTCCGCTTCTTCTTCCGCTTATTTCTACTAGTGCATCTCTTGATTGACGGCTCTGTCAAGGGTCAATATACAACAATTGTTTAGTGTCATATCCAGAACACTCGTTGGGGGAGTCTTACTTGGCTGCTGAGATGAAGTCGGTGTATGTTATAGCCCGGGCTGAGTGGGCCACAAAAACTTTAGGAGTGAGTCTTCCGCAGTCATTATCATGAACGATAAAAAAAATTTTGTTGGTAATCGAAATTTTTAAAAGATAAATAAAAAATTATCAATATTCTCGATGTTCCTTCATTATTCCTTGTTCAGTGTTCTTTCAGTGTTCTGAGGAATACACACCAAAATATAAACAATGTCATCAAGCTTATTAACATAGCAATTTTTGTGATCTTTTCATGCCATAATAGTATTTTTAATGGATAAATCGGATTTTTTTTAACTAATTAGAACGGTAAAAATTTGTGGTAATCTGATCGGGAAGATCTCTAAAGTTTTCCCCTACCTCCCAAAAGATTTTTTCTTACGATGACCTCAAGTCAAAACCAGTTGAGAACAATTAAAAATATAGATAATGTAAAAGAAACATTCCTATCTGTCATATCAATTTTGTTTATAAATGAAACTGTGGTTTTTTTAATCTTTCTTTCCATAATCGCTCAGCCGATCATTTGTAAATCATATCTATTCCGTTATAATCATTTACAGTGGTTTAATAAACGACATTTTGGTTCAGGAATTTATCCAGTAATGGGCAATCATTTGTTCTACAGTCAAACATGATTAATTTCATTATTTTGGGGTTTTATTTTTATGATTTTCTGATTATGCTTTTGTATTATTTTGTGCATATTATCCATACAGTATTTGGGTTTGTCGGTGCTAGAGAGGATATCTAGTCGAGTCCTCACTCACCAAGATCCAAAATTAGCATTAATATATCCAAAGGTATATTTACACTGAACAGACAAAATGAAAGACAAGGTAATCTTATTTACAGGTATAGAAACATTTAATATGTACATAAACATAAAAAAGTACAACAAGAATACACAAACTTTTCCCAGTGTATAAAAGATGCACATATTGTTCAATGAACCAGCGGCATATTAAAAAGGGTACAAAAACAGTAAAAGTCTTACTTGAGTTACTTTAGTAATCATAGACATGTGGGCTTTACATTTCAATTGCTAGGCGGACGACAACGTCATTTGCCGGGTGGTGAAACCAAGTCTGTTCAATGAGATTAAAATACACGGCTTGATAATTCAAGGAACTGAGGTGTGAAGACTACACCTTTATCATTCAAAGAACGAGAACAAAGCGACGTATATGGATTATTGGGAAACAGTTATTTATTGTCTCCCTACATGCGATAGCTAATTTTTATTGTCTTTTTATCAAATCTTTTATGTAGTTTATTTTTAGTAGGGAAATGTTTATCAGTCAAATTTAGAAACTTTTTACCCCTTTGGTTCTAACTGCTTTATTAAAAGAAGTGTTAAACCAGATAATATTTCAATTTCCATCTTTTTTGTGTTCTTTTCATTAAAAACAAGTGTAGTCACATCATAACCAATATTCTTTTATGCGATTTCGTATTCTCTCCTATCCTGTTCAAAAACTTTCTTACTAGTTACTAGACAATATATGTGTATTTACTAACCCCTCCGCCTTGAGCAAGATGTGATACAAAGTCAATTTTTATGAGAAGTTTAATAGGTTTGAATTCAGCGTTTTCTTTCTTTTAGACCAGTTGCCGTACCAAGGTTAAAGAGTCGGTCTGCCCAACTATTTACGCATAGATGATTAGTTGGATTCATTACTTTCCCAAAAATACCAGCGCTATGAGAAATTCAAACAGTATCGTCCAAGATTTGAACTCGGTCGCCAAGTTCATTGTCTTACAACGATATTCATAACACCACGAGCGTCTCCTAACGCAGAGCAAACGTAAAACTATTGTGTCTATTCTCTAAGAAACTATTGTTTTATCGCTATAATTTTGAGTTATTAAAAAGTCAGCTAACTTGATTTGAAAATCCAACTTCTACATAAAACGTTTAATTTTAATTTTGTTTTAATCTGCTATCTATTCTCAAAGAAACTTTGTTTTAGAAATATTGAATTTAAGTGAAATAAAAATCCCCAATTTACAGGAACTAAACTCTTCTGGAAATTTTTTTTTGCGTGCTTGTACTTCTGAAAGCCATCTTGACTGTCTAAATTGAATTTCTTTTCGTCCGTGAAAACAACTTTTAGCCATTCTTCAGCACTTATAGTTTGATATTGATGAGCATATTCCTGTCGTTTCTCTTTGTGCTTTATAGTTAACCTTGGACGATGAATTTTCTTATGCTTCATTTTTTCATTGTTCAAATGCCTTTTTCTTGTCCCATACTTATTTGGACTTTTCAAGTAATTGCAGATAACGGTTTTACTGCGTCCAAAGGCATTCGAAAATTCTCTCAGATTTTTCAACTCTTTTCAGAGCTGTAATCTCGCCTTTCTTAAATTCAGATAATTTAGTTCCTTTAGCCATTTATGTTTTAAGTATTTTAAGTATTGCAGTTTTAATAGCTTTTATATTACGTAGACTATATGTAATAAATTTTTAAATTAAATCAAGTCCTTTTTTTCTTTAGTTTTTATTGGTGGTCTTATATTTGTGTCAAAAATAAATCTTAAAATTTAGCATAAATGCTAAAATACATATAAAATGACTTGAAATTTCTTATTTTAAATTTAGATGTCTCTTAAGTTTATTTTTCATATATCTGATTTTCATAATTTAAAAATTGTAAACAATATCGTTTTCTTCATTTTTGTGGGTGGTCTTATTTTTTGTTCAGGTGTGCATATATATATATATATATATATATATATATATATATATATATATATATATCTTTCCTATAATGAACTTTGGCATTAGAAAAGAAAAAAATCAGTGCCTTGCAGAAATTAGAATCCATGTTAGCACACGTATTTGTTCGTGCTTACTTAGTCGTGTGGTTATGATGTTAGATTTCAACTCCATCTGTATCGGTATGAAATCACGTTTAGTCGTTAATTTTGTACAAATCGATCCGTTTCAGCGTGATATAATCAGGGGAACAGACAAACAAGTTTAATGACAAAGTCTTCTGTGTGGATGCGTGCGCGCGCGTGTGTGTACTTTGTTTATACATGTAGAATAGAAAAATAACGGAAAAGATTACAGAGGCCAAGAAAGACAAGCTAGTCCCATACACTGTCACAACTGTTTAGTGAAGGCACTTATGGCGTAACGTTTATCGTCGTAGGAAATAGAAGCGACCATCCGAGTTCAAATCATGTACGAGGCTGTTTATGTTTCACTTTGCACTAATGTTCTTGAGAAAAGCAGGAATTCATCTCTACTCTTTCTAACTCTGAGTAAATAGTAGGATAGACTGGCTCTTTATCCTTGGAACTGCAACCAGTCCAGAAAAAAACAAACAAACTCTGAATTCAAACTATATGTAACTCTATTTAAAAACAGAGCCATTGTCGCACCATGATGGAGGGGTTTGGTAAATACGTACAACTGTTCACTGATTTTGATCTTTTCTGCCCCCTTACACTTATACCCTTTTATATGTGTGTCATGGCAAGCTTGGTGATTATCTAGAATATAGATATTGGCAAGAGACCTCTTTAATGGATGAGATAGTTGAGGATTATTTATCACCGTTGCAAAAGGTTGGTGTTTGAACCTAGCTAACGGCCAGGATTTCGTCAGGTATTGCCTTGCTAGGAAATAACAGGAAAAAAAATTCAAACTGTGGTTAGGAATAAGTAAAATTATCTGTTGCTCTTAAGACTCAAGTTAATTTTTATTTTGCCATAGGCACCTACTATGCTCTGTTCGTCAGATGTTTTACAAAAAAATGTCGGTCGGTTAGATGACTAAGCGAAAACAGTAAGGACCGAATGAGGGTGAGGATAGAATTAGGGCATTTGTCATTTCAGTATAGGGAAATTTGGCAACTTACCAAAACCTAACTTTCTCCAGATGAATATATCTTTCCAGATGGTGGAGACCAGTACTAATCAATGTGTGTACACATTCAAGTATATGTTTATATAAACTTATTTATAACTGTCTATACGTGGGAAATCATGCATAAAATTTATAAATGCAAACAACGAGTACTTTTACATAAAATCATACGGGTTATTTCATATGCCAGGAGATAAAATAAAGATTTAATTTCTCTACATCAAAATATTAAACTACTGATATTAAAGAATATCAAAAGAATATAAAACAACATATAGCGTAATTTTCGTTTGCACCTTACTGTGAAGTGTTCAAACATATAGAATAAAGCAATTTACTGTTCAGTTGTGCCACAGATTTTCCGAATGCTTTTTAATTCGAGTTATAAATTGCCAAAAAAATATCTCGCTTGATGGTTCCATAACCTGGTTTGATTTGGCATGTCTGAGGCACGAATATTATGGTAGAACTCATCCTTCACCGGGTCTACAACTGGTTTGAATTCATAGTTTTTCTTCTCCCAAACCGATTGTTACATCGAGGTTAAAAATCTCGCTCTGTCCTGCTAACACTTAGCTGAAGAGGGAATAGTTGGATTTTTACCTTTCCCAAATGTATTAGTGCAATGTGAAATGCAAACAATCTCGTTCAGGATTTGAAACCGGGTAACCCAGTCCAATTTCTACAATGAGATGACACCTCAAATATCTAAGGGAGATAATTCCTGTTCTACTTAAAACTGTTTCTATGTTTCTTAACAACAAAATCGTAAGTAAAAGCAGAGAAAATCCTTGAAGCGGGGTGATAATTAGCATTGACAAATAATTGTAATATAAATTCTCAGAATCCTTTGATGTCAGTGGCATTTGGACAATTTTTGTTTGGTTGGTTTGGTTTTATGGCATTGTAGGCTATTTGGCCAAATGAGTTGAGTGTTTGCCAATGGTCCGGGAAACCGGTGTTCAATTCCAGGTCGAGTCATACCAAAGACTCAAAAAATGGTACTTAATGCTGCCTTGCCTAGCACTCAGCACTATAAGGTAAGGATCAAGGGTAAAGTGGAGCAATCCAGGGAATGGAGTCGCGCCCTCCCCTACACCTCGGTGTAGTAGCTATTGAAAAGGGAGCCTTCGAGTCACCCTCGACAAAGGTCGCCTACTTTACTTACTTACTAGGCTATCTAATGCCAAATTCGGTTTATAATATAAGATATAGATGATTTGTAAACATAAGTCAACAAAGTTGAATATTTCCAAGTATTGCTATGTATAACTTACAATTCAGTTAAACATCAGTCATTTGTTTCCACACAGCTAAATGATCAAACAGTTCTATTTCAAACAATTCAATTTAGCATAAGTCTTTCGTTTGCACTTAGTTAAAACATCAAACAGTTCCATTTGACCCCTAGAAATGACTCTTTCAGGTGCTACCACTCAGATTCAGAGTGGGCCTGGGAGTGATGGGGAACTCCACATTCCTCAAAGTTCCAACATTACTGGAGCCTCGCCATCAGATTGTTTAGGGAGGGTGGGTCTTACCTCTCAGCAGAGATGCAGCCTCAGTCGACTGAGCTCTATTTGGACAAGTATTAATAAATATCAAAATATAATTAAAATACTAATTGATATCAATTACCCACGAATTACGTTCTTTCCCTACAATGATCTGCTACTCTAGGATTATTAAATCTCTATCATTAAGGGTTTTTGGACTATTGTCCTCATCTTTATTGTTATTTCCACAACGGTGGAGGAGATATCGGCCGAAACGTTGTGGAAATAACAATAAAGATGAGGACAATAGTCCAAAAACCCTTAATGATAAAAATCAACGAACTTCGTCTCGGAAATTTAGACAATTAATATTAAATTTCTATATAAAATGATTTTGATAAAAAGCAGACATTTGTGGTTGTAAAAAAGTAAAACATAAAAGTAAAGAGTGCAATAGGAAAATTCAGGTGTTTGACAATAAAAATAAACAAACAAACACTTAATATAATACAAGCATTCCCACCTCCAAATTAACGCCCTTGCAAACTGATTCATAAACAGCAGCAGCAGCAACCTTACCATTCTACGAAGATGCAGTCGGCGTATTCTATTGCCCCAGCCAACTGTCGTCATCGAGTATCCTACCCTGGTAGCTCTATGCCAGGTTAAGTCGACTGAAGTATATATAGGCTTACCATTGTAGTATAAGTAGTAATCACTATATTATATTCGAATTTCTAAACGTATAATTTTCAAGTGTAGTTAGCTTTTTACTAGTATGTCTTTCATCTATTTTCTGTTGATTGTTATCACAAACCGTCATTCTATGATCATTATTAAGCAGTGAGGATTGGAAATAAAGAATAGCGATTGTAGATTCACGGTCTGAGAGATAACACACACACACACACACACACACACACACACACACACACACAAAGAAGTAAAATGAAAAAAATACAAGTCAAAATAAATCATAATGCCTATAATATACTTATACTTACCTGGCACAGAGTAGTGCTCATCTGGCGTTTGCTCGGGTTGGTTAAAGTTGATAACCTGGTTTCAATGGGCCTTCCTCCTAACCACTATCTGCTTAGTAGAGCTAAGTTTATCCCTTAATGGCCGACGAGCCCCTAAAGGTGAATATCGAATGGATGAAGCATTTTTTGTGATGGCTACGCATGTCTCGAATCCTGCGTGCCAACTACTAAGGTGAGATAAATCCTTACACGTATGTCATTTTTTTTCTCTTTCCCCTCCCCCTCTCTCTCTATAGATAGATAGATAGATAGATATGAATAGACTAACATAGATAGATATGGACTGACTGAGTGAGAGAGAGAGAGAGAGAGAGGCACCAAGTATAACAGATCTATTTGACCCATAGATGGGATCCTAAACAGACATTATCACTCTGAGTCAAAGTGGATAATGAAGTCAGATCTGGAGAACTCGAACCTGATCATCTGATGAAGTTTAATGTTATATCTAGAAAATCTTTTTTATGGTGGGGAGTCTTACCTCTCTTCAAGAGATACAGTGAGCGTATTCTAAACTTTCTCTCTCTCTCTTTCTCTCTCTATCTTTCTCTCTCTCTCTCTCTCTCTCTCTCTCTCTCTCTCGATAGATAGATAGATAGATAGATAGATAGATAGGAGTATAGACGCATAATAGGATATATCTGAATTTATATACATATACTAGATCGTTCACTCACATATGTTGCCAATGATGTATTTATTTATCCATCTCAACATAATGTCAAGTTTATTATAGGGACTCGCACATATGTTCGAATAGGAACAAAAACTATTAAGCTCTTTCAGCATTTCCTGGTGTCGGAGATTGTCCCTGACCCTAACTTATTAAGTGCAGCCTGCGAGTGAAGACGATCTCTTGATACTGAGCCACATCTATGGATGGTTGCAGAGTTTGGCCTGGGATTGGTAATTCGTGCACTTATTTTTTGAAGTAAATAAGTATAAATTGTTATTCTCAATATTCATACTTCTAAATAGCTGATTTTTCCGTTTGTGAATGAAAAGGATTTGAAAAGAAGAAATATAAAGATCCTGTTAAATCTGAATTTAAAAAAGGAAGAGAAAGACAGAGAAGAAATATAGACAGACAGAAAACTTGGGGGTAAATACACTTAATTTTTTCCTTCCACTTAATGTTATTTTTTTTTTAAATATGAAATAAAATGATATAAGCAGAAAATTGCTTATAAATTCCACTCAATCAAAACGAACAATTATTTATTTAATATTCTATCAACAATTTGTCTTGCGCTGGAATGTTGAAAAATGTGCAAGACTTTATCTAACCTAGATTTGTATTTCCATATGTTCGAGGCTGCTACCAAATTTAGACCTGCTGAACAGAGAAGCTCTTGGGGTAAATAGCAATTTATCTAAGCAGCCAAGTGAACTTAGGCCCTTCCCATTGACTGATGGGACTCACAGACCTCGGGAGTTCTCGTTGAACTTATAACTTGCTTCATATATCCAACTGTGCGATGGAGGAAAGAGATTGTGATTAGTTTTTAGTAACTGTGCCATCTTTTTAATTAATTAATCATGCATGATCAACTGTAATTGAATAAGCCATCAAAATAAATAACTCATAAACTAGTTTGATTCGAACAGGAAAAAAAGAATTGCCATTCAGGATTTTAAGAGAACGTGTTTTTTATTATCCCACAAAACATTCAGTTTTAGTAATTACTTAACATAAGTTTGGCGTAAGGTTACAAATGTTATGCATTCTTTAAGGATAGAACTTGCGATTCTATAGTAATAGTCTGTTAGACTAGATTGTTAACCATTACTCCGTTATAAGGTAAGAAAATAATTCGGCCCATTCTATGCTTTTTTAAGACTTGTTATTCTATTTAGTTTTTGTTTGGTTTGGTTTGGTTTTATGGCATATCAACAATTCTAGGTTATTTAATGTCAAATCCTGTTTTTATATATATATCAAATATATATATGATTTGTCAACACATTTTGGCGGTAACATTCTTAAACGATCCTGAGCTCTTTACTTGCACACAGTTAAATAGTTTAAAGTATTGCTATATAACAGTCACAATTTAACATCGGTCATTTGTTTTCACGCATAGTTTGTTCTATTTGACCCATAGATAGAAGCCAATCAGGTGCTACCATTCCAGGACAGAGTGAATCTGGGAGCAATGGCAATGAAAAGATAATCTGTATTCCCCAGATCTCCAAGGCTGGAGCTTGGCTATCAGATGGTTTAATGTCATATACAGGACACTTATTGGGGGGGGGTCTTATCCCTCTGCAGGGATGCAATCGGTGTATTCTACAGACCCAACCTACTGGGATTCTGTATTTAGTGTCCAAATTTATTTTTTATCTTGATTACTACAACTACTATTACTATTGGCCCCGTGACCTGATTCAGTCGTTGGTACTCATATAACGTGTCTTGAGCAGGAATAGCATAACGTAGCCCATTCCTCTCCAAGTCTACAACTGGTTTGAATTCAGAGTTTTCTCCTAAACCAGTTGCCATACCCAGGTTAAAGAGCACAGTCTGTCCTGCTATTAACCTTGTAGGGAGAATAGTTGGATTCATATTATTTCTAATATTATCAGCGCTAAGTAAAATTCAAATAGCCTCGCTTAAGAAATGGAGCTTGAGCAGCCATGTCCATTTCTCACGACGATAATCCTGCCGCTACTAAAAGAGATTCAGTTTCTCTCATGGAGTTTCCTCTTCTTAGCCATGTCCAAGTTATCGCGTGGGAAATTATTATTATTATTATTATTATTATTATTATTATTATTATTATTATTATTATTATTATTATATCAGCAATAATATCAATAACCACACATTTATACAGAGGTTTTACTAGCAAAATTATAGAATTTGTTTAAAAACCTCTGATAATTAATTAAATACTTTACTAACAAAGAATAAGTGTCACCATAAAGCTTAATTTTAATTGCAGGAGTTGTATATTCTGCTTTTATTGTTTCAAAACGTTTCGGTCGATCCAGTCGACAACCATCTTCGAGTATAAATAAGTAAATTGGCCGACTGAAGTCGAGGGCAACACGAGGGTTTCCTTTTCAATAGCTACCACACCGAGGTGTATGGAAGGACTCTACTCCTTTCCTTGGATTGCTCCACTTACTCTTGATCCATACCTTATAAGACTGAGTGTTAACTAAGGAGACATCAAGAACCATTTTTCTTTTGAGTTTTTTGGTATAAATTGACCTAGGATTGAAGCCCGGTCTCCCGGACCATAGGCAAACACTCTACCCACTATGAAAACCTGTAAAGTGAGAGAAAGTGAGAGAGAGAGAGAGAGAGAGAGAGGGGATATCTTTAATGCAGAAACAAATAGCACATAGAAAAGAATTCAGTAGGCGAAACAACTCTTGACGAGAGAAAATTGTTCATAAAACTCAATATTTGTACTTTTTTGAAAAAAAAAAAATAAATAAATAAAATAAATCACTTGACGTAACGTTCTAGGTAATTAAATCACCAACCCGAGTTCAAATTCTGGATGAGGATGTTTGCATTTCATTTTGTGCTAATGCCCTTGAGAACGAAATGTTGTCCAGATTAAGCTATAATCAGGCATCCAGGCCTAGACCCAGATTTGGGTCCATGTTTAGCTAAGCTCATCAGGCCCACATTGCACTAATTGGGCCGATGACAAGCATAGTCAAGCAGAGCTCAAGCCTCGGCTCGTGCCCGACGTTCCTTTCCCCTAATCTCTACTATAATCGACCTTGGGGTCATTGACCTTGTGTCAAGTCCTGTCTCGTGGGAAGTAGAGACAAATAAAGCACTTGAGAACGGAATGAGTAGATTTCTTCTCTCTCTCCAGCTATAGATAAATTGTAGGGTAGATAGGGTTCTTTAGTCTTGGTAAGGCAATCAATCTAGGAAGCGGAAAACTATGAATGTCTGTGCATGTGTGTGCGTGTGTACATGTGTGTGTGTGTGTGTGTAATGGGTACCATCGTAAGAAATGGATAAAACGACTTCACTTTAAATCCTGGACGAGGCTGTTTGCATTTCACATAACGCTAATACCCTTGAAAAAGGTATTAATGCAACGACTCTCTATCCAGTTATAGGTGAAGGGTAGGGCAGATTGAGCTCTTTAACTTAGGTATAACATCCGATCAAGAAGAAGGAAAACTCTGAATTCAAACCTGTTAAACTCCACTTAAAAATTATCCTTGGGTCATATCTTACTCGTGTAGAGGAATTGGGTATATATATATATATATATATATATATATATATATATATATATATAGCTTTACTACTCCAAAAGGAAAAAAAGAAAAGATTTCTTAAGAAGTCATTTAATTATTACGATCACTTTATGGTGCGGATTAGATAAAAATCAATTGTCTATTTGACATTATGGGGGTTGTGAATAGAAAACTGTATAAGTCTCTATTCCTATCCTCTATTTAACCTTTAATTCGTGTTGGTCATTCTTAAGTTTATGATGCAGTAAAGTTTAGTAAAGCTGAAATTGGATTACCCCCACCCCCTGCGTATATTGGACTGCAATATCATCGTAAGTGAGTTCAAATTCTAGTTATGTTCACTTTCGTACTAATTCCGACTTGGAAAAGAGTTTGAAGAAATTGAAGAGCAGAGGAAGAAACGAGACCATCCAGATCACAGCATTGTTAAGAATACTTAGAAGAGAGTTGAAAACCTGAAGAGACTTGGTGTCGCTCAGTCTCCAGTGAGAAACCACAACTGTGAACAGTTCGTTAGGAGTGAAATAATTTTAAAAAATAATTAAAGTCGGTGATAACATTTATCTGAAATAGATGAAAAAATAACTTCTTGCCAATAACAGGAGGTTGGCCAGCTATCGATAGGCTATAGATCATATGGAAATCAGACCTGACCGATAAAATGAAACGCAGTTTCTTCCAGGCAGCGGTCGTATCGATACTGATATATGGATGCACTACTTGGACGCTAACTAAACGGCTGGAGAAGAAGTGAGACGGAAATTACACAAGAATGCTGCGAGCAACATTGAACAAGTCCTGGCGGCAACACCCCACAAAGCACCAACTATACGGCCACCTACCTCCCATCACGAAAACTATCCAAGTGAGACGAATCAGACATGCAGGATACTGCTAGAGAAGTAGGGACGAGCTCATAAATGATGTACTCCTATGGACCCCCACATATGGCCGAGCAAAAGCAGGACGACCAGCTCGAACATACATTCAGCAGTTATGTGAGGATACGGAATGTAGCTCTGAAGACCTGCCAGAGGCGATGAACCATAGGGAGAAGTGGCGTGAGAGGTTCAGGGATATCCGTGTTGGCGGCACGACATGATGATGATGATGATTTGATAAATTGGTCAAGTGCAAATTTTCAGGTGAAATGTAACATTCTCGGAAACTTATGCAGATAATAAAATGAAGGTATTTCCTGTTCTTTTTTTATTTCCTCAAATAAAATTTATTTTTACATTTTCTCCCATCTTTCTTGATAATTACAAAAGAATTTGTCGTTAAAATCAATGTTTATGCAAGTTTTCAGAATTTATTTTTAAGGACTTCAAAAAATTGTTAGACAAAATTGAATTTTTTAATCGGTTCATTGGTCTAATGGGTAGAGTGTTCGCCAATGGTCCAGGAAAACGGGGTTCAATCCCAGGCTGTGTCATTCCAAAGACTTTTAAAATGGTACCTGATACCTCCTTGCTTAACACTCACCAATATAAGGTACGTATCGAGGATAAAGTGGAGCAATCCAGGGAAAGGAGTAGCGCCCTCCCCTAAACCTCGGTGTAGTAGCAATTGAAAAAGGGAACCTTCTGGCCACCCTCGACTCCGATCGTCAGCTTTACTTACTTAAAAGCGTAATTAAACTTTTAAAAATGCAATACTCCTGTCGACCCCCATACTTACCTGGCCTTTTGGCTGGGCCGTCTGGCATTCATGTCGGATGGGGTATCGAACAATGGCAGATTCGAGGCTGAAAGACCCCTAACTTCGGTTGAGTCACCTTCGGGTGGGCGAGCTGCAACCTTTGTCCCCTATGTATAGCACTAGACCTTGCTGTCTAGTTTAAGCTATAACCCGGCATATGTGCCCGGATCCAAATTTGGATTCGTGATACTGCTTGCCTTACTAGACCCACATTACACTTAGTGGGTCGATGAGCAGCACAGACCAGCAGGGTTCGAATCTCGGCTCGTTCCCGACTTTCCCATCCCCTTCATCCCCACTTTAATCGGCCTTCGGGCTTTTGAATTTGTGTCAAGTCCTGTCTGGTGGGAGGCAGCGACGAATACAATACTCCAGTCGACCCCCCAAAACGTATCAAACTAATCATTTATTACAAAAATTTAAAGACCTCAAATTTAGTAATAAATGACAACCTGCTTAAACAGAGAAAAATAATAACACCAAGTAGACGATTAGATGTCGTATATGAATTACTTACCACTTGGAAGAATACCTCTTCCACTTTTAACTGCCATTGAGTTCTTATGTAAGACACACTACTAGTACTTTATCGAGATATCTCACCTGCCAATTATCTGACCAAAGCAGCATCGTAAATCTTTTCAACAGACACAAGACCGGCACACACACACATACATGTACACACACACATACATATATATTGGATATTAATTGGTTGTTTGGGTTTTCTGGCATATCAACCTTTGTTGGTTATTTTACGCCAAATCCATTTTTATACAAATAATCAGTTCTTTTTCAAATAATTCAGTTTAACAAGAGTATTTAGTTTAATTATCGAAAAGATTTATATTTCAAGCTATTCTGTTTTGTCAAACAGTTCTAATTCAAACAATTCAGTTTAGCGTAAGTACAATTTCAATGTCAAAAACAGTTCTATTTTTAAAAATCCAGTTTTGCATAAGTACACAGTTTAAATGTCAAAACAGCTCTATTTCAAGTAATTCAGTTTAGCATAAGTACGCAGTTTATATCAGATAATTCAGTTCAGCATAAGTACGCTGTTTAGATGTCAAAACAGTTTTATTTCGAGAAATTCAGTTTAGCATAAGTATGCAGTTTAAATGCCAAAACAGTTCAGTTTAGTAAAAATACGCAGTTTAAATGCAAAAACAGTAAACTCTCGAAACCACAGTTAAGTTCTATTTGACCCATAGATAGGACCCTATCAGGTCTTACCACTCCGGGCCAGAGTGGACCTGGGAGCGATAGCAATGAAGGGGTACTCCACATTCCCTAAAGCTCCAGCAATACTGGAACCTCACCATCAGATTGTTTAGTGTCATATGCAGGACTCTCGTTGGGGTGGTCTTACCCTTCTGCAGAGATGCAGTTGGTGTATTCTACAGCCCTAGCCGACTGGGCAAATATATATTGGAGGGAAGGAGTAAGAGAGAGAGAGAGAGAGAGAGAGAGAGAGAGAGAGAGAGAGAGAAAATATTATTATTATTATTCGCTTGAAGGCCACTTTTGCTTACCATAAAAATCAACGTCGAGTCACATCCTATTTTTGATATAACCATTTACTAGTAAATAATACAAGGAAATATTCTTTAATTAATATTTGTTACCCACTTTGGCAATGATAGTGACCAGGTGAGCACGAACGTAGACCCATCATTATTATCATTATTATGCGAGTTTTTTCACACCAGCGTTGGCTAATGGTCTTTCACAGGAGTCTGAGAGACAGCTAGTCTCCTCAGGTGTCTAGGACTCTTCTCATTATTCTGGCTGATCTATATGCTATAGTTTGGATGGTCTCGATTCGTCTTTCGATTTTCAGCTCTTCCAGCCCCCTTTCTAAGCATTTGGGAACCGTTCCAAGTGTGCCCATTACAAATGGTATCACTGTCACTATTATTATTATTGTTATTATTATTATTTTACTCCTCAAGTTCGTGGGACTTTTCTCCGAGCAGAATACTAAGAAAAGTCCCACGAACTTGAGGAAATATCTTAATAATGCTATTCTTTGGATGGTCTCCTCTTGTCCTCTGATTTCTAAATCTTCTCGTCCCTGTACCAAGCATTTGGAAATTGTTCAAAGTGCACCAAATACAATTGGTATCACCGTCAGTTTCATACTCCATCGTCTTTTTGGTTGTTGCTGTTACTATTATTATTATTAATATTATTATTATAATTAGTAGTAGTAGTAGTAGTAGTAATAGTAGTAGTAGTAGTAGTTGTGAGTTGAAAATTGCTTTATTCTTAAAGAGTATTTTAACATTATGGCGCTGAAAATATCTCGCAACGATATATCGTTTTTGCAGCATTAAGAAACAAACAAAAATCAGATCATAATATTTTAGATTATTTCTAAAATAGATTACCTTTTTCGGGCACCTAGTCATGATCGTATTCACTATAATGTTTATGTCCAGTAGAATTAATTTCTTCACAATGTCTAAATGATGTGAATTTATTTAGTGACGGAGTGGCTAATATGCTGGACTTCAGTATGATAGTAAGTGAGTTCGAACTCCAGTCTTTCTATTACATTAACGTTTGGGAAAGGTTTAAACGTCGTTGTCCCTCCCACTATGGGCCGAATCGTACCACTATTGTTTTTTTATAAGGATGACTTTGGCATAAAAAAACAACAACAAAGGTTGTTATGCTATTAAAAAAAGATACGATACCATGCCAAATTTACTAATATTTCCCGAGTTCTGCTAAACAGACTTGTTAATCACCAAGGAACTATATTTTCATATAGAATTATATTTTTATAGGGAAATTCCAAATAGGGTTTTAAATTTGATAATGATCTCATCACTAAAGTAGCTTCCTCAGAATTTAAAAAGAAGATTATTTTTAAACATATTATGCCTTTTGAAACTGGTATTCTGACTTAACATTACATTTCTTTTTTTAGCAACAAGAAAACTTGACGCATACCTAACTCGCTAAGAACGAAAGAGATCGTTGTTTGAGATAGTTTTAAAGCATTAGTCAGCACAGTGAATAGGTCTGCGAGATGAGCAATATAACCATTACACTATGATGAATGTTCTTGTTTCTTTCTTGTAGGGAAAGCCTGTTTTGTAAATCAGTCTGCTAAATGCTTGTTAAAACAGCTGGGATTGAACATTGACCCAAGTGCTCTGGTTGAAAATATGCACCAAATAGATCCCGTGCCAAGCTTTAATATCTACGAGTTATCTTCGGTCGTTATCCCGTTAAATATATCTGCTCTATCGATGGGGGCCTAGAATATTCTAACTATATCCTCTGTAGAGGGGTAATACCCCCCCAAAAAAAGAGGCATGACACTAAACTGCATCTGATGGTGAAGTCTTAGTTCTGGAGATCTAGGAAGTGTGGAGCACTCCTTCATTGTCATTACTCCCTGGTCCACTCTGACCCGGTGCAGTAGTGCCTGTTAGGATCCCATCTATGGGTCAAATAGATCTGTTTAAATGTTAATATTCGATAGGATTGTATGCACAAAAAAAGAAGAAAAACCTCAAGAAACAATTACACTACTTTTTTTTTCATTCAGGGTTTTCGGACTATTGTTATATTCACAACGTTTCGGTCGATGTGTCCTCCGGCCTTCTTCAGGTGTTTCTTGTCGAATTCGAGAGCCTACACGGAACTTCGAACCACGTTCTTTATTTAATCCACAAGAGTCGCTTGCTCTGATTCCGTTAACCATAACCGGATACAAGTGTTAAGTATTCCTGTATTGTTACTCGCCTGCAGTCATCAAATAAAGAACGTGGTTCGAAGTTCCGTGTAGGCTTCCAAGTTCGACAAGAAACGCCTAAAGAAAACCGGAGGATATATCTGCCGAAACGTTGTGAATATAACCATAAAGATGAAGAAAATAGTCCGAAAACCCGGAGTAATAAAATTCATCACGCTTAGTCTCAGAAATTCAGATAACTAATTCACAAAAATGTAAATATGAACGTACACTAAACGTGATTCCATAATCTCAAGGCATAGAATAACCCTAGATGGGTTGACATGCCATTAATCTTTGACGCCTTGCCTTGTTAAGTATACATCATTTTTGCCTTCAGCGAGTGGAGGGTGAGCTGATTGGCTGAAAAGAAAAGGCAGAAATCCCGCTTGAAAATCCTATACTGACGTTTGTACACGTAAATATACGACTTGCATATTTTCATTGACTGTCGACTTCTGATGAAGGTCAAGCAAATATTGAAACAGAATAATACTCGGATAAAGTTACATTTTTGCTTGTCCATGGTGCCTCTGTCTTTCATCGAGTGCTTTGCAACAGCTCAATGACTTGCCTATAATATTAAAACTGGATACGAGTATCGAGTGGATAAAGTATTAGAAAGCCATTGTCACGGTCGACAGCTCAGAATAATCTTTTGGATTTAGATTTCATGCATGGTAGAAGAGTGAGTGATTGGTTTTAACAGCATATCAACCCACTTAGGTTTATTCTATACCTTGAGGTTAGAGAATCGTGTTCATTCGACGTTCATATTTACATATACTTTGTAGTTGTTTAAGTTGTTTTTTTTTTGCGGGTGGGGAGTTGCACATAATCCTATCGAATACGATTAATTTTTAAACAGATCTATTCGACCCATAGATGGGGCCTTGATAGATACAACCACTTCTGACCAGAGAAAAACTAAGAGTAACGGCAGCAAAGGTGTTCACCATATCTCCAAAACTGTAGCCTCACCATCAGCTACAGTTTAGTTTCATACACAAGGCACCTTTTGTGGGGGAGATCTTACCCCTCTGCAAGGGATACAGTCAGCTTTTTCTGACACCCATCGACAGAGCTGTCGTGTAGGAATTAATAGTAGATTTTTTTCAGAGTGACTGTTTGTGTCACTATGTAAGTCTGGACATAAAAAAGATTTAGAGGAGTTACTTCTAATTGCCTTTTTTGAATCACGACTTACAAGATTTTCTCTATCTTGTAAAAATCAGACGACTATTACTGCGTAATAAAATAAAATGATGCAGAGAATCAGAAAGGAAGAATTGCATCCTTGTTTTCATGACCGAAATAGGTCGGGCTACGTGTTCGAAAAACGAACTTCCGTGGTATAAATTCTGAGCTCAAGTCTCACCAGAAACAATACTTTTTTTCTAGTTAATCTAGTAAATATAATTGTAGTGAATTTACTTTCTCTCATAAACCTGATGATGAATGTAGAACCATCGTTTGAAATGATGCAAGCAGATATGTTTAAGTGAATTGTGGTTGAAGCATTTTAAGCAGTCGTTAACGAGAGGTTAAATATCCTACGAGAGGTCAGAAAAAAAAAAATCTCTAGCTAAACATCAACAGAAAGAGGTCGACCTTTCAGCTTCAAGTCTAATGCTGTAACGATTTGGAGTTAGTTTTAATTTAGCTTTTGGTTGGGTTATCGGTGGCTTTTATATCTGCCTGAACAAATAGCAGATGATGTTTGAGAGAAACGCACCACCTTTGTACTATCAAATTACTCGAATGAGAGTTGGTGCTTGAACATCCAAAATGTAGTTCCTCACGTCACAACGCTTGTTATATTTAATTCAGTAACCGACTCGTCTCTTTTCTTTTTTGTCTTCCTTCCTTATGCACCTTAATATTCTTTCTTTCTTTCTTTCTTTCTTTCTTTCTCCCCTCGTTTTACCTCTGATAGAATAAGTAAAAGGGAGGGTGGCAAGACGACATCTCCTAATGTGTACATCTTAATCTCCTGATAATAATGTCAGATACGCAGTAAGTGGTAGTAGTAATAGTAGTAGTAGTTAGATGGGGAGGAAAAGTAACAGACCTTGAAAATATTCTTTCTCAGTCGAATTATTTTAATGTTTTTTTTCTTCACTGTTGTTTTTATGTTACTTGAGTAGTTCACGTAAAAAACGATAGGGTTATTTGCCTATGGATCGAAACTTTAGAATCAAGATACATATGGACTATGCCTAGGATCAAAGTATCGTTCTTCGGCCTTGGATCAACCTAACTTAGTATTACCAATTTTTTTCACAGTGCTATTCAGGTAATAAAAAAGTGATTTGGAGGATGTGGGACTTACCTTAACTTCAGGTCAGACGGTTGAATCAATAATAATAATAATAATAATAATAATAATAATAATAATTGATTGATAAATGCATTGATCTACCCAGAGAACTGAAAAAGCTGTGTGATATGAAAGTGATAGTGATACCAATTGCAGTATGTATCATTGAAACGGTCCCCACAAAGACTTGAAAAGAGAATAGGGTAACTAGAAATCAAAGGAAAACCCGAAACCATCCGGACTACAGATCAGCTAGAATACTTAGTAGAGTCCTGAAGACTTAATGAAACTTCCTGTCACTCAGACTTCAGTGATAAAACAAGTGGTGTGAAAAATTCGCAAATAATAATAATAATAATAATAATAATAATAATAATAATAATAATAATAATACAGGAAATTTCAATTCGACCATACAAATAAAAGGTATATGCACAACCCAGCACCTGTCCTAGAAAATGACTCGCATAAAATCCTATGGGACTTTAACATACGAACGGATCAACTAATCCCGGCCAGAAGACCAGACCTTATAATAATCAACAAAAAAAGAGAATTTGCAAAATTGTCGACTTTGCTGTCCCGGCGGACTACAGAATAAATCTGAAGGAAAGTGAAAAGAAGGATAAGTACCTCGACCTTGCTAGAGAATTGAAAAAGCTGTGGAACATGAAAGTAACGATTGTGCCAATTGTGATTGGTGCGTTAGGCACAATAACGAAAGGATTATTAAAAGGCCTGGCGGACTTGGAAGTTGGCGGACGGGTAGAGACTATCCAAACGACAGCATTGCCAAGAACGGCCAGAATCCTGAGACGAGTCCTGGAGACTTGAGAAGACTTGCTGTCACTCAAAATCCAGTGAAAAACCATCAGCTAACACTGATGTGAAAAGCTCTAAAGGAGTAAATAATAAAGAATGTTCGAAATGAAGTGATTAATCACATGATAAGCGAATGAAGCCAACTTGTCTAAAAATTATATATATATATATATATATATATATATATATATATATATATATATATATATATATATAACGAAAATGTATAGAGATGAAAGAACACAAGGTCCTCAGAGGATGACTTTATTTGTAGAAATATTGAAATATTTGCTAACGTTAAAACATTCCGGATTTTAGACCTTCACCAGGCGTGTAAATAATTAAATGAAACGAAAAGGAGGAGAAAACTTTAAAACACTTTATTTCCCTTGGTAATGTTCTGTTATAAATTTGTGTTCAAAAATTTATTCATAAAAATATCCATATCACATCTATCTATCTATCTATCTATCTATAGTTCATATATACCAATTATAAACATTCCATAACATATCTACCCGTCATTATCAGTGTTAACCTTCTTTCTATATCTCTTTAATCTAACTATCTGATTATCTATCTTTCCAAATTTATATAAACTAAGAAGCCGAATTATCTTTAATAAAAATAACAATACCCACATCGAATCCAGAGCTGGGGTGTATGAAATTCCACGATTGTAATAAAAAATATGTGGGTGAAACTTTCCATTATATTAATAAACGAATTATTTCTAATACGAGATTTTGTAACTTTTCAGCACCAATCTGACCAAAGAAGAAAAACTGAAAAATCCCGGTCTCTGTTTGATAGTATTGTAATTTGCAACGATACTAAATTCAACACTTTTCCGAGTTTTTTTTATTGTGAACGTAAACTAACATCTTGGAATCTTTAAAGTTGTGATTAATTTCTGAGTTATGTTTGACCAAACCTTTATTTATGTTTGCTCTTTTAAAATTTCTTTTATGCACGTAAATTCGTTTATTGATACAAACTAAGAAGTATCGTTGCAAACTACAATATTTTAAACATATCTATTCAATGAAACCCTAACAAGTACTACCATTCGAGTTAAGAGTCGACCTGGGAGTACTGATGATGAAGAGGTACTCCACACTCCCCAGATTTCCAGAACTGGAGCCTCACCATCAGATGCAATTTAGTTTCATATCCAGGACACAGCCTTTTTGGGAGCTCTTACCCCTCTATAGAGGATACTGTCAGCATATTATAAACCCCGAGCGTTGAACGGGTTGAAATCCATTCTAACTGATATGAAGAGGCTGGGATACTGATATCAAATATTGGCTGAAACAAGTCTTTACAAGCAGTTGTTACTTGTATTACATACAAATTTTAAGATTATCATTGATTTTCATAAAGCACTTTGTATTAAATATTTTTATTCATTTATACCAAACATGCATCATACTTTCAAAATCTTATATCACAAATACATTCATCATGAAAGAACATCTGGGTCGATAAAACTGCTTATGATATCCAAGGGTCGCTGAAAAAGTTCTAAGCCTCAGTCAGACTTTAGATTTGTCACACAACTCCAATCTTTATATGGGCCTGGCCTGCACAGAAATTAAGATAGAAATCTCAATTAGTTTTTCTAGTTTTATTAAAAGTGGTAGTGTGTTGGGACGACAAAATGTTCAGTTATGGCTCTTCTTTCATGGTGAAGCCTGGAACTTTTTGAACGACCCTTATATGTGTGTGTGTGTGTAAATATAAATATATATGTTCGTATATATAAAATAGATGAACATATATACTCACGCGTATGTGCATATATTGTTACGTATTTTGTGTTCAGTAAAAGATTAAAATAGTTCGCTAATTATCGTTTTACTGCAAGTAATGTATATGAGTCATCTACAGACAGACTGTTTTGTTGTGAGACTCTCGAAGCTTGGATCGAAACCCAGCTGACTCATACGCCAACCATAGTTTCTACCGCACAGCCACGAGGAACCTGGCGTAAACAAAGGGATACTAAACACATATGTATCACTTAGTTTGTTTACATAAATTCACTTTACGGCTACCGAGAGCAGAATTCATTCGAAGAAACTTGTCTTGACGTGCTCTTTCTAATCTGAAATTCACCAGTTATTTTTTTCTTCTTTTTTTTTTTTTTAAAAATCACTTTGTTCACAATTTAATCAATTACTCTCTTTCACACACTAACCAAAAGAGACTTCAATGTACAACAAAAAGGAACCAATTTCAAGTGTAACATTATTCCAACATATCTCCTCTGTGTATTTCTATTTGAGGATTATCCTTGTTCTTTTAGTACTTTTGGGATTATGTTCCCTTCATCCTTGTTCAAACATATAATTCCTTTGTTATAAAAAGTTTTCTATTACAAATAGTTCTAGATCTGTAAATTCTGGCAAACAGCCTGCAAGAAGCTCTGACACTCAGATCTAGAATTTTCTATCATTAAACCTCTCTCCTGGAGAAATTATACGGTTGCATAAAGCTGAAAAATGCATTGGGTTCCATCCTCATTTTATGCATCCCCCTTGTAGCCTTGTGCCGTACTTTATAATCTTAGTCGATATCAATAATGCTGCTGCTTCAGTTGTTTCAGTTATTAGGATTTATAATTTTCAATTTTTTTCAAAGCTATTTCGAGAGCTCCTAAAATTATTGATGCAATTCTCATATCCCAATTTATTTTACTTCTTTATCCACATTGAGATATTTATTCTATTTTTCTCACCCTTTCAATTTTCTTCAGTGGCTTGCTGGAACAATGACATTTAGAGTATGAATATTGTCTTCTTTTCTTTGGGATTAGATCTGGTCTCCAGGCTTGGATTTAGATGATCCATTTGCATATATAAATTCAATAAAATGTTCTTTTTAGTTTCCTAAACAGTTTATTCTCGCTCACACTTTCTTGGCTATGCATAAGTATTTTGTCTGTATAATCAAATTCAAGTCATTTGAATGATTCTGAGCGGATCACCCTTTTCTACATAGTCATATCTACAATTATTATTACCAAGTTTTCACTAGTGGTTTACACTGAATATCAGCTTGCACAGTTGGCTGGGGTGGTAGAATACACTGACTGCACTTCTGCAGAGGGGTAGGACCGCCCCCCGCCAATGAGTGTCCTGGATATGATACCAAACAATCTGATGGTGAAGTTCCAGGGATGCTGGGGCTTTGGGGAATGCAGAGAACCCCTTCATTGCCATTGCTCCCAGGTCCACTCTGGCCCGGCATGGTAGCACCTGATAGGCCTCTATCTATGGATTAAATAGAACTAACGGCATACTTATGCTAAACTGAGTTGTTTGACTAAACTGAATAGCTTAAAATAGAAATGTTTTTGACAATTAAACCGTACTTATATTTAAACTGCGTGCTTATGCTAAACTGAATTATTTGAAATGGAACTGTTTTTTGACATTGAATATTAAAACTGTACTTACACTAAACTGAATTGTTTAATATAGAAATATTTTTACATTTAACTGTGAGTAAACAAAATCTGTACTTATACTAAACTGAATTAGCTGAATTAGAACTGTTTGACTAAACTGAATATATTGAAATAGAAATGTTTTTCACAATTAAACTGTACTTACATTTAATCTGCGTACTTATCCTTAACTGAATTGTTTGAAATAGAACTATTTGTATAAAAATGAATTTGGCGTTAAATAACCTACAAAAGTTGATATGCCATAAAACTCAACCAACCAACCAACCAACCAACTGAATATCAGCTGATATCAAGTCTGCCGAGCAATTCAGAACTCTCCTCAGATTTCAGCTAGCCCTAGAATACGCTTAGAATATGCTGACTATATTCCTCTGTTGTGGGGGTAAGACCGTGATAGGACCGTGTGCAAAAAAAAAAAAAAAATGATCTTAAGAAACAACTACATAAAAAGGTAAATATGAACGTACAATGAACGCACTTCCCTAACATTTAGGAATAGAATATATATAAACGGCTTGACATGCCGTTAAAGTCAATCACTTCTTCTTCTTCTTCTTCTTCTATTTTCACATCTATTAAATCTTTAGATCAAGTGACTACAAATTTCCTCAGTTTTCTGTTGTTGTAGTTGTTGTTGTTGTTGTTGTTATATTTCAAGAAAACACAGTGCAGTATATCTAGTTCATATGTTAATGGCATGTAAGAACATTTTTGGGGCTTAATTTGAGTTAGTTTATTTTACTCAATCATGAAATAATGACGCATCATTACTTATTGCAACTAAAAGTGTTCGTGTTATTTCTTGCCTCGAGTTATTTTTGCTAATCAGATTGTTTATTCTATAACTGTTACTGCGGCAAGAACCCTAATTTCTCAAAATCTGTATTTGATTACCGCCAACCTGGTGCGTTAGGAGATACAAAAGGGACCTTAAAAAGGCAGAAGGAAAGCAGTCTGCATAGCAACCCTCATTGTAAAGGAGACGGAAGCCTGTCATACTGACTAAATATGTTTAGCCGGTTGGCAGAATATCAGTCGTCAGTTTTAAAAAGGGAGATAACTGTCACAAAAACACAGCTGTTATTCTTGCCCATTTGTTTTCTTTGTCTCGGATTAAGTGTTTTATGCTAGGAACAGGGTCTAAGATAGATTCAAGGGTATAATTTACAAAGAGCGGTTTGGCAATTAAACGATTCTTGAAATGTGAATATAATCATTAGTATTACGACTATTACTACTAATACAAATATTGCTTTAGGAGGTTTGCCATAGGGTGATGTTTTGCGAATTTATTTCGCTAGCCCATTCCCAGTTTTATAAAGTTTGGTCCGCACAAGTTGTCATAGTACTGTCAATTTGTGCTGAGATGTCCAAGACACCTCTTTTTTTTGAGAGTCTTGCCCGTTTGCAAAGAATTCAGTCTGCGTATTCTAAGCCTTGCCAACAGGTCTATGATTGTGTATAAAGGGAAAGGCCAAACTTTATGGAATGAAACTTTAATAATTGAAAAGTAAGAGAAAATCAGACGTTTGAAAGAAACACACCGGTCATCTGAACTTATATTTACTGTGTATAACACTAAACTGCATCTCTTAATGAGGTTATTGTTCTGGAGATCTGGGGAGTGTGGAGTATCTATTCATTGCTCTGATTTCCCCGGTCCACTGACCCAGAGTATTTGCATTTATTAGCACCCCCTTTATGGACCAAACAAATCTGTTTAAAAATTATTTGTACTTGATCGGACCGTGATCAAAAATAAAATAAAATAGAATAAAATAAAATAAAATAAAATTTCTACACTAAAATGTATATGAACATACAATGAATGCATTTCTCTAACCTCTAGGCATAAAATAACCCTAGTCGGGTTGACATGCCGTTAAAATCAATCAACTTATCTAACTATCAGTATGTCTATATTGTTTAATCAAACATGTATAAACGAAGAAATTCTGCCAAAATACACAATATATATATATATATATATATATATATATATATATATATATATATATATATATAATTGGATAAAACCATCGTTTGGTTATTATGAATTTATTTCAGCTGGTTACTCCATATAAGAAACCAACCTCTTCAAAAAAAAAAAAAAATTATAAAAATATTCTTTCAATGGATTCTTTCTGGTTAAAGATAAACAAATATATAGACAAATTTTTCTTAAAATAAAATAGGTTAACTTATTGACAAGATTTTAGTTGCTGAAGGTCCTGTGAGCCTGATTAAATTTTTTTAGATGCATAAGGATAC
>OY757906.1:28239866-28249866 GCA_963585895.1 Sepioteuthis lessoniana
TTTTAAATTCTGTTTCTCTCATGTTCTCTCTGTCGCTTTTACCTTCTATGTTTCTCTTATACTCTCTCTGTCTCTCTTATATTCTCTCTCTTATATTCTCTCTCTCTATCTCTTTTAAATTCTATGTTTCTCCCATATTCTCTCTCTATCTCTTTTATATTCTCCCTCTGTACCCTTTAAATTCTGTTTCTCTCAAGTCTCTCTCTGTCTCTTTTATATTCTCCCTCAGTCCCCCTTCAAATTCTATGTTTCCCTAATGTTCTTTTTGTCTTTCTTATATTCTCTCTGTCTCTCTTAAATTCTCTTTCTTTAATACTTTCTCTGTCTCTCATATTCTCTGTCTATCTTTCTTATATTCCCCGTCTCTCTTACTTTCTCCCTTTGTCTCTTTTAAATACTATGCTTCTATGTTTCTCTTATAATCTCTCTTATATCTCTCTCTGTCACTTTTAGATTCTATGTTTCTTTTATATTCTCACTGTCTCTCTTATATTCTTTCTGTCTCTTTTAAATCCAATGTTTCTTATATTCTCTGTGTCCCTCTGATATTCTCTCTGTCTCTCTTATATTCTCTCTCTGTCTTTTGAAATTCGGTGTTTCTCTTATATTTTCTCAATTTCTCTCTCTCTCTCTCTCTCTCTCTCTCTCTCTTTCATTTATTCTCTATCTATCTTTCTTTTATTCTCTGTCTCTTATATTCTCTCTCTCTCTCTCTCTCTCTCTCTCTCTCTCTCTCTCATATTCTCTATCTCTCATACATAAGAGCGTACGTGAGTGCGTGCTTCCTTATATCATATGTCGATATGTATAACGTTTGTAATATACATTAACAAAAATGTAGCCTATAATAAGTTATGTATATATTTGCTTTACTGGCAAAATTTATTGTACAAACAGACTTAAGTCCCTTGAAATTTTATAAAGGTTTTACACATCTGGAATCTATATGACAAGAAACATCGCTGAGTCAAGTGATCATATCCTAACGATATTTAAAGTTTTTTTTTAAGCGGTTTGAACTCAAGAGAAATAGCATCTGGAGAAGCATCCCTACGTTTGAAATGGATAAACACAACAGGGCGTATGAAAAACCAAGTTCTTGGGAACGTCTTCGGAAGGATTTTTTCGGATTCCTTCCGACAGAATCTCTCACCGCATCCACATTGTCAGGACATTTTGCAGTCAACTTCCAGTCAGATCTGGGATTTTCTACCATCTTGTTGAGGTTATTTACTGACGCCGTGGCTTGAAATTTATGTACCCAACGATAAATTTGACTTTTCTGGGGATAATTGCTAAAGTTAAACTGCCTGCGAAATTTGTTAGCACAGTTTTGAATGATTTTGTCTCCAAATAAGTAGTGACGCAAAATATTTTTCTTCTCTTGTCCAAGGCGTCGTGATCTAATATCAATAGTTGTTATTGCATACTATTCACAAATCTGAAACAAAAAAGAAAATGATATTATTATTACTAGAGTCATTAGAAGTCACATGGGTCCCATGTATATTGGAACACCCTGTACTTTTCCCAATGGTATTAGCGTTAAATGGTTAAATGCAAACAGCCCTGTTCAGGTTTTGAAGTCAGCTAAGTCTACTTTATACGACGATAACCATTACGTACGGGCGCCTCCCGATCTAAACAAATTATTCTCCTTGCGGTTGAGATATTTGGATATTTTCTCAATGGTGTATTGTTCGTACTCATCTAAAAACAAGAACTTTAAATGTTGATCGAAATATTGCACGGCCTTTTGCTAGACTTGATAACTATGTACACTGGTATGCTTAGAATAAATCAAAATTGGGAGGATTTTAGAATCTGGTCACTAAAGGGGGATAACTTAACATTCGAGAGTGCTTATCAGACATTGACAAAGATGTGAATGTCGGCAAAAGTTTTAATCTATTTTTATCTTTATTTATTTATCTTTATTAATCTCTAGAATTGTGAGATGGCTAAACCAATTTTTTTTTGGGGGGGGGTGTTCAACTTGACGTTGATTTCACAACAGACGACAGGATTGAGAAAAAGAGGAAAATGTATGAATTACTTTGATCGTTATCTCTTCTGTTGTCTGGTTTGGTTTGGTTTGGTTTGGTTTTATGGCATATCAACCATTGTTGTTTATTTAATGCCAAATCCTGTTTATACGTATATATTAGATATATATGACGTGTAAACATTTTGTAGATAACATTCTTAAACGAGCCTGATCTTTTTTATGCATACAGTTATACGGTTTCAAGTATTGTTATACAACAGTAACAATTTAACATCAGTCATTTGTTTGCACGCATAGTTTGTTCTATTTGACCTATTGATAGAAGCCTATTAGGTACTACCACTCCAGGCGAGAGTAGATATGGAAGTAATGGCAATGAAGGGGTATTCCATATTTCCCAAAACTCTATGGCTGGAGCCTCGCCATCAGATGGTTTAATGTCATATCCAGGACACTCCTTGGGAAAGGTGTATTACCCTTTTACAGAGATGCAGTCGGTGTATTCTACAACCCCTGATGACTGGACTATCTGTTGTATGAATGCACAAATGATTATTATAAATGAATAGGTACTTGTGTGTATAAATATTATCTTCTTCGTAAGATTTTTCAAAATCTAGACTTTAATGTGAATCGGTAGATGTACGTCAAATACTTTCTTTCTCGATGTAAATTTCCATTTGGAAGTAACGTGACAGCTATGGGCGTATAAAATGAAATCAGCGAAGCGGTTTCAAATTTCGGTTAAAGACGCTTAAGTTCATTAAGAAATTGAAAAAGATGCAAATCCACTCTTGATCAGTTTCGGTTTCTTTGTTTTTATTCCTATTTACCAACCCCTCCGCTCGGGCAGGATATGACACAAAGTCAATTTTTAAGCGAAGTTTAACAGGTTTTAATTCAGAGTTTTCCTTCTCCTAGACTAGTTGCCTAACCAAGGCTGAAGAACCTAGTCTGTCCTACTATTTACCCATAGCTGGAAGGAGAATAATTGGATTCATACCTTTCCCAAGGGTATTAGTGCTATGTGAAATGCAATCAGTCAGGTCCAGGATTTGAACTCGTGTCGCCGTGTTCATTTCCTATGACGATAACCATTACACCACGGGCACCACCACCTGTTTCTTTGTTTTTAATGGCATATCAGCCTTCGTTGGTTATTTTATACCAAATCTATTCTTGTAGAAGAACGTGAACGAAAGTGAACGTATTAGGGAGACTGGAGTTCGAACTCTCTTACTCCGATGTCACAATCGAGCACGTTAGTCACGATGCCAGGATTAAAAGGAAGAGATGGAGTATAAAAATGATAAGACATCACGTACCTTTAAAAAAGCCCGGAGAATAGACCGTCTGAAACGTCATTTTTAACGATGAAGTGGCCATGATCTTGTCTAACCAACCAACAATGTACCACATAATATTTGACTACTCTTGTTTTTAAATTCTTGACATGCCAACATGTAGGGTGGACGTCATAACAGGCAATTATGTTGATCCAACTTCAACTTTAACTAATCCGATGTGAAGATAGAAGCAAGAGTACCTCATGCGGACCACTAGTACTGTATCTATTTATCCAACCCTTTCTCATGGGAGGGATGTGGCAAAAGGTCAATTTTCTAAATGTAGTAAAGCTGGTCTAATTCAGTTATATTGTGATCGTGGGCAGTCGTTGTCAAAAAACCGGTATAGGTGAGGGTATTTATCTATCTTCTCATGAAGCCAAAATGAGACTCAATGACAGTTTAATACGAGGTGCTAGACAAGAAGCGAACCTACCATGCGTCGGTTTAAAAATACTTAGATTCCGTCTGCATTTTCCTTCAAGAGCGCTTCAGGTGTCAAGCAATGAACTCAAACCTAACCCACTTTTAAACGAGAAGGCAAGCACTGCCTGGGGGAGAAGGCCAAACCTATAATCTTACTTCACCCACCCGGCGCGAACGCCAGGTAAGATACTCGGTCTACTACAATCAGGAAAATTATCCCTGATACTTTAAAGAGGAATGCTGATGGAACTAGGCTATTTTTGGCATCACCCACTCCTATGCAGGAGTGTCCCTCTTTTTCATTTATTTTTATAGCCTTGTGTCAAATCTGCTTTTAGAGAGATGACTAGGCAAATAATACATCTTGCTGCCAATTCTGTTACATGATAAGCATTACAATCGTAGAGAAGATGCTGTCCTTAATACCATTTACAGTTTAAGCAAGTATGAGCCAGTGGATGTTGTCTAACCTTCAGTAAGAAATATTAATCAGTGAGGTTTTGTAAATAATCCGTTTATTCGGGGAGAATCAAACCTAAATTACCTATTAGCCCTTCTCCAAGAACACCCATGGTTCAGATGTCTGTTTCGGATAGCCAATCAAAGATAATTATTCTATAAAACATTTAGGAATTTATGTTCATTAAAGATAGGACGCGAACAGGAACGACCATTCTGGGTTAGAATGAACCTGGGAGTTATGGTAAGGAAGAGGTACCTAATACTAATCAGATCTCCAGAACTGGAGCCTCACCCCGAGATGCAGTTTTGTGTCATACTCAAGACAATGAGAGTGAATTCATGTCTTGATTTATTTGCAGACATCAATCTCATATAATTCCGAGTTTTCAGATTTCGTTTTGTGTAATAATAAAAATAAATATAAAAAGTTAAAAAGAACTAACTGAGCTCGTGGTAGCCCTGTGGCCTGGGTCTGTAGAATACATCGACTGCATTTCTACAGAAGGGTAAGACTTCTCCAACGAGTGTCTTGAATATGACACTAAACAATCTGGAGTTTTGGGGAATGCGGAGTACCCCTTCATTACCATCACTCCCAGGTCCACTCTGGCCCGAGGTAGTAGCACCTAATAGCGTCCAATCTATGGCTCAAATAGAATTGTTTGACATTTAAACTGTGTACTTTTGCAAAACTGAATTGTTTGAAATAGTACTGTTTTTACATTTAACTGTGTAAAAAATGACTGATATTCAATTGAATTGTTAGTGATACATAATAATACTTGAAAACATTAAACTGTATGCAAATAAATGATTAATAGTAAATAGAATTACTCGTATCCGATAGAAATAAGTGAAACAATTTAACTGTGTGAAAAAATGAGCTTAGGCTCGTTTAAGAATGTTATCAGCAAAATGTGTTTAGAAACTATATATCTAATAAATATGTATAAAGAGGTTTTGGCACTAAATAACCTACAATGGTTGATATGCCATAAAACCCAACCAAACTAAATCATATATATCTAATAACTATGTATAAAGAGGATTTGGCACTAAATAACCTACAATGGTTGATATGCCATAAAACCAAACCAAACCAAACCAAACCAAACCAAATCATATATATTCAATATATAAAAGATGTGGCATTAAATAAACTACAATGGTTGATATGCTATAATACCAAACTAAACCATATATATATATATATATATATATATATATATATATATATAAAGTATTTGTAATTAAATAACCTACAATGGTTGATATGTCATAAAACCAAACCAAACCAAACTGAACCCGTGGAAAAATTAACGCGCGTTAACATGATTTCTTTCTCTCACCGTTTGCGTGTATTTTCTCATTCTCTTCCTTTCAATCTTTGTTGGTATATGCTAAGCCTTGCTTAGTCGTGGCATTAGAGTCTCAGGCTGCTTACAGTACCTGCCATTACTTTATTGGTCTCTCATCTAAGTATTAAACAGACTCAACGCTGCTTAACCTGTGCTTTCATCTTGACATCAATCTTTGTCAGTGAGTGTAATGGCTAAAATGCTGGACAGCAACACTGTAGTAAGCGAGTTCGAATTCCAGTTGTACATATTACGTTCACTATCGAACTAATACCTTCGGAAAAGGTACGAACCCCTTTATTTTCCTTAAATAGTACCACTGCTGTCCTTCAACAAGCATTGTTTTGGCATTAAATAACCCATAAAGGTTGATATATCATTAAACAAATTAACTAAACCAAACCATTCTTTGTTGTTTGTCCATGTTTTTATACAAACATGGACTTCTTTCATATACAAAGAAGAAATATGATTGATTTATTTTAACGGCATATCAACCCATCAGGGGTTATTTGATGTCTAAAGGTTAGGGAACTGCATTCATTCTACGTTTATATTTATATTTATGTGAAGTTTCTTGAGATATTTTTTTTAATGATTATATATATTTTTTATATGGTATCAAGTATTCTTGTCTAATACAAATAAACAAACATGTTTATTTGTCCAATTGATGAGACCCTAACAGGTACTACCTCTCTGGGTAATGGCAATGAAGAGGTACTTGACATTCTCCAGAACTCCAGAACTGGGAGTTACCATGTATGTATTGACCAACCCCTCCATACGAGTAGGTTGTGACACAAGGTTAATTTTTTAAGCGGAGTGTAACAGGTTTCAATTCCGAGTTTTTCTTCTCCTCGACTAGTTGCCTCACCAAGACAGAAGAAACTAGTCTACCCTACAACTCACCCATAGCAGGAGGGAGAATAATTGGATTCATATTTTCCCCAAGGGTATAAGTGCCATGTGAAATGCTATCAGCTTCGTCCAGGATTTGAACTCGTGTCGCCGTGTCCATTTCCTGCGACGATAATCATTACACCACGGTCACCTCCTTATATAGTTTAATGTCATACTCAGGATACCTGAATTTGGCGAGAGGTCTTACCCCTGTGCAGGAAATACAGTTAGCATATTCTAAGTCTTTTCGACAAGGATAAAATAAAATAAAGGAACATATAATGCACAAATGTTTTCAAATGTATCCTCTCTTTTACCTTTCTTTTGCTCTGTCCCGCCATAAAGCACTTTCATCATCATCATCATGTCGTGCCGCCAGCACGGATATCCCTGACCCTCTCTCGCCACTTCTCCCTATCATTCATCGCCTCCGGCAGGTCTTCTTGGTTACATCCCGTGTCCTCACATAGCTGCTGTATGTAAGTTCGGGCTGGTCGTCCTGCTTTTGCTTGGCCATATGTGGGGGTCCATAGGAGTACGTCACTTACGAGCTCGTCCTTGCTTCTCCAGCAGTGTCCGGCGTGTCTGGCTCGTCTAACCTGTATAGTTTTCGTGATGGGAGGCAAGTGGCCGTACAGTTGGCGTCTCGTGGGGTGTTGTCGCCAGGACTTGTTCAATATTGCTCTCAACATTCTTGTGTAGTTGCCGTCAAGTTTCTTCTCCAGCCGTTTAGTTAGCGTCCATGTAGTGCATCCATATAGCAGTATCGATACAACCGCTGCCTGGAAGAAACTGCGCTTCATTTCATCGGTCAGGTCTGATTTCCATATGATTGAGAGCCTATCTATAGCCGTCCATGCTTTCGTCAGTCGTGTGTCGATGTCGTTTTCGGTTGATGAAACGCTACTTCCTAGGTAAATATACCGTAATTTTCTATGACATTCCATCCTCACTTGCTTTTCAATTATTCGCTCATTGCCACTTCATATTCAACCAGCAAGCCAGTTCTTCTTTCATCTCCTCCCCCCACTCTCTCTCTCTCTCTCTTCAGAAAATATACCAACAGTACAACGTTGTCAAAACATGTATACCTCATAAAAGAAGTAACTGGCAAATTTCCCATGATAAAATGGGATATTGTGAAAAAAGCACAAGCTTACATAGGAGGGAAAAATAGATGCAGATTGTGTCTGGAGGAAAAATCATGCATTCTAGAATATACAGAAAACAAACTGTTGAAAAAAAGAAGCGAATCAAAGTGTAGACATATTAATAAATTTCCCTTGTGTCATTTACCACCAAACTAATTTCCTATATATTATTCTCTGTTTGGACAGCTATATATACAGCTATAGGTGTGTGTGTATGTGTGTGTGTGTGTGTGTGTGTGTGTGTGTTTACCTTTTTAAAGTTTGGGGATTAATTGTAAAAATGTCAATAGAGAACAATCTCTCTCTCTCTCTCTCTCTCTCTCTCTCTCTCTATATATATATATATATATATATATATATATATAAATCCAGCAACCATGTGACCTGGCCCAGCAAGAGAGTTATGGGAAATTCCATTATTATTGATCCATTAAACATTACTCAACCTACAATAAATAGATGCAGATATACTCTTTACTTTCTACTTCTAAAAAAATCGCCACACACACACACACACACATATATATATATATATATATACATATATATCCATGATATTTTTACAGATAATAACTTGGCGCATGTACACACACACACACACGCGCGCACTCTTTCTGTCTATCTCTCTCTCTCTCTCTCACTCTCTTTATTTTCTCTTACTATATTTTTTTTATCTCAGCTATATGTTAAATAGTACCATTACCATTCTTTTACAAGGATGACTTTGGCATTAAATAACCCTTGCAGGTTGATATACCATTAAACACAGAAACCAAATATTTTTTTATATCAGTCTCATCTCTTCTTTGTGTCACTGTGTCTTTCTCTCTTTTTCAATTTCTCTTTTCTTCCAGTTTGTTCCCTTTTTGCTTTCTTCCCACGCTGTATTTTTTCTGTGCTAACTTAGTGATTTCAGATGATTTCAGTCTATAAATGCGCCTGCAAGCTCAAGCCGACTGATATATATCTCTAAACCTTATCCAAGTCTCAATGTCATTATTTATGATGGAACTATATTAATAAAATGACAATGTATACAACTGACAAGCATAGAGTACATTGACAAAGATACATATATATGATATTAATTTGAACGAAGAGGTTTGAGTCATACCATAGTCTGGCACATAAATTGGTAGAGGATACATTGCTAAGAACTCTCGAATAAAGGAGTATGAAAAAACATGCATTTAAAAATCGAGTTTAAGACATGTAAACGACCACCTAATGAAGCCTAAAACCCTCGTCCTCAATGTTAGCAACAATATGTAAATCAATAACTTTTAAGTTATCCAACAGATTGCCTTCATTCATCTTTATTGTTTCTAACAATGTTCAAGTCCAACGAAAGGACAGTTCTTTGATAAAAATAGTTTTCTTCTAATCTTGTTTGTTCTTTCGTTAAAACAAGACTTTGCACCCAGCCCAATGGTTTTATTAAGTTGTAGTTTTCCTGTTGAGAGAAATAATAATACTTAAAAGAAGAAAGAAAAGAAGAAAAATTCTAAGTTATTTTAAAATCATCTCCCATGCCATATACACTTATGAAAGGTCGAAGTTTAAATACAAAACAAACAAACGACTGTGATAGGACTTAAAACCAATATTTTACCCTCTAGGCAACACTATCAACACGAAAAAAAAAAAAAAGAAGATAAACATTGTGTATCAATTACAAGAGGAAATTCTTAGCAGGAAGAAGTCGGTGTTGAAATTCTTCGTGAAGGTATTTCAAAATGACTAGAATTCAGGAATTCAAAGAAATGCGTGTAACTGTGTTAGGTGAAACAGGTAGAAGACTTTTTTTACTGTTCAACGAGACTTTTAAAGATGAAATTTTTAGACAGGCATTTTTAACTGCACAAAGGTTCTTTTCGGCAACTAATTCATTTTGGTGAAAATGGAAGGACGAACATTATAGCATCTTTTAAGGTTCTTCCTTGACTGCTGCTGCTGCTACTACCTCTGGAGACATTTTCCTCATCCTCCTCCGCCTTGGCTGGACTGCTTCCAGATCATTCTCCCACTGAATTTGCTATTGATATTACTTGTAAACTAGTCGAATTTTCTTGTTTTTATCCGTTGGCATTGATTCAAGAGAGGGCTTCAGCCGGTTTCGCGATTTAGTTATCCCCTAAAAGCCCCCTCTCCACCGGTGTTTTTTTTTTTTAATTTTGAAAAAAATCTTCCGTTGTTACCATAAACATCCTAGTAGGTTTCTTCAACGTCTCAGAAAATCTTAGCCTTGACTAAACTTTTATACGAAAACACTTCTAACACATTTATAAATATTTTAAAGTTTCAGACACCTCAAAGACATTCCAATTTTGAATCATTTTTCTTTTT
>OY757906.1:28254866-28347366 GCA_963585895.1 Sepioteuthis lessoniana
GTTTTAATTAGTAAAATCATTTTTTTTAAATTATTTTCCTCGTTAACTTTTCTTTAAACAAACGAACAAAAACGTATACTATGCCAACAATATAGCTTATTATTCCATCTTTAATGATAGAATAAATAAAGTAAATTTTTCGAATGAAATGAAAAAAAAATATTTGCCGATACAACTGCTGTCACGATAAAATCAAAATCAACCTCTTTGAATGGAATTATTAAAACTAAAAGCGCCTTGATGTTATCAAACGATAAACACAGAAAGAACTTTTTAAAAAAACAATGCACTAGTCTAGGACTTACAAAAGGATGCTGCATGCTGTTTTTAACAAATTCTAGAAGCAGCACCCTATAAAACTGTAGTTGTACTGCCACTTACTTCCTATCTCACAGGACATGCTGGATACTGCTGTAGAAGTAAGGATGAACTCATCAGCAACGTTCTCCCTTGGACCAGTGTTGGCCGACAAACAAAAAGTTATATTCGTCAGATCTGGGTAGCGTCTAGAGGTCTAACAAATTGTGATGGCCGATAGGTACGGATGGTGAGAGAGAGTGAAAAGAGTCCATGCTGACGGCACGCCTTGATTGTTTAATATTAATAGAATTCTATTTACTTTGCTCATACTGCTGAAGAGTGTGCCTACTCCTACCTGGGCTCAATAGATCAGGTCTTCTTATTAAGAGAAAGTAATCACCGACTGAGTCATACTCAAATGACGTCGAGTATAGTACCTTCTCCGCTGGAATCCTTATCATGTTGCTTGTCTTCCGAATATATCTTTTTGTTCCACACCGTTCGAACGAAAAATGTCAACGAACGCCTATGACCTTGTAGTATTCCAAACCTTTTCTTCATGTTTGGTACAGGGCATAATTTTTTATGTAAACATTTGTTGAACTGTTGAGGGTTCTTATTGACCTCATATCGGTCGTGGATTAGAGTAAAGGACATCCATTGCTTTATATTAAATTTATTTGAAAGTTTATATTTATTTCTGAATTAATTATCACAGAATTAAGTTGCTTTTTAAAAATGTTCCATCGTATCACAATATTTAGCATTCTTCACCTACAGGTTAATCTGGTGACGTAGTAATTTCACTTCTAATTGGGTGTTCCACCACTTTGGCCTTGCGTCAGATGGAGTCCACCTTCATAAATATTACACTACTGTCGGTGGGGCTTAGAATATGCTGACATTATCCCCTGTAGATTAGTTAGAGCCCCTCCAAAATAGGGTGTCCTGGGTATGATACTAAGTTGCATCTGATGGTGAGGCTCCAGTTCTGGAGATCGGGGAGAGTGGAGTGCCCCTTTATTACCATTACTCTCAGTTCCACTCTGACCCAGAGTGGTAGAATATGTTAGGGTGCCCAAATTGATCTGTTTAAAAATTATTCGTATTCGATGATACTGTGTGAAAAAAGAAAACTCATAAAATTTGGTATGAAATAACCGGGGACGAGTTGACATGCCTTTAAAATAAATTAATGAATAAATATTGTAGCCTGTCTTCTGGTTGCGAAATTACATATTTCCCCACCAGTGTTCAACCCAGGTAACTACCAGGATTTCGGATACCTATTTCTATTAATGGCAAGTAGGATTGGAGTTACACAATCTTCAAGGCTGTCGATTTAAACTCACGCTGGACTAAGCTAAACTTTACAGAATAGTTTTTCTTTCACTTATATCTTTTCATTATTGATATTTCTTAAAGTCTTGCTTAGTATGCTACAAGGTCAGATGAGGGTGGTAAGATTGTGTTACATTGATCTTCCAAGTGGGGAAGGACACCAACCTGTCCAGCCTAGAAAATAAGTTTTCGAAATTTTGGCTTTTACTTGACCTTGGACACCTTCTACAACCAGTGAAAAACAATCTAGGAGAAGGAAAATTCTGAATTTGAAAACAAGTTGTTGGCCTGGAGAGTGATGGGCTTCACCAGGCTATTCTTATCCAAGAAACGCTACAAGAGTAGCGCCCCCACGACAAAACCAGCTTACAGGACCCGTAGTAATAGTAAAATAGTAGTAATTATCAAGATAGAAAAATACTTAATGAGTAATAAATGATAAAGAATGGATAAGAATTGACCGAATAACAAGAAAACGAGAGAATCTCACTGAAAAAACATTCGATTTTAATTTCAAATGTAAAACTTTTATTTCTTATTGCCGATTGGTGATATGAGTAATTTTTAAAAGTCCGAATAGCATTATGATGAAAGGCTAAAGCGTTGGCGTCAAAATGGCGTTTGAAGGAAGATGTATAAGGTAAAAATGACACCAATTTAATTTGACAAGGGCAGTTTAGCTTTCTTTGAGATTCACAAGAATATACACACCCACAAACTCTCTGTCTCTCGGGCGAGAGACAGAGAAAAAGAGAAGAGTAATATCGTAGATTATATTATCTAACCAGCCTGCCGGTAGCTCTCCTCCCTCTCTCTTTCTCTCTCTCTCTCTCTCTCTCTCTCTCTCTCTGGTGAGAATGGTAATATCGTAGATTGTATCATCCTGTCGGTGGCTCTCCTCCCTCTCTCTTTCTCTCTCTCTCTCTCTCTCTCTCTCTCTCTCTCTTGGGTGAGAATGGTAATATCGTAGACTGTATCATCTAATCAATTTGCTTGTGGTGCTCTTTCTCTTTCTCTCTGTCTCTGTCTGTCTGTCTCATTTTCAGCCCCTGCCCCTCTCTATAGAGATTATCAGTCGGTATCCGTTCTAAGTAGATAGGAAGTGATAGAAAGAAAGTTTGGCCCAGATATATTTAACCTAACAAGCAGAAATGCATTCAAAGATCGTAATCAAATAAATCGTTAATGCCTTCTATGGTAATTTCAGATCAGTCAACGAATCTTATTCAAATAAAAAAATTCCACAAAAATATAGAGTGATTTGAAAAAAAGGGTTAGTAGTAGTAATTTACTAACCTTTTTGTTTAGATGTGGCACAAGGCCATATGAATGGAACACCCAATGAGACTCGAACTCACTCAAGTAGGTTTGCTATTCTAGCTTGCTAACCATTTAACCACCCGAGGCGCCCTTTAAAGAAGTATTAGCATTCTTATAATTTCAAACAATCTCCACATGTTTACCATCCCTATAAACACATTCATGGACTCTCCCACTCATAATTAAGATAAATGTTAATATCTCTATTGAAGTATCTTTATGAGAAAAACAGAATTGATATTATGAAGACAACCTGGGGAAGATTCCAATGATATGTTGACATGGATGATAAACAGGTGGATACTTTAAAATCATATCATAAAGGAACTCTCATAGAAATGTTAACTTTAAAAAAACAAGCACCCTGGATGTTCTCATCAGAAGCAATAATAATCTTTTTCCATAGCTTGTAAAAGTTTAGAAATTAGATATTTTCATTATTCTCTCTCTCTCTCTCTCTATATATATATATATATATATGTATACATATCGGACTCTTGTCTTTATTTTTGTTGCATTTAGTATGACGTTTCAGTAGAAAACTTATTTACTATTTTACACAATCTGTAGTTCTTAGATGAAATATTTTCATTATTCCAGATATATTTCAGATTATTCCCTTCAGCTCTGTTGTTTTAGACACAAACTCACGACCTGAAAATTTTCAATTTCTTTTAGAACTGACTAGGATATTTTTCTTCCACTCCTCTACTCAAGAAGAACAACTTTAATGTTGGTATGGCAACAGGTCTAGAAGGGAAACTCTGAATTCAAAGACCTGGAAAAGAGTGGGATCTGCCGGGCTATTCCTGCATAAGATACGCTTCACGTGTAGCACCACCTTGATCAAAACGAGGTCACTAGACCAGTGAATAACTTTTTTTTAATCATAGAAATGTCCTTATTTGTATGCAAGAAGCTCCTAAGAGATATAAATGATTCACATTGCTGAGAAGTGTTCTTTAGTTGTGGGTTTTGTGGAATCAAATATATCTGTTTGTAAGCAAGTAAATTTGGAATACTGTATGCTGTGTACTATTCTATGGTGTCATGTTTAATGTGACATAAACTAAGATGGTGATGAAAATGTCCCTGAGGACGAGACAGGTCTTGTTTCTAAGGCATCCTGCAGGTAAAGAGGATAAGATTTTCGTGCCTTCTTATGTATTGCTTCGATAACGCCATCTAGCGCTTATTAGCAGAAAGTCTTTGGTAGATACATACTTGAGAAAAGCTTAAGCAGATTTTATAGTGCAATAGCAACATTATATATATATATATATATTTGGTGTGTGTGTGTGTGTGTGTGTGTGTGTGTGTGTGTGTGTGTGTGTCTGTATGCTGGTTTTTATGTGCTGTTAAAATATCCAATTCATCAAAAAGATATTTGTTCGTTTTCTTTTCGGAGAGGCTTTCTATTGTTGTTCCATGGATATCATTTTGACATGGAGTTGTAATGATATGCATCCGGTCTTTCGACTTGTGAAAGATTAAGGAACATACTGATCGAAATATTTCAGTACAAACAACAAAATAGGAAACGCGCTTTGCGTAACGGTTATCATCCGAGGAAATGCAATCAGCGACCCGATTCAAAACCCGGACGAGGCTGTTTGCGTTTCACTTCGCACTAATGTTCTTGAGAAAGGCATGATCCATCTCTTTCCTCTCCAAACTGTTGGTAAATAGTCAGGCAGACTGGTTCTTTGACCTTAGTTCGACGACCAGTATAGAAAAAGGAAAACTCTGAATTCAAACCAGCTCTACTTCCCTTAAAAATTGACCTTGTGTCATTTCCTGCCTAGGGCGAAGGGGTTGGGTAAATGCATACAAAACTGGAAATAATAATAAAGAATATACATAAACAGGTGCCTTCTGTTTAGTAGTATCTGTAAAAACATATATTCTTAAAACCATCTTATTATTGACTATCATTTATATTGAAATTATCTTGCAGAAAATAAAAAGTTATTGGTAAATGCTTTGAATATTTGAAATGTTTATTTTAGATTACCTTATTCAATAACAAAAATCGAATCAAACTATTAGACAGTCCAGTCGGCTGGGGCTGTAAAATACACCGACTGCATCTCCGCAGAGGAATAAGACCCTACCCTAAAAAAAAGAGGGACCTGGATATAACACTAAATCATCTAATGGTGAAGCTCCGGGAATACTGGAGTTTTGGGGAATGTAGAGTACTCCTTCATTGCCATTGCTCCCTGGTCCACTCTGACCCGGAGTGGTTGCCTCTGAAAGAGTTCTATCTATGGGTCAGATAGAACTGTTTGACATTTAAACTGTATGTAAACAAATGACTTATACTAAAGTGAATTGCTTGAAATAGAAATGTTTTTACATTTAACTGCGTGTAAACAAATGGCTGATGTTTAATTGGATTATTAGTGATACATAGCAATACTTGGAACTATTTAACTTTGTTGATTTATCTTTACAGATCATATCTAATATTTTGTATAAAACGGATTTGGCATTAAAAAACATAAAACCAAACTAAACTGTTAGATAGAATATTTCTGATTTCTTCACTGGCCCTGTAACCTGGTTTTGATCGTGAGGCACTGCTCATGTAGCCTGTCTTGACCACGAATAGCCTGCCTGAGCTCATCCCTCTCTATGTATACGACTAGTTTTGAATTTATATAGAATCAGAACGATGTTAAGAAAAGGTCTAAATGTGAAATAACTTTTTATTTTAAAGCTTTATAGGACAATTTTCCAAGGAAAAATAAGGATATAAAATAAATTATTTAATTCCAAAATATAAAGGTCAATAAACTTATTTTGATAAAGTTATAAGAATAATTATATAACATTCGAAAAAATAGATGATCAAAAACATCATACTATTATAATGGATACATTATATCTAAATGAAAATAGCATTCATAATTCATTAGTACTTGTTGTGTAGACCTTTTATTTCAATAACAGCTTGACATCTTTTGCTACACAAGCGAATTAATGTCTTGCATTCATCAACAGATATTTTTTCCCATTCTCCTTTCAAATTAGTCCATAGTTCTTCGATGTTTCTTTGATTCTTTTGCTTAGTTCTTTCATTTAGTAACTTCCAAACATTCTCAATAGGATTCATGTCTGGGCTTTGAGCAGGCCACCCCATAACAGTAACATCATCCTCAGAAAGAAATGTCTTAACAGACTTGGTTGCGTGATACGGAGCGTTATCTTGCATAAATACGGCTGGTTGATTAATTGCAGTTCTCAAATTAAGTACATGTTTCTTCGATATCTCTTTGTATACAGTTGCGTTAATTTTACCGTGAAGCCTGACACCATCACACTTCCTCCTCCAAATTTAACGCTGATTTTAGTGCACAGAGGCGAATATTGTTCCTTAGAACGGCGACAAACGAACCTCCTCCAGTCACACACTGGTTAAACTTTGACTCATCGCTGAAATGAACTCAATCCCACTGTTCTTCAGTCCATATGACGTGTTCAGTGGCAAATTTCAATCGGCTCATTTTGTTCTTCTTAGAAATGTAAGGCTTTGTAGAAGCAACTCGACTGTTCAAATTTATTTCATTAAGTCTTTAGGAAATTGTGTGCCTTGATATTTTAATGCAAAGGTTAGCATTAACTCTTTTAGAGATAGCGGTTGCTGTCACAAATCGATCCTTTTTTGATTCACAACCAATCCATCTGTCTTCCCTTACAGTAGTTTTTCTAGGCCTGCCAGGTGGTTTCTTGGCTTCACATGACCCAGTTTCCTCAAAATAATATGAATAACACTTTTAGATTTCCCCACAGTCTTTGAAATATTCCCAATCGAGAGTTTATCTTCATGACGCAACTTGACTATAAGTTTTCTAAGTTCCAATGATGTCACAGATTTTTTCACCATGCAAGAGCCGGTGAAGAACCGGAGTATATTTAGTAAAATATACTATTTCATAATCTTTACCCTAGAAAATTTTAAATAATACAAAATAATTATTAATTCTTACGGATTTATTTAATCGTTCTGATAGTTTTAATTTTCTAAATTTATATAATTATTCTGATACTATTTACCAACCCCTCCGCTCGGGCAGGATATGACACAAGGTCAATTTTTAAGCGGAGTTTAACAGGTTTGAATTCAGAGTTTTCCTTCTCCTAGACTAGTTGCCTAACCAAGGCTGAAGAACCTAGTCTGTCCAACTATTTACCCATAGCTGGAGAATAATTGGTGCTATGTGAAATGCAATCAGTCTCGTCCAGGATTTGAACTCGTGTCGCCGTGTCCATTTCCTACGACGATAACGACTACACCACGGTCGCCTCCATAAATATATAATTATTCTGATAACTTTATCAAAATTAGTTTATTGAGCTTTATATTTTGGAATAATATAATTTACCTTTATATCCTTATTTTTCCTTGATAAAATGTTCAATGGAGCTTTAAAATAAAAAAAGTTAATTCACATTTAGACTTTTCTTTACAACGTTCTGATCTTTATGCTCGCTACAGTATGTATATAAGTAAAGTTGGCGAACTTAGTCGAGGGCGACCCGAAGGCTCCCTTTTCAACAGCTACTACACCGAGATGTAGGTGAGGGTGCTACTATTTTCCCTGGATTGCTCCCTTTTACCCTTGATACGTACCTTATATTGCTGAGTGTTAAGAAAGGAAGTATCAGGTACCATTTTTAAAGTCTTTGGTATGACGCGACATGGGATTGAACCCAGGTCTCCCAGACCATTGGTGAACTCTCAACTCACTAGGCCAATACTCGTGGATAAGTCGATCTCGTGAATAGGTCGATTGGAGGTAACGTCTTTTTGCTGTCACAGCCTAGGCATTTAAGGGAAATATAGAAAATGACGAAGTATATTTTGTCAAGATATGTTATAATCTCAGTCTGTACAGAGAAGAATGTGATGCATTATTTTGTCACCCTTCACACACACACACACCAAAACAAAAAAAAATCACCGGTACGAGATTTCGCTGATATACTTGCTCAGTATTTTGAGTGCGACCGTCATACAGTATATAAGCTTACAACTTTATTTAAATCTTTAGTAATGCATTTTTATAGTAAAATAATTTCCAACGTGTTTTACAGAAAAATAATTTCCAATTCATTTTTATTATAAAATAATTCTCAATGCATTTTTATATTGATACATTTTTCCATGCATTTTATCGTTAAATAATTATCAATTATATATTCTTATAGTAAAAATAATTTCCCGTCCATTTCTATTGTAAAAATAATTTCCTATGCATTTTTATAGAAAAATCATTTCCAATGCATTTTTATAGTTAAAATAATTTCCAATGTATTCTTATAGAAAAATTATTTGCAATCCATTTTTATAGTAAAATCACTTGCACCGCATTTTTAAAGTAAAAATAATTTCCAATGCATTTTCATAGTAAAATCATTTGTAATGCTTTTTCCTCGGATTTTAGAGTCAGATGCATACGACGAATCTAAGGTGAAATTCGAACGCAGTTCACTGGTTCCGTTTTCTGTTATAGTAATTGTAATGCCTCACTTCATAAGCAGAACCTGCCTCGATACACAACACTTAGAGAGATTGCTTCTTTAGAATTGGAACCGATCGTAAATTACCATCCACCGTTGCCTGTCGGGAGATGTCTGAGAACATACAGTTTTGTATTTTTATTATTTTTAGATGAAGAATTCTTCGAAAAGGTTAAGAAAAGCTATCAGTTTGCCTTAGGCGTCGGCTTGTTCGCTGGTAGATATCCTTGAATGTCCTCTGCTACATTTTCGTGTCAGCTATCTCTGCCTACGCGCGTTTATACAGGTTTAAGCGAGACACCCTCGCTTGGTTCGCTTAGTGTTAGATATCTAACTAGCTTTACCTGGTGCAACATAAGCCCAAACACGGAGAAATGGGTGGGGGATACGAAGATTCTATTGGGTTAATCTTCAAAAGGAGAAGGGTCAGCATTTCTACTTTGAAAATCAGCATTCGAAATCCAGGCATTAGTGTACTCTTGCATAAGTAGATCTCGTGTATTGGTCGACCTATGATTTATAGTGATTAATTAACGGGATTCATTTTTGAAGCTTTGTCCTTTTCAATATAAATGCAAAAGACAAACAGCTCTTGATTGTGAGTATTTTTTGTTCCCGTAAAGTTGTTCGGGGAAATTCCTTTTTGAAGCCTAGTTCCTCTCATTATGCTTACAAAATTATTACTTATTTATAAGTAAACAAATGAAAATTACAACACAAGATCTTTCTTGATACTTACAATTTTTATCCAGTCAAGATTGACAATAGATGCCACAGCTTTTGACGGTTACTACTTTTTGTTACAATAAAATCGTTATAGAAGATTGTTTATTTTTGAGTGCTCATTCATCTACCCACTTCTCCATCAATTATTATGGCATGCTAGCAATAAGATTTATTTTGTCCAGATATTTGGTGATATGCTAAAGCACTCGAAGAAATGGGTCCACGCCTTAACGTCACGTCTCAGCTGAAACTTGAACTCGGTTTCGTCGATTTGGGGGGGGGGCTTAATAATTAGAATGGTTAAAATTTCCAGTAAAACAAAGACAGGCATGAGGTTAAAAAATGATACATAGAAAATTTTGAATATTCAATTTTGAATAATTGTAAACGAAAGAAAAAAATGATTACATACCCCAAAGTAATGGGGCGGTAACCTTTGTATATTCCTTTTTCTTTTTTTTTTTTTTTAGCTTTATAACCTTTTCTAATCTTTTTCGATAATCTGTTACTAAGTTTAGAAGAGCCATCTGCAGGTATATTCTGCCAGTCTTCATGTGTATAATCAAGTTATCAACTAAGCTTTGCTTAGATAAGCTACACAGACATCAGGTTGCTTACAGTAACAACTGTTGATTAAGTGATCACCTATCTAAGTAGTGAACACGCTCATCGCTGCTTAACTTCAGGAATCTAGCAAGAACTGGTACTTTCAGTGTAACTTAACCGTAATCTGAATATTGCAGTTGTGTTTTTTTTTTTTTTATTATTCATTTCATAAGTTCTCTCAAAAGAATTCAGGTCAGGAATCTGTGAAGGCCAAAACATCTATTTTCTTAATCTGAAAATTAAAAAAAACCTCTAACTACGCTCCGGTTTCAAATTATAATCCGACACTTTCAATAACTGATTGATTGATTTTCACGATATGTCAACCTAATCATTGTCATTTTTATGACTAGAGGCAATGGGAATCGCGTTCATATTTACATGTGAACTTATTGATGTGCTTACATATCATAGCTTGTTAGTAGATATAACACAATCTTCCAAGGCATGCAGTGCTGGACTTACCAATTAGCAAAATAACCTGTCGCTTAAGGTCACACGCCCAAGAACAGGAGACAATGTCTCGACTGATCAAAGAACTGAGACAAAAGAGGGTTGTGAATAGCTTTCTGATACTGTCATGTGACATCCTACGTAGTACCCAACAGATTCGCCCATTCTTTAGAGGAGATCATTATTTATAGTCTCCCTACAATCTACTAGGTCACCTCATCAAAGGCAAGCGAATAGTAACTGTTTACTCAACTGGAGTTTCATTCAAGTTTTCTGAAAATTATCGAATGCCACTGTAGAAAACTTAGAGAAAACTACAGGCACAGGAACTGAAACGTTGTAATAAAAAACAACAATTAGGCAAATGCTAGTTCAAAAGGATTTTTGAATGGAATTTTTAGATTATACATAACTAAATCAAATAGTGTAATTTGAAAGGTTATCATACATATAATAATACTATATTTTTGGATTTTAATTGATAAAAAAGGTAATTATAGCTTCGGGCCACACACCCTCGTGAGAGCTTCATTATCTTAAACATATTTTTATTTTATTAGTTTTTATCCTTTAACACTAATTCCTTTCACACACACACACACACACACACACACACACACACACACACACACACACACACACACACACACACACACACACACATATATATATATATATATATATATATATATATATATATATATATATATATAACTCTTCCGTTTGAGTTGGGTGTGACACAAGGTAAATTTTAAAGAGAAGTTTAACAGGCTTTTCTCTACATAAAACGGTTGCTGTACCAAATTTAAAGAGTTCAGTCTGCTCAACAATTTAGTCATAGATGAAGAGAGAATAGTTGAATTCATGCCTTTCCCAAAGGTATCAGCGTTATATGAAATGCATACAACCTCGTCCAAGATTATAACTCCGGTCGCTATAAATATACTAATTTTTACCCAAATATCATTAAAGTAAGGCCTCAAATATCATATAGCTTGGGGCTTCAACAGGTGAAAGTTCAGCCCTGAAGACATAAACGATTAGTGAAAGCAGACGAACATGAGTTGTATATTATGTTTGTGGTGTGCAAAATAAAAAACATTAAAAAAATCTTATCGCATTTGTAAAAATTGTTGGGCATTTTTCCTCACCTTTGTTTTACCAGAAAATAACAAAGCTTTCAGGGCAATCAAAGTTATTTTAAGTTGCTCATTTTCTTTCTTTCTTTCTTTCTTTCTTTCTTTCTTATATCTATGTCGGTCTGTTCATATATCGCTCTATATGAGTGTGTGCATAACCAGAGAGAGAGAGAGATTATATATATATATATATATATATATATATATATATATATAGAGAGAGAGAGAGAGAGAGAGAGAGGGGGGAAGAGAGGGGGAGGGAGTATCTAGGCTCCGAAGGGTTAACCTACTTGATTAACAAGGAGTACAAAAATAGAAAAGTAAGATACAAATCAGAAAAAATATATTTGAAATCATTATCTATTCATCTATCTATCTGAGTGTGTGCGTGTGTGCGTGTTCACATCTATCTATCTATCTATCTATCGATCGATCTATCTATCTATCTTCATAGTTATCTATCTATCTGAATGTGTGTGTATGTGTTCACATTATCTATCTATCTATCTGATTGTGTATGTGTGTATGTTCACATCTATCTATCTGAGTGTGCGTGTGTTCACATAATCTATCTATCTATCTATCTATTGATCGATCGATCGATCGATCTATCTATCTAAGTGTGTGTGTGTGTGTTCACATAATCTATCTATCTATCTATCTGACTGTGTGTGCGTGTGTGTGCTTGCATCTATGTATCTATCAATCTAAGTGTGTGTGTGTATGTGTGAGTGTGTGTGTGTGTGTGTGTGTGTGTTCACATTATCTATCTATCTATCTATTGGTTTATTCGTGTCTATCAAACTTTTATTCATCCATTCCTTATCATCTCAACCCAAATGTTGTAATTATTTTCGGCACCAAAGACACCATAGCTTCAGGCGTCGGTCTCTCATCTCCAGTGCATAAAAGCGTAGCTAAAAACACCTGTGTACTTCTCAATTTTCATAAGATTAGACAACTGCTAACTTTTATAGATAGAATGTTATCTTAGATGAACCGCCTCTGCTTATCAGCAGCTTCTAGGTATACAATCTCAAGACCAGAATATTTCGACTCTCAGAAGAACGAAAGAATGACGATTCCTTTAGATAAGAAAAAAATTACCTGGGAATATATATGAGAATTGAAACATAAATAACTGACCTTGGTGTAAGTAAGGAGGTAGGGTATTCCATGAATGAAAGTTACATATTGTCGCACGGACGCATATATAATCAGTTATATTTTGACTGGTTAGAGAATCCCCGTAACAGAGTGGCTAACGTGCTGGACGACGTCATCGTCCTAAGCGAGTTCGAACTCCATTGGCTCAATTACGTTCACTTTCAGATTAGTACCCCTGAGAATGGTATGAACCCTCTTATCCCCCCAGCTATAGGTAAAATAATACCACTATATTCCTTTTACAAGGATGGCTTGGACATAAAATAACACACGGATGTTGATATCCCATTAAACAAAGAGACCAAACTCAATCAGACAAATGTTTAATTGATTTTCCAGTGATCTAGAAATTCATCGGGTACTTTGTTGAATCTTTCCCCGCTTCTTAAGGACAGAAGTAGCAAAATTTGAATCAAGAATTATCCCGTTGATGCACGAAGGTGGGCTGAAAAGTTCATATGATGACGTCATATCTGCTGATGATGACTTTTTATAACGATATGATCCAAGTATTACAACCCTGACGGAAGAAAGTTTTTTTCTTGGTTTAATAGCATATCAATCTTCATGGGTAATTTAATGCCAAAGCCATCTTTGTAGAAGAACGGCACTTATACTATTTAACCAATTACTATGGGGTGTGTGTGAATAAAGGAGTTTATACCTTTCCAAAGGAGGTGTCCGTGGTGTAATGGTTATCGTCGTAGGAAATGGATACGGTGACACGAGTTCAAATCCTGGACGAGATTGCATTTCACATAGCACTAATACCCTCGAAAAAGGTATGAATCCGATTATTCTCCCTCCAGCTATGGGTAAATAGTAGGGCAGACTGAGTTCTTCAGCCTTGGTGAGGCAACTAGTCTAGGAGAAGGAAAACTCTGAATTCAAACCTGTTAAACTCCGCTTAAGAATTGACCTTGTGTCATATCCTACCGGAGCGGAGGGGTTGGTAAATATGTATATCTTTCCCAAGGGTATTGGTCTGAAAGTGAATCTAATAGCGCGACTGATGTTCAAACTCTCTTACCTCGACGCCGTAAGGCCGCACTTTAATCATAACGCCTCAAACCCTCTATGAAAAAGTAGGTGGATGGCAAGAGAGACTATGTTGAAAATGAAAGCTTTTTTGATTACATTCCATGAGAGTATCTAGGCCAGCCTATGAATTTTTAAGCCTATCATCGCATATATACGTTTCAAAATAAATAAAGAAGCTAATTTTAAATAACTGATCATTTTAAATTTATTATTACATGCTTAATAGTCACGTGTTGATAATTTGCTAAATACTAGGGTAAGTCAAAAGTTTTGAAATATTTTAGAAATGGGGGGTATAATTCAGATCCTATTTACCCAACCCCTCCGCTCGGGCAGGATATGACACAAGGTCAATTTTTTTAAGCGGAGTTTAAGAGGTTTCAATTCAGAGTTTTCCTTCTCCTAGACTAGTTGCCTCACCAAGGCTGAAGAACCTAGTCTGCCCTGCTATTTATCCATAGCTGGAGGGAGAATAATTGGATTCATACCTTTCCCAAGGGTATTAGTGCTATGTGAAATGCAATCAGTCTTGTCCAGGAATTGAACTCGTATCGCCGTGTCCACATCCTGTGACGATAACGATAACCATTACACCACGGGGGGTATAATTCAGATGATCTGGATGTTTTTGCTGAGATCGTGATGGTGACGAACTACCCTGGACTGTGAGATGCCAAAGTCTCTTGACACTCTCCGAGTGGTACTCGCTGGGTTTGTCTCTTTGGCTTGGAGCGCGACTTTGGAACCCACGTTTTCAGGCCTACCTGATCTTAGGTTCTTGCAAACTGAGAGAAATTTCTTTAACAACCTGGTTACTGTGCTTTCATCTTTCGTACGACAAATACTTTTGCCTACTTCCGCGGCGTCATGGTCCAGTTCAAACTCGTAACGTATAAGTTCTCGAATAACACATTCATCTGTGCGACTTCCAAATCCTACACGGAGTGGAACAATGTACAACGGGTCTGCACACCATCAACCACGATACTAACAACCATAGAAGGTACCTACCATGACTTGAACTGCTTTGGTCACGTGATATACGTGCCGCAAACTAGCAAGTTATAAAACTTTTAACTCACCAGAGAATTACGTTTATTTGCTGCGTTCCTCAATCGTCTTCTAATAGAAAAGCAAAAATAAATAAATAAGATTTTAAAAATAAGGACTAGACTGGAATGATTAGAGATTTACTGAAAGTTTGAAACTGTCCAAACTATTTTTTTATATTTCTTTGGTGCGCAAAAATACGAAACAGTGTGTTGGACATTTGGGAAAAAAACGATCTTCTCGATCGTCATTAATAACTACAAATGTGTAAAAGCATGAAATTTATACATGCAGCTCCTCATTACGAAACAAACACTAGATAGGTGTCTGTGGAATGTCCCACTCCCATGTGTAACTGTATAATTTCCTTCTTTCATTATCGTTTCCCTCACCCAATTCTATATCATGATTCAGCTCGGTGTTAAAGTATGCAGTACTATCGCAGAACAACTGTCAAAGTCTTTTATCATTAGGATTCATGATTCATGATTATATTATTGAATGAAAGGTGTGACGCTTACTAGAATATATCCACTCTCTTAAAGCATTAGAGTATGTATTTACCCTCCTACGCTACGGGCAGGATGTGACAAAAAGCCAATTTTTGATTGGTTTGGTTTTATGGCATATCAACCATTCATTGTAGGTTATTTATATTATACATATATATATAAGTTGGCTGACCGCAGTCGAGGACGACCGGAAGGCTTCCTTTGCGATAGGAATTACACCGAGGTGTAATAGAGGGCGCTGCTCATTTCCCTGGATTGATCCACTTTCCCTTAATAATGCTGAGTGTTAAGCATCATGAACCATTTTTTTTTTAGGCTTTTCTATGAATCAACCAGAGATTGAACCTAGGTCTCCACGACCATTGGCGAACACTCTAACCATTATGCCAATGGGTCGGTATATATGATTTGTAAACACATTTTATAGATTACATTTTTAAAGCTCATACTTTTGCACACAGTTAGATAGGTTCAAGTACATAAATGTATCATTAACAGTTCAAGTAAACATTAGTCATTTGTTTACATTCAGTTAAATGTAAAAACATTTCTCTTCCAAACAATTCAGTTTAGCTTTCGTCATTTGTCTGCAACCAGTTTTAATGTCAAACAGTTCTATTTGACCTTTAGATAAGACCCTCAGGTACTACCACTCCGGGCCATAGTGGACCTGGGAGTAATGGCAATAAAGGGGTTCTTCGCATTCCCCAAAGCTCCAACATTACTGGACCCTCGCTGTCAGATTATTTAATGTTATATCAAAGACAATCATTGGTGGGGTACCCCTCTGCAAAGATGCTGTCGGTGTATTCTACAGCCCCAACCGACAGGGCCGGTCAATCTTTGAGCAGGGTAAACCTGTTTGATTAATTTTATGCCTTGAGGTTAAGGAGTCACATTCATTTTATGTTCGTTTTTTCATTTTTTTTTTTTTTTTTTTTGTGTGTATTTGTTTCTTATGGCTTTATTTTTTGCACGCTGTCCTATCAAAGATGAATAATTTCTGAACATTTCTATTTGACCCATAAATGGAACCCTAACAGGTACTACCATTCAAGGTCAGATTAGATCTTGGAGTAATAGCAATGAAGCTATACTCTGCACTCTTCAGATCCTCAAAAATCAGAGTCGTTCCATTGTTGTTCCATGCACGTCATTTGGACGTGGATGCATTCGGTCTTTCAATTTTTGAAAGGTTCAGAAGTATGCCAAACGGAGCATTTCTGTTCAAATAAGAAAACTGGACATAATAATGAAGAAGATATATAAATTACTGCTTTTTGTTTTGCATCTGTAAAAATACATATTCTTAAAACCGTCTTATCATTCACTGTCATTGGCTGTCATTTATATTGAAGTTATCTTGCTGAAAGTAAAAACTTAGTAGTCAATCCTTTGAATATTAGGAATATTCATTTTAAAATATCTTACTCAACAATAATAAAAAACACCCTAAACGCTAAAATGAAGTATTCTCATTCCCTTTACAGGTCCAATAACCTGGTTTTAGTCATGGGGGTGCTACTTGTGTTGCATGTCTTGCGCATGAATAGCTTAAAGGAGACCATCCCTCTCCAGGTCTTTGAATTCAAAGTTTTCCTTCACCTAAATTAGTTGCTTAACCAAGGCTAAAAGTTCAGTCTGCCCAACTATTCATTCATAGTTGAAGGAGAAGAGATTGATTCATACCATTCTCAGGGGCATTATTGAGAAATTAAATCCAAGCAGCTTTATCTAAGATTTAAATTAGGTAGCCAATTACATTTCCCTACGACAATAACCGTTACACTAAGCACGCTTCCAAATGAAAATTTTGATAAATTTGTTTTATAAATCCTTCCCATATAATGTATTACGTAAGCAACTTGTAATTATCATATTGTTCCATATCGTTTCAGAAATCGCCGGTTAGAGCTGAGAAGTCGATACCACACAACTGCAATTGACATCAACGACATCATGGCTGCTACAACGACCACCGGAAACAAGCTTGCGCAGGAAATCCATGACGAGTTTCTCACCTGCAAAATCTGCTTGGAAGGCTTTAAAAGCCCTAAATGCTTAGACTGTTTGCATACATTCTGTGAGCAATGCATTGAAAACCATGTCATGTCTGAATGTACCTACAAAAAATATAGTGACTATCGTGAGTTCACATGCCCCTTGTGCCGGAAGCGAACGAATCTACCAATAGGTGGCGTCAAGAAACTTCCGGACAACTTTTTGGTGTCAAGCCTCGGAGAGGTGGTAGCGCGGCAAAGGCCCTCGAAGTTCCCCTTTTGCGACATTTGCAAAATGGTAAACAGGAAGCACAGGGAAGCCTCCTCGAAATGCCTTGACTGCAACAAACTGCTATGCAAGCCTTGCGTTGATCTGCACAAGGAGACCAAAGTTACCAAATTCCATAGTCTTTTCGATGTTGAAATTGAGAAAGATATTGAATGTAAAGAGCACAAGGAGGAGGTTGTGAGATTCTACTGCGAACCTTGCCAGGCCTGCATTTGTGTGTTGTGTACATTTAACGAACATAAAGATCATGAAATCACCAACTTTGCTGATGCAGTGACGAAGTATAAAGACAGTATACAGCGTCTTTTGCAAGCATGCAAAGATCGCATTAATATATACGACACTCAGATAGAGACATTGGGTAGGTGTGACGCATTGATCAAAGAAGCTGAACAAAGAGTACATGACGTTGCAATCGCATTTATCGCTGAGATACGAACAAAAGAAAAAAACCTTGTCGAAGAATTGCATTCAATGTACGGGTTAGAGGTGATGGAGTATATAAATCGCAAGGTGGAGATGCAATCGAATTTGGAGAGTTTGAAAAGCACGTGCAGTTTGACAGAGTTAGTACTGCAGGGGAAGGACATCGAATTGTTGCTTCTGAAAAATCAGGTCCAGGAGAAGCTGTCCTGTTTGTCTGAAATGGAACTGAAAGACCTTCCAACCTCGGTGTGCAAGCAGATTTTGTTTAGTCCAGGTAGCATCGAACTGGGCACGCTTGAGGACCCAGACAGACCCAAGCAGAAAATATCTAACCAGCCCCGACGCTCCTTGTCAGCGGCCGACTATTGGAGAGAGAAAACCCCGCCCAAACCTGTCCCAACTTCAACAGTCGGGATGCAAACAGAAAAGGAGGATAACAGCCACAAACTTACTAACGTTGCCGTGCAGACGATAGCCGAAGATGCTCCTTATTTACAGGATAATATTGAAATCATCAATGCTGTCGACGATAAATCCATCTCTACTGATAAAGTGGAGACTGAGGAGAAGGCTGTGAACACTCGATCTCGTAGTCTACAGAGCCTCACCTATCAGCTGCAACGAAATTCAAAGGAAGGATCCCCAGAAAATAATAACGGTGACACAACGACACCCCAGACCCCTCCTGAGCCGACATCGTCACCTGTCATCAATCGTCGTCATCACCGCCGTCGAAGAGAGCGACCCAGGGCTGTGGAGGTGGGAGTTAGACCAACGACATATTCCACAGCTTGCGTAATTTCACCGGTAGGGGGCGGTCCGGTTCTTACCTGCAGTAGCAGTATCGACGAATCCTTTCATAGTGCTGATAGCGATTAATTGGTTCGAAAATTTTAAGCCTTTGATATGTACATCTTTCTCTATATATATTTTCATCACTAGATAATTTATATACCTTTTTAAAACACTTAGTGATAATAATTACCTTACTATTACAATTAGTATTCGGCAATTATCTTTTCGTTGAATCCAAATAGATAATTTTATATATATATATATATATATATATATGTATATATATATATATATATATTCTTTAAATAATAGTCCTTGTTGATCTAGAGCGGTTAAAACTTTATTTTAAATTTCATGCAGAGTGTCGATTTGATTTCGTTTAAAAAGCCTGGTGGAACAGAAAAACGCGGTGCAATCAATAGCGCTTGAGTAGCTGCTTTTCCACAATTTAAAGTGAAACTAATTGGCTGAGGGCTTTTGAAAAGGAAAACAGCACCATTGACTTAAACACCATCATAACATAAAATAATATATTGAATTTGATATCTTTTAGATTTGTATAAAAGACTAAAGAATTAGACAAATCTTTAACCTATATTGATTATGAAATTAAATATACTGGGTGTAAAAAATTTACTTCTATGTGTAAATTTATGATATAGTTTCAAATAACTTCCTAATGTTTACCATCCCTGTCAATACATTCTTGGAATCTCTTTCAGGTGATTAAAAAATGTTAGTATTTCTATGGGAGTATCTTTATTAGAAAAGCAGGATTGATATTACGGAGAACACCTGGGGAAGATTGTAATAATGTTTTGACAAGGATGGTGACTTTAAAATCATAATATTATATAGAAACTCCCATAGAAATGTTAACAATTTGTTTAAAACACCTCTTTGTTTAGTTTTCAAACATTTAATTATTTTAATGATTTTATTAGCAATATCAATAATAATTCATCTTTTCTCTTTTGATTAGATTTTAGTATTTTTTCCGCTAAGAAACAAGAATTAAAATCTGCTTTATTTTAAATTCTCTCCTTTTTTTTTTTTGAGAATTAGGAAAAGAATTTTCGCAATTATGAAGAATTAGTTTTATTTGGAATTGAATTCGTTTTAAAATAAACTAAAATGTAAAAAAAATCGAAACAAAAAACTAAACGATCATTTCAACAATTTTTCGTGTATTTTCAATGTTAAACCCTTTCAAAAATTGTCCCCCTACTAACGTCTTAATCTACCAATTAAGAGATTCCTTAAGTGCATTTTATAACTCGTTGATAGCAAAATTTTGGCACTTAAAAATGTTCATTTTCAAATTATTTTTGAAAATCTTACTTTCGCTACTTAAAAAAAAATACAAATATCTTTCGTAAATCTATGGTTTGGGAGTAAATTTCCAAGTTTTCACAGTGTAGTGATATTGGAAAGTGGTTGTGTATAATTTACACATGAAGGAATGGGATGGACATATAGTCATACTACGAGGATAAAAGGGGTTTATATACAAAAAGAGAACTTAAAATAGAATAACTTACTTGGTAATATCATAACATAAAGTATATGTATATAAATATAGATACATTTTTGTATTTAGATCATAAAGTTTTTGATCAGTATATTCTCTGACCATAATAACCTTGAGCTTTCCATTTATAAAACCTACAAAAAAATGAATCGCTAAAAACCTACAAAAAATGATTCGCTAAAAACCTACAAAAAATGATTCGCTAAAAACATGATGATGGTATTTAAACTAATCAAATAATGAAATGCCGTATAGGTTGAATTTTGGAAACATAATTTTTAGACAAAATAGGTTTCAAACTTTACACGAATTCGTAACTCTGAAATTCAAACCTAATGGGGAAGGCGAGAAATCTCCTTTCACCTCAAAAAATAATTCCATAATTATTTCGTAATTATAAATCATTGGTTGGCCTATACATAGGTTCAACTTATACATAAGTATGTATATGCAGAATAAAAGACATCAGAAATGAAGACCCTAAGAATCTTTTCGAAAACTCTAGAATTATCAAAGAATTAGAAAATCTTATCAAAAACACAACGAAACAGAAGCTCAGGACTATTGAATAGTATTTGTCGAGTATATATCACTGAATTAAAGAGTGTAATTTGGAAGGCTATTATACATATAATAATACTATATTTCTTGGATTTGAATGTATAAAAAAGGGTGATTTTTTTTACGGTTCATTGAGGTATGAAAATGCATCAATTTGACCTAATCAAGCTACAGTTTCGTTTAAGTGGAATATGCATTATCAATTTTAGTTGAAAGTATAAGAACTAACATAAAATAAACAATTTTCCAGATTATTTTTTAAAATTTTACTATTAAAAAACCTTTTTAAAAATCAATACATTTTCTTTTTAATCTTAGACTATTTTCATATAAAATTAACAACCTAATGGATTATTGTAATCCTTATTGCATATTGATACTTGAAGAATAAAAGTATATCTAACCGTAATCTTTTGAATGTCAACAAAATCAGTGCTAGTATAAAATAACGTCGCAATATATCGTCATTTTTTATTGGTTCCTGAGTAATCGAATCGTATTTTTTAGGCGTAGTATATTTCATGCAATGACACATACAATTGTATCTTTTCTCTAAGTGATAGATACAAAATTATATACACCGTAGATAATGTCGGATAAAATCTGACTAAGTAGTAAGTGAATAAACAATAACCCAATAAAAAAGTTATTTCAAAATGGTCACATTGACTCAAATAAGTGTCGCAAATAAGGAAATGAAACTATTAGAAATCAATTTGATTTGGATTTTTAAGATTGGTCGAAGTAAAGAAATGCCCCGTTTAACCGGTGACCAAATTAGCCAGAACGTCATTATTTATATATATATATATATATATATATATATATATATATATATATATATATATATATATATATATATATGATTTGAATGTTTATTTTTCGACCATTTCATTATTAAATGGATAGAGTACATATTTTAGATAAATCCTAAAAAAAAAAAAAGAAAAAAAAATCTTTCTATGTTACACATCTCCCGCCCAGATTCTTGAGGCCCAGGACTAACTCTTAGACAAGGAACCTGTTCAAGATGTACCATGAAAGGTAGGCTTATAGTGATCTTAGAATTGCTCTTTTTTCTGTCTTTCACCCATCTGCCCTTCTTTCCTTCCTCATTTTCTCCTTATATATATATATATATATATATAAACACAGACACACTCACACTTACAGACACACACACACACACACACACACACACACACACACACACACACACACACACACACACACACATACTCACACACACACAAATAAGTTAGCATTAGCATAATAATGTATAGTAATCTGCTTCTGATTTAAGTGTGAAGTTCGTTCAAAGAGTTCTAAGCCTCACCCAGATTTTAGATTTGTCATACACCTCTCATCTTTGTATGGGCCTCACCTACACAGAAATCTGAATTAGTTTTTCCAGTTTTATAAGAAGTGTAAGTGTGTTGCCCCAACAATAACATTCAGCTATGACTCTTCTTTCTGAGTGAGGTTTAGAACCTTCTGAATGACCCTCGTAAATGAAGCATCTTATACCCACTGCTTTTCTCTCAATTCTCTCCATTGTAGAAAAGATTTATCATAACTTTTACAATATCAGAAAAAAAGCAAATACAAATTCAAATTTGAATAACATTTTCTGTATTGATCATTTTACTGTAAAAAGTTATGATCAATATAAGCACTTTGTCAAAATTTGACAAAATATTTATTTAAAGTGATCATTGATAAAATATTAGTATATTGTTGAAAAGGCTTTTCCATATTTTCTGCATTGATCTCTTTAATACTTATTCATATTATATTATATGATAGAAAAAAAGTTATTTGGCACAGATTTACACTTATCTTAAAATAATGTTTAAAAATGTTTGCCTGTTTTTGCTCATTCTGATTTTCCTTATGCGTGTCACACTCATGTTTTACTTGAGGATCACATGGGGCAAAACAAAAAGTAAATGTTTTAAAAAAGCCACTCTCTCCCCCAACAATCACTTATTGCTTGATTTTTTTTTTTGTCTTATTATTAATAGAATTAATATCACAAAAATGGTTTGAAAAGATCATTTGGTAATATTCTGACTTCCCAAAACTAGATTTGTTTATTTGAGAATTTACATGGAAGAAAACAGTTGCTTAAATCCACAGTGACAGAAATAACATAGTTGTTTTTTTTTATTCTAAAATTTTAAAATGACAGCACAGCTAAATAATGTTTAGATGAAGTCTCGACAAGTCAGTGCTAATTTGAAAAAAGAAAAAAAAAAAAGAAAAGATAAAATCACTCTCAGTACTTTTTGAATGAACAACTTAGAACCTTTGTAATAAAAATATGATGTCTTATCATCTAGTTGAATTCTAAATGAGTCACTGCAAATATGAAAAAAATACAAAGCCAATTTTGCTATCTTTTGAATATCAGTTTTTGGTGAAACACAGTATTGCACAAGTGCAGCATCTGTCATATTCATCAAACCTATGTTCACATGACTCTTTTCTTGTCTCCTAAACTGTACATTTTATCTCAAGGGTAAGATTTGATGATGCGGAGATCATTAAAAGAATACAAATAGAAATAGCTTAGAGGTGCTTCAACAAATAGGAAACTTGCTGGAACAAATATTTTGAATGGCAAGGAATTGTTTGAAGAAAATTAATGCTTCATCCATAGTTCATTTCTGTCTTGATAAATATAGCTTTAGTCTTGATATTTTTTGAATATACCTTGTATAATTGAAAAAAAGAAAAGTATATGTGATTATCTGTGTGTATATTATCATTTGTCTATTAATTTCTAACTTTACCAAAGTTTCTTCTGTCCTAATTTATTCATTAATACTAATTATATATATGCACCTATGTGACATGATTAGTATATACTGAATACAAAACAACTATTTAAATTCTTTACTTTTATAAAATAATTTATTATAAGAAAACATGTTTCAAGAAGTCAGTTCATCAGTTTAATTTGCATAAGAATTCACTATTTACTGATAGAGACATTTATAGAAACATTGGTTTATGAGATTTTCCATTTGTTTTTTTTTTTAAATAGTAAATTATCTGCAATGAGAAAAGATTATCAAATTTATGAAATATTACAAGAATCTTTAAGCTTAATCCCAATCTTTGAAAACCAAAGTACACATTTTTAGGTCTCTTCCAAACAAATATGTTTCTATCTATGGTGACTTATGTAAAAATGACTTCCATCTCTATATTTTCCAATTTTGAAAAATACTTTTTTAGAAAGTTTTTTTCCTGATGACTCCATGAAATATTTCTTAATATGTAATTATATTATGGTAAATACCATATTCTTTTTTCTTTTTTACCCTTTTATCAAAATTGTGTACCAATCCTAGGTAATCTGAATTTTTATGTGCCTGAAATGTCTTCAAAACAAAACCAGATTTTCACTTCTTTATATGAAATTTGAGGCCCTACTGTAAAAGTATTTGGGGAAAAAATTATACTAACCTTAATAATAATAATAATAATAATATATATATATATATACTATATATATATATATATATATATATATATATATATATAAGAAAATATGAAAAATAATAATAATAATATATATAAGGAAATATTTGGGGAAAAAATTATACTAATCTTAATAATAATAATATATATATATATATAAGAAAATATGAAAAATAATAATAATATATATATAAGAAAATATGAAAAAAATAATATATTTACTGGGTGTATTTAGTTATATATGGATAATATATATATATATATGAAAATATGAAAAATAATACATTCAAAGGGTGTATTTATTTATATATGGATAATGTGAAGTGAACGCTACCAACATAATAACTGAATGCAATGAATTTTTAATTTTTTTTGTTTCATTTTTCATTTGAAAATAATTTTGGGAATGATAACATGGCATAACAACATTGCCCTGAAGATTGCTTTGAAAAACCAAAACATTTAACATTGGTATATTATCCATAGATAAATATATACAACATTCTTTGAATATACTGTTTTTTCATATATCCATTTTTATATACCATCGAATATATTTCAATTTTCTTTAATATATATATATATATATATATATATATATATATATATATATATATATATATATAAATATATATATATATATATATATATATATATATTAAAGAAAAATTGAAATAGATTCGATATATATATATATATATATATATATATATATATATATATATATATATATATATATATATATATATATGTATGTATGTATGTATGTATGTATGTATATATGATTTGTGTTAAAAAATAAAAGCAAATGGTAAAATAGAAATATATTCATTTAGAGTATGTAGGCACTAGCTATAGCTTATTTAGTTTATAGGTAAGTTTGACACAGCTTCAAAACATCTTCCAAAGTGACAGGGGTGATATTTCAGCTGTTTCTATTTTGCTATTTGTTTTATTATTGTTGACATCCTGTAGACTCCCTGGATAGTCATAGCACATCAGTAATGCTGCTATAGTTTTCATAGCAAGTAGATTTTTAAATGAAGAGTTTTCCTTCTCCACCAGTGGTTTGCCAACCTTCAAAGATAGAGAACACAATCAGTCTTAGCAGTCTTAGCAGGGGGTACAAGAGATAGTTTCATGTCTTTCCCAAAGAGAAATGTAAACAACCTTATCCAAAATTTGAACTTGGCCAATTGTTTGATTGTTTATGAATTGTGCGATACTACAATAAGATTAGTAAATAATATTTTTGATATATTATAAATTCAATGTAATTGCAAAATGACTTTGAAATTCCTATCACAGATAAATGAGTAATAAGATAAATATCATCTAAAAGGAGAAAATAGGAAGAAAATTTAATTTAATCTGGAGTTAGATTATTTTACCAGACAAAAGTTTTAATCATCAGTTACAATCCATGTTTTTAACAAAATGCAGATGATCCTTAACAACCATGTTATTTTCGTTTTTTAAACTTGATCTATATAGTAATCAACTATGCTTTATGCTTCAATGTAGCACAAGGTAGGATGAATGAAGCACCCAGTGAAACTCAAACTCACTTGGGAAGGTTTGCTAGACTAGCTTGCAAACCATTGTACTACCTGAGGTGCCCAATAACTTTATCTATAGGAGTACCTACTTCAGTACAAGCTCATGTAGCAGTCAAATTTGCTTATGTAATAAGTTTTATCCTCATCAAATGTATCACGTTTGTAATCTTGTATTAGACTGAACTAAACTTACTAAATATTTGGGCACCTTACTGTAGGGTTAGTAAATTTGTCTAATGGACAATTACAACAGCAAATTGATTTTGAAGTTTTCTCAATGCCTTACACTTGTGATTGACGACACTTATCTTAGCAATTTGAAAAATACAGGTTCCCAAAGATAAGAGATATGAGTTCAATCCAAAAGCTTTTTTTTTAAATTTTACACCCATACTACTTATTTAGAAATCATAAAATAAGGATTTTAGAGTTGTGATAAAAAGCAACAGAAATATGATGAAAGCAACAATAGTAATAATTAATAATTTCTTTCCTTTTATTCATAACATTTATTTATCTTTGATATTCATTCCAGAACCTCAAGACAAATAATGTTTTGCTTGATAAAAAAGTTCAAAAACAGTTAATCTTTTTAAGATAATATCAGTCTTATCATATAGTATATTTGTTTTGTGAGTGAAAGCGGATGGGAACTCTCTCAATAATAGAGTTAGAAAAATAATAAACTATATTTTACCTTTTCTAGATATATAAAAAAAAGTAGTAGATTTAAGAAATTACATTTCAATGGTTAATAAAGATGAATAAATCCAAGGATATAGGGGAAAATTATATTAGAAATGCCTTCAAACTACATTTGATATATCATAAAATGGATTTGTTAATTTTAATGGCCTTAAGATATTAATATTTAGAAAGATTTTCATATGTATTTTTGCATTTATATATTTTTTTCAAGTGTTTGATGATTCCTCTTAATTGAATATTTTTAAATGATTGAATATTCTTAAGAGAATAAGCAATTAATTTTCTTTAGATTTTAAATCTAAAGAAAATTAATTGATTATTCTGTTACCATATTTTTACATTTCTAAAGTATTTGAAATTCTTTAAAATTTAAAGATATTTAGAATTTCTGTTCTAAAAAAAGAAATAGATTTTTCATCACTAGAATTTAATTTTTGTAGCTTAGCATCAGGATTTTTTTTTATTCCTATTGCTGTAAATTCTTTGAAATGTCAAACCAAAAGACTGCATGTGTGTGAAAAATATGGCAATATGTTTATTATGCATTCTAACCAAAGATGTTTTCATACTGTTTGAATATTTTCCTTGGCTCAAACACTATTAATAATTCCTTTATTCATTGGTTGAAATACCATGTATAAATGTACACCATAGAATTCCATTCATGGTTTTAATATCATAAGAATAGACATGTTAGAAAGACTTTACTCATTGGCTTACATATCATTTTTATAGATATGCATAATAGCCTTTCATTCATAGCCTTTTCCTGTATTCCAAAAGCCATTCAGAAAAGGCATCTATCATTCATCAGTGCATTTTCATTAGTTCAAATACCAGCAATGTAAACACACACACCCACGCATGCACACACACACGCACACACACACACACACACACACACACACACACACACACACACACACACACACACACACACACACACACGCACACACAATCATATTTCATTTTCACATCATAATTCATTCATAAGATAACACATAAAACAGACTGAAACCAGTTCTAATATTGTTTAGATTCTAAAATAAAGCTCTTTCCTTATTAATTTTAAAACAACAACCACAATTACTATGACTGCTAATATTATGACTACAAAGACTAGATAGTAAATAAACAATATGGAGAAAAATTTGGGAAGGAAGGAGTGGCAGTATAATTAGAATCTGACTTTACCATTATTGAACTGGCTAAGACATTGTTCATGAAAAATAAGATCCTCCCTTTGCTGAAATGTTATACTATTTACCTATCAAATTACCTTATATCAATTCACCTTAATGATCAGAAGATTGGGATAAAAAGCAATTATAAAAATCAAGGAAAAATGCAGAAATTGATGAATTAATCATTCCTTTTTATTATTTCCTTCACCTCCAATATGATTCCTTCTCCTACAATGTAAATAATTTTTTAACAAATATATTTAACTTACCTCCAATATATTTCATTAACCTCCAACCTGACAAACACAAAATAACACTTTACATATCAATATCAAAATGAATAAAAATAGGTTAGACAAAATTAATTAATTTGATAATTAATTAAGTCAGGATTAGAATACAGGGAAAATATTGGTACAATTCAATGTTTCTATCCTGTTTTTTTATCAGTGGTCTTGTTTCAGACTGAACTAAGCTTAGCAAATATTCATATAACAAATTTTACCTCAGGTCATTATTCCGACTGATATGGCATCATACAGCACGTCATTCAAACACAGATGATAAGACAAAAGAAAATTGTTTTAAAGACAGAAGCTTCTTTGCATCTAGTACAATGTTTCTCACCCAGTATTATCTGGAACCCGAAGGTTCCACAAGAGGTTGCAATGTGTTCTGTGAGAAACAGTTATAGACTAATGCATTTTAAAAGAAACAGATATCAATAATAGTTTGCAATAAATTTATGTTGGGGTAAGTAATTTTAAGTGATCCCATCTGGGTAAAAAGTTTGAGAAAAGCTGATCTAGTGTATCAATCAAAGATCAACTAGAAATTTTGATCCACAAATTTATCTTTGAAATTAAAAAAAAAAACATAGTTTGAGTCAAACAATGCTTTCCTTTTAGTGAGTTTATGCTCAAAACTTAAAACCATATCAAAAGTATTTTCGTTTTTTAAACAACTGAAGAGCTCCTGCATCTTCTTATACCTTATTTAATGCTATACATATAATTTCTTAGAGGTGTGGAAATAATGGTTTAATACTGATATATGAAAATAATTGTCTAACATAAATATATATAATTATCTAATATCTAATTATGATCTAAGAGATATAAAAGTAATAATCAAATATCAAGAGATTTTACTCATAAAAGTTTAGGGTTTTAATACTGAGTAAATAATTTATATTCATACTCTTTAATCATGTTTATCAGAGAATGAAAAAATATTGAAACTGGTTCATTGTATAAAAGATTCATATAAAAGAAAAAAATATATATATGGATTTTTTATTCTCTTGTTGAAGAGTTAAAATTAAATCTAAGAGAGCTTAAATCAATTTTAATTTTGCATTTTTTGAAAATTCCAAGTCATTTGAAACTTCAGATAAAATAATCCTTATCAATGTGTAAACACCATATTTGCCGGCCTATAAGATATGGATACTCATTTCAATTTAAAGAAATATTCAATTATTAAACTCTTCATTGGATTAGAAACCAAGAATCCAAGTCTTTAAAAACAAAGAATAATTTTCAGCAAGAGTCTGAATAGCTATTTTATAAAAAGTACATCTTATAGGCTGACATATATGATAAATGTGCTTATTTATTTGTTGATATTTGTTGATGGAATTAAAAAACTAAACAATTAAAATAATCTTAAACCAACTCAATCTGTTTGAGGATAAATTTTATGAAAAATACCTTTCTATAATTTTGAGAAGATTCATAATTACCATTCCTTGTGTTGTTCAAACTATTGAACAAAATCTTTATGTTTCTTTTGTTACTGTGCGGCTTGGATTACTGGGAATGAACTGAATTAGGTAGTATATCTATTGACCACCCAGGACTGCCCAAAGTATTGGTAATGTAGGTAGATGTAATGCAGCAAACACAATGGGATTTTTCAAATACAAATGGAAAAATGAAATAATTAAACAGAATAAGAACAGTCAAAATAAAAAAAAGAAGAATTCCTGGATGTAAAGTCAGATGCTCACAACATCCAACCCTTGGGATGGAAGGTACATATAGTGGGGTGTGGTTGAAAAGGAATTTCTGGGCTATACTGCCTTCCATCTTACAATTTAGCTACCTGACTTTTCCCTCCCTTTCTCTGTCCTCTTCTCAGTCTTTATTCTTCAGAACCTCCCCTCTACTCTTACTGAGTTATAGCAGCCAAAGTTTTAACACAACTCATGACTAGGAACTTCAAACCTTGACTGCATACATGATATAAGATGTTTGTAAATTATGCTGTCGTAACTGATTTCTTTAATCTGATTATGGTTATAAACTTTTATTGCTAAATATTTATTTTTTTCCCTGTAAAACATGAATGAATAAATAATTTAAAGCATACTTTAAGAGGCAACAAAGTTCAGTCTACCCGGGGAGCCAGCAATCCGGACAAAATCAACATAAAGAATGAGTTCAATTTTATAAACAAGTCTTAGAATTTACTTTCATTAATTAATAATGACAAGCAGAATTCTTCTAGGAATTAAAACACTGTATAAAGTCATGTATCATGTGACTTTCTGAGATCTAAATTGAGACCTTTTGCTGCTGGAAATTGTAGGCCTAGTCTTAGCCAACTATTTACACACAAAGTTTGCATCTCATGCATAGTGCAAACCCCTAAAATTAGGCTAAAATTTAGATCTCTGAAAGCCACATAACCCATGAATATAAATGATCAGACAAAATTAAAATTTTTAAAAATCAACTTTTATATTTGTACAAAATTTTATATCAAACTTAAATATTCTTCTTAAATTATCATTTTACTATTATCCAGTCTAGTGTCCTCATCTTGGTTGTTATGGACATAATGTTTGAACTGTTGTATTTTCCAACCTTCTTCATGTTTCTGTTGAAGTTCGTAACCTTCTGGCAATTTTTAACACTTTATTCCATCTACTGGGGTAGATTCCACTGTTCCATGTCAGATATCTTGTATCAGTTAATTCTTCCTGTCATACATATGAGCTGTGATCAAGAAATATTGAGACTACTGCTTTAAAGTTTTATAATTTTAAAATTTAATCGAAGACTTGTATACTGCATACAAAATAATGGTAAAACATCTAGAGGAATCAGTGCTAATTTGAAAAAAAATCATGAAGCCAGTTTTTGGTGGAACACAGGATTGTTAGAAGTACAGCACTTGCCATAATCACAAGACTTTAGCTTTGTGCATCTTCTTCTTCTTTGCTAAACTGAAAATTCATCTGACGAGTTAAGATTTGATTAAAAAGAGGGCATTAGAAGAAATACTTTGATGCACATTTACATCATATTAAAAAAGAGGTTTTTCAGGTGCTTTGACCAATGGAAAACTTGATGGAATTTGTGTTTGATTCTGAGGAGACTATTTTCAAGAAAATTAACCTTTTGTTCATTGTTTTTTTATGTCTTAGTAAATCTAAATTATTTCTTAATACTTTTAAAACTCCCTTCACATATCTCTTCTCTAGGATGACTCAACAAGAGAAAATTAACTAATATGAAATATCTTCTAAACATCAACAGTGGAATAACAATCTACCTTCATAGATGGTATAAGAATTTACTTTTAAATTCCCAAATGGTTACTAAACATGACAAAGACATAAAGAAAATGAGGAATTATGACAGCTAACATGTTTTAACTTAAGCAAACAATTATGAGGGCTCTAGTTTAAGTACATCAGTGTATAATACCTTAACTCAAAAATTTAGATCATTTTTTTTTTATATCTTAAAATCAATTTATGAATTTTTTTTATGTCCTTTGTGTTCAAATAAGCCAAATGTTATTTTTATTAGTCCTAATTACAAATCATTTTTTTCTTAAGGGATGGGACTATATGCGTTAACTAAAAGTCGTGGCACAACCCTTACTGAAGATTCAGATCAACTCATAAGCACATCTACAGGACTTTTAACTAGACCCACACATGGAACCTGCCCTTTTCATACATTTGATGCCCAGCTGTTTTACCTTGGAGTAGAGTTCCAGTCCACACTACTCTAACTACTTCTCTTTATTACTTCTACCACCACATTAGATTAAACACAGGGGAAAAAAACGGACTGTTGATTTTATCTTCTGCCATACCTGCTGGAAATTGATGGAACACTGCACATATAGCATTTCAAAATTAGCCTGGTGCTGTGGTAGCTAATTTTCTATCCTCTACACCTCTAACAAGATTTGGTATCTATTGTCAAGGGTTCAGGTAAAAAAAAAAGAAGAAAATTTCAGGTAAACTCTGAATTCAGTTTAATCAGTGGCATTATTTTACAACAAAATTACTCACGTATTCAGGTGGGTAAAAATGACAACATTGCTTGAAAAATTTGAGTTTTCTTTAATTTTTTTTTATTCTTTCATTTTTTTAACATTTTTTTTTTTTACTGTTTATTTTTTTCTATTTTACAAATCTTGGAAAGAAAATATGATAAAATAATTTTTTAAAGATAAACAGACCTAAAAATAAACATTAATCTAAAAGTTAACACCCAATTCCTTTTACTGTGGTTTGTTTGGTAATGAAATAACTTGTTCTGACTAGGTATTGTTGGTATTACTTTCTGGTATTTTCAGATTTTTATCTCAAAGATTGCTCAACATTTTGTAAAAAAAATTGCAGCAAATAAAAACAAGACGAAGATAAATTTCTGTTAAAAATTATCTGGGAGTAATACTAAATTTTTGTTGATCTCAAATAATCTTTTCTTGCTACATTAAAATGTAAATTTTAACAATCATTATGAACATTTTAGCATTAGTCCTACATTAGTGAAGAAATAAGTTAAAAATTATCCCAACAACTCTCTGGTCATTTTTAGGTGCATTTTATACTGGACTTGTATAGTTCTATCATAGCATTGATTTGTGACTGAAATAGATAATTTTTTTCCTTCAAGAGTATCAGAAATCAGAGATCAAGTCCAGATAAAAGCTCAGGTATCTAGATGCTGACTTTCAAAGCTGGCAGACCCAACTCATTTGAAAGACTAACAAAAAAAATCTTCCTACCTCTATTTCTACTCATCTGACTACATGTACTAAATTAAACTTAGTAAATATCAATACCAGATAAATAAAAAAAATAACTTACATGTTACCCCCACCATAAAAGATTTTCTTTGATCACATTTAGGTGCATTCATTCTATACTTATATAGATTTTATGTCATTTTGTGGCTTAAGTAGTTGTAGGTAGAATATGATGTCTGAAGATGGAGGGAAAATTTACCAATCAAAAAATGAGGAAAGACACATTCAGTTCAAATAAAAAAGAAAATAGTATAACCCATAAAAATTTATTGTATCTACACTTAATATTGAGTAAGCCATGTCCTTAAAATCTTAACAAATTTACTTGGTTCAAGAATTCTAAAAGATATCCAAAACCTGGATTTAAATGAAAATATCCTTATTCCGTGTTTGTTGCATCTATTTTTTTAATAAAAATAAGATACGTAGTTTTCTAACTCAGTAAAAAATGATATAACACTCTCTCAAAAATAATAAAGAATCATTTGAATTATAGAAGGGACATAACTCAGACTTCCAAATTAAAAAGAATGTACTTACCAATTTTGGACTTCAATGTAAGCAACTTAACATTTAAATCAGGACATTCTGTTAGTATTTGTTCTGCTCGTCTTCTGTTAATGGTAAATAGACAGTTCAAATTCTAATTACTCATTAAATGCAGTGTTAGAATTTAAGAAAGTATTCTCTTATTGAAGGTCCAGGAGGTAAAATAATATACAATTCATATTATATGTTACAAAAAGACAATCAAAAGAAAAAGAGAAAAAATGCAAAGAAGACAGTTGAAATGCAAAAATTCCTAACAGTCATGACAAACTCTTACTGAGTTGATTGGAAGTGAGGAAGTTGAGTCACTACTCACCAAGAATCAATATTAGAATTAGTATATCAGTAATATACTAACATTGAATAAACAGAAGGAAAGACATGATAAGCTCATTTATATATACAGAAATATTTAATATATCCATAATATACATACAAGTAGGATTGAAAATAATACACAAATGTATCGCAACAGGTAGAAGTATGTACATATTCTATGAACAAGCAGTATGTATAAGGGGTACAAAAATAGAAAAAAGCTTTCTTGACAATGATGGAAAGTAAAATGTGTCTTTACTATTCTATGCCAGGAGCAGAAGACAATGTCTCTACTGTACAAAGAACAGAGGCAAAAGAGGGCAAGGAATGGTTTTCTGAGACTGTCATATAACAGTCTACAAGGCACTCAGTGGATATGTCCATTCGCTAGGGGAGATGATTCTTTATTGTCACCCTACACCTTCAACATTAACAAATTGTATGAACTTTAAAATAATTTATAAAAATAATTTTTCATCATTTCCAGAATTTAAAAAACTGTTTCAACAGTCACAATTCAGTTTTTGATCAACCTTATTTATATCACCAACACCCATGAGCATATGCCACTACTTTTACAGGATGGAGCATAAGGATATATTTAGAATTTACATAAATGGCTGTCCACTTACAACACAAAGTCAATTTTAAGAGGGGTAAAGTTGGGTGGAATTCAGAATTTACCTTCTCTTGGACTGGTTGCTAAACCAAGGCTAAAGAACTTAGTTTGCTTTACTATTTACCTATTGCTGGGGAGAGTGAAGAGAGAGATTCATATCTTTCGCAAAAGCTTTAGCATAAAATGAAAAACAAACAGCCTCATCCGGATTTTGAACTTGGGTCAGCGATTCCATTTCTCATAACTATAACCATTATCCTCAGTGTAATTCTGAGTAGAGTAAACAAATATGACCCACAGGATAATCTCTTGATATTTATTAACTTCTACTTTAACAACTGTTAACTGTTCATAAAAATCTTCAAAATTCTTTACATTCTTTTTCTTCGTATAAATGCATTAAATTCGTTTTTGAGAAGAAACATAAAATACTAAAAAAAAAGTTAAAATAATAACCATTCCTAATGTTTAAAAAATAAATCAAAATACTGATTACTTAAAAAATAGTTGCAGAATATAATGACTGGAACATTATGATAAAAAGCAAGAAAAATGGGAAAGAAATTTAGTCAAAAATATAAAAAGTTTTGATTAGAAAAAATTGTCAATAGATGAAAAATATATATAAAATAAATAATTCAGTGTTTAATACATTTTATTAGCTTATCTATTTGAATTTAGTTTAATCCTATCTATTTAACCAAGTCAGTTATGTTGAAAGAACAGGGAAACCATCTTGGATAGAGTTGTAAAGAAACTCAAAATTTCCTCTTGCAATAATAACTATTCATTAAAAATTATCTCCTTTCCTAGGATATAGTGCCTATGCACCTTTAGTTATTGATTCCAATAGTCATAATCATATATATATATATATATATATATATTTTTTTTTTTTTTTTTTTTTTTGATGATGGATTTTCATTTGGCCTTTAGCTTTCTTTCCATGGGCAAGATTTTAATATACTTTTTATTGTAGCAATGTTTGAGGCTCACAAAAAATGCCAGTCTTTCGTGATCCATTCTTATGCATGCATTTCCTAATTCAGTATATTTCAAGTGACTAACAACTAATAAAGTTTTGAAATACTGAAATCAAAATTGAGGGGGTTCCTGTGACATAGTGGCTAACATGCTAGATTACAATATTATGATATATGAACTATCAATGATAAAAAAGAAACTAAACATTAATATGAAAGAAAATACAAGTCAATAATGGTTAACAATACTTTATGTAAAGATGAAAATAAATATAAATGAAATATGTTAAAAATGAAATATGTTAAAAATGTCAAATTTTACTCATTAGAAATTTAAAAAAAAATACATACACTAAATTATTCTAAAAAGTCTCGATTTTATTTGGCAAATAAATTCATTTTAATCAATTTTGTCATGTTTGAACATTTCATTAAACTTTTTTTCTTATATCAATTCTGATCAAAGATCAAAGGATAAGACCTGCTTTGAGGGATTTATCGAACCTCTTGCTAGCATAGATTTGACACAAGATCATTTAAATGCTAGAATAGATTTGACACAAGATCATTTAAATATGGGCACCATGCATGAATCAAGGTTCATGTGTGGCTGTCAAAAAAAATACTTTATCCCCACACCATCTTCTTTTTTGGGGTACCTCAGATGACAAGCAATAAACTCAGCCTTGCTAAGCAGGTATTGCCTGGAGAGAAGGCCCTCTGGAACCAGGTGATCTTCTTAATATCACTCACCGGATGTGAACGCTAGATAAGCCCTGGACAGGCAAAATAAGACCTGGCATGATGGTAGTATATTTCCCAATATTTGTCTCTGCCTCCCACCTGACAGAACTTGACAAAATGTCAATGACCCAAAGGTGGATCATAGTGGGGGTTTAAGGGAGGGGAAGGTTGGGCATGAGCCAAGGCTTGAGCCCTGCTTGACTATGCTGGTTATTGACCCACTTAGTGCGATGTGGGCCTGATGAGCCTAGCTGAACATAGACCCAAATCTGGGTCCAGGCACGTATGCCTGATTATAGCTTAAACTGGACCATGGGATCCAGTGCTATACAAGGTTGAAAACGGTGTCAATCATACAGCTCACCCACTCAAAGGTGGCCTAGCCAAAGCCAAGGGTCTTTTGGCCTCAAGTCTGCTATGGAGCATTGACCGTTTGACACGAATGGCAATTCCCCTCCTGTATCAGAAATTGTTTAAACTAAAATAAAACCAAGTTTTTGTCGTTTTCAAGACAGGCAAGCAAGTAGACATTTCCCACTTGAAAGTTTGGTAAAAAATTAATCTTCCAATTTCCATTTTATATCCATCTACCCTAACACCAAACTAAGAGTGGGCACATACTGTAGAGCAGTGGTGAGCTAGCAAGTCTCATTCAAGTAATGCCAATTTAATGAGGTTTATTCAAAAGAGGCACATCATCATCAGCACCATTAAGGCATGCTGATGGCATGGATTCCCTTGGCTCTTTCTCATCATTCATCCCCATTAGTCATTGCTCTTGGCAAGTTCTCTAGATGACATGCTGTGTCAGCACAAAGCTGGTGAATTTTTTTGGTCAGCCAACTCTGGTGTGTCATAGGAGAACACTGCTTATGAGTTTATCCTTACTTCTTATGAGAACACTGCTTATGAGTTTATCCTTACTTCTCCAGCAGTGCCATACAGTCTTACTTGTCTCACTTGGATAGTTTGTAAGATGGAAGGTGAGAGGCCATACAGTTGCTGTTTTGTAGGGTGCTGCTACCAGAATTTGTTCAAAACAGCATGCAACATCTTTGTGTAGTTCCCATCCGGCTTTTGCTCCTGGTGTTTCGTTAAAGTCCAAGTGTTGCAACCATACAGTTGTACTAACATGGTTACAGCTTGGAAAAATTTTTGTTTTATTTTATCAGAGATTTCAGATTTTCATATGGTCATTAATCTATCAAAAGATGTTCACCTGCATCATATCAAATATCTATTATCCAGCCTTATTGCTGAGATAGATAGATATTTCCAACAGAGATCAGAATTTGAACTCAAGTAAAAAGCCAAGATTTTCAAAGCCAATTTTCAAGGCAGGTCATCTTCACTAGAAAGTATCAATTTTGCAACTGCATTGATGATATGAGACCCATGGCATCAAAATTTCTTTTCATAGCATATAAGACCCCTTTTAGTGGAATATAAGATCCATTTTTTGGTAGTATATAAGAGTTCCTCTGTGTGTTCTATGATTAAAAAAAATCTACCAGGTCTTAAAGACAAAGCTAAGATAAACTATTAGACTAATATACCTACACATCACAAACTATCAATGCTTGTATCTAATCTAAGTCTTGTAATATTAAATACAAATTGTGGTAGGGGAATATGTTAATTAAAGTAGGCTAGTTATAAAAAATTACAGGTGATAAATAGTGATTTATTTATTATTGTCAAGTATTGCCTTTTTTAAAAAATATTCAAATTTCAAAATTTCCACTGTAATATTTGAATAGGTATATTTTCTGATCTCCTTTAGGTGCCATGCTCAAAATAAATGATCCCCTGCAAGGCGTCATATTAATGGCAGTTTTAAGATAGCTTATCCTGATCATTTAACAATTTCCTGAAAATGACTAATGAACAAATTGATTGAGATCTAAATAAATAAATAAATCTAGAACTCAATTGCCTATGTAGAACAAGACAAACAAAAAAAATTGAAGAAAACAGCAAATTTGGCTTTCAAAAAAGATTTATGTATAAGTTATAAAATAAGGGAAAACTTCCGAAAGATCATTTTCATTTTTTCACTTTATTTCAAAATCATGACTGAAATTTAATGAATACAAAACTAATTTGATTTTAACAGCTTTTCTTTACATTTTACGAGCACTTTTGTGGTGATAAACAAATTTTCACTTAAGTGATTTGGGGGATTTTGGGAGGAATTTGGATGAGGGTGCTTAAGAAAAGAAAGGATCATTATCTGTTGACAGGCAGTCATCTTAGGTTGTAATCTATTTTTAGTGAAAGCATTATGAAAAGGAGAAAGTTTAAGAGTGTTGAAAACAATTTAAAATTTTTGCGTCTTTATCTAAAAACGAAAGGTTTTCTGATTTTTGAAAATTCTATCATAAATTTAAGCATTTATCATTCAAGTACTTGAAAGACAATGATTTGCAAGACATATGCTAAGTTCATAGAACATAAATAATGCTTTGTATGTTTTTACTTTTTGATATCTCATAGGATAACCAACTATTAGAATATACAGAAAGCTTTTTTAAAAATACTGCATTTGATGGCATAGAAGACTATCCCTGATTACAAATGATATTATAGTATTATGCATTTTGACATTGAATAAGTACTGTTAATATATTGCATCTATGTAAACATTAGCCTACCAGATACCTCAACTTCATGGGGGTGTCCTTGTGGTGTAATGGTTAAAGTGATGGACTGCGGGATCGTAGTACGCGAGTTCGTACTCCAGTCATGCTATTACGTTCACTTTTGGGCAAATACCCTTGGGAAAGGTATGAACCCCCTTATCCTCCCAGCTATGGGTTAAATAGTACTACTACTGTTCTTCTATGAGAATGGCTTTGGCATTAAATAACCTACAAACGTTAATATGCCATTAAACAAAGAAACCAAACCAAACCAAACCATCAACTTCACATATATGTATATATATTTATACAACAACTCAGCCACAAGCAGGATGTGACACAAGGTCAATTTTAAGTGGAGTAAAGCTGCTTTGAATTCAGAGTTTTCTTTCTCCAAGATTAGTTACCTAATTACAGCTAAAGAACCCTATCTGTTTTGCTATTTACCCATAGCTTGTCTAGGATTTCAACTCGGGCAGCTGATTCCATATCCTATGAGGAATTATTATCATTATTCTTCACATGTCTTCACATATCTGTAAAGGTCTACTTGACTGATTTTACTTGGAAGCTTCTAATTCTAGGATTTATTCTCCAACAATTTGTGCCATATGTAATTAAAATAGATGTAATTTATGATTGAGCTTCTGTGTGAATTTTCTTTTTTGCTTTCTTTGGCAGAATAAACATGGAAATTACAATTGTAGCAAAGGAGTTTCAACCTTTGTAAATATTACTCTAGAGTTTTGCTGGTATTGGAATGTTTGGAGATAGGGAAGCTTTTAGAATGAATCTCTATTCACCAAGGACCAATATTAGCAATTGTATATCTATGACATACTGACACAGAATTAATGGAAGGAAAGACAAGATAAGCTCATTTACACATACAAAAACATTTAATATAGACATAATATACATAGCAGTAGTATTGAAAAGAATACATAAAAGTGTCCAAATAGAGAAAATATGTACATATTGTTCTATGAACAAGCAGTATGTAAAATGGGTACAAAAACAGAAAAAGGCTTACCTGAGAAAGATGAACAGTAAAATGATGACTGTTTGGCTTTACTGTATAGAATTAAAGAACTGAAGCAAAGAGCATTAGACTGGATATCTGGGATTGTCATGTGATAAAAGGTATGCCCTCTCTTGAAGGGAGACATTTATTGTCTTCTTACATTGGGATCTTGTGTCTGGTTTGCAAGCAAGTACCACACAAATATCTCATTGTTCGGTTTTATGTAGATTCTTTGTAGGGTTTTTATTGTTTTCTTATATGTATTTACTTTACCAAGTGTCTGTCCAAGAAACAAAATTCATGAATATTTCCAACTTGCTTATATATCAGTCCTTGATGTCAATTTGAAAATTCATAAATGTTCTATACTCATAATTCAATTGGTCTGCTACATTAAATCAAAGTCTGTATTAAATCAAATAGAATCCAAGAGTATATACATCAGGATATAAAACTTAAAGAGTAAATTGTAACAAACATGAATTAGCATAACAAGACTAGAAGATAATTTTAGCTACTTTTTTTAATGAAAAAGTTGTAGTAATTATATGCCATCAAATAGGGTAAAAAAATTCTTTATTCATATAACTTTATTAGTTTCATGTTTGAATAAAATAGGGGGAAAAAAAACTTCCATTATGACAAAGCATTTAACAAAAGAACTTTGTTACAGTTATGGTTTATTTACTTGATCTGAATTTTAAAGGTTTAAAAAAACTTTTCTTTTCAAATATCTTTAAATTGTTTTCTGTATCCTAAAATGGGGGTATTTTGACTTCTCCTTATTTGATAATAAATCTAAAGCATTTCTCATTTTCCTCATTTAAGCACTTTAAAAAACTTTCTTAAGACATCAAATAATATTTAAAAGCAAAACAAAACAAAAAGAAACACTTGTACCAACTTTATTTGATATGCACAAATAAGATTTTAAAATTTTTCTTTATCAGTTTTAACAGGTTTAGAATTTCTAAATTGCTTTTTTTTAAATTGTAGGAATGTGAAAAAATGTCGATATGACTAAACAACCTGAGATGAAAGTTAGTAGATTACAGAATGATCCAGTAAAAAAAAAAAGATTTTCTGCTCCAAGAATTGTATAAATCTTCAAGTGTGTTGTGAAATGATTTTATTGAAGATTTTTGATCGCATACAATTGTTTGTAGAATGAATAATGTCATTGATTTGCTTGTAACTGAATTCAATGCATTTCATTGATCTGATTATGTTTTCTTTTTCTTGCCAATAGATACCCAAATGTTGTTTTAGAGGTGCCTTTTATCTTTCCATCTTTTTTTTTAAATAATTCACACCTTTCTAGAATGAGTGGCTATTTTCTTTGTACCCAAATTCTCATTCAAAATTCAACTTCCCCAAAAAGTGTTTTCAAAATTTTACTTTATCATATTCCACAGTTTTTTTAGGGATGATAAATTAATGCTGAGTTTTTATCAATTGTTTCTTTCAGACTTGAATTTTGATTTTGGTTGGTCTCTTTAATCTGATTCCAGTAATTTTGTCATCAAGTCTTCTTTTTATCATCTTTATTTTGTTTTTAGTTACTATAACAAGCAAGCTTTAAAATCAAATTAAATATAAGTAGTTGAAAATCTGCCTTAAAGGCAAGATTTTAAGTTAGTAATACCAAACTATGTTTTTGTGAAGACTTATGAGTTAGTAAACATTGTCAATTAATCTAAGGTTATGGCTCTAAATAGCCATTGCTCATTCTACAAATATAGACACAGCTCAGACAAAGCACAATTAATTCTTTTTATTTAAACAAAATACAAAAATCATTTTTTAAATTAACAGAGAGAGAAGCAAGGTTAGAATATAAAAAAAGGAGTGGGTATATCAGTGTGTGTGTGTGTGTGTGTGTGTGTGTGCGCACATGTCTGTGTGCATGTGTGTGTGATATGATACTTGTATAAAAATTAATTTTATTATAATGTATCATGGTGTCATAGGTCAGTTGGTTAATAGGAATTGTCATTTTATTGTGAAAGCAACATAGATAAAACACATAAACGGAAGGCTCATTTATTGGTGCATGTGTGGGGGGGAGATATATATGTGTGTGTGTGTGCATGTGTGTGTGTGTGTGTGTGTGTGTGTGTGTGTGTGTGTGTGTGTGTGTGTGTGTGTATATATATATATAGAGAGAGAGAGAGGGGGGGGAGATGAGCAAAATAGATTGATATAAATGTGCAAAATTTTCCAGAATTTTCTTTGATTAAAAGAATTAAACAAAAAACAGTTTTCAGTTGTGTATCAGCATCTAGTTTTTTTTTAAAAAAAAAGAAAAAAAAGTGTTGTGAACTATTATATAGACTCAATAGAATTTTCTTCTTCAGAAATTTAAGTTTTTAACACTTTCAGAATTTTTTTTATAATCACGATCCCAGAATTACTGTGGAGTGTTTTTTTTTAAATCTAATTAAATCTATTTTTTATTTTTTGTTTTCTTACAATATACTTTTTGAAAACACTTTGTGGGTTTTCCCAGAACTGTCCATTTGAAAGCTATCCACATTTCCACCAGGTTGAAATGAGTTATCCACCAACTGGTTTCGATAACAGTGTGCAATGCTTCCTTATCATGTGTTTCATTTTTGTGGTATTAAACATTGGAACCTGATGCATGGCTCTGAAGGCAAACCATCAGTAAAATTCTAGAAACAATTATTATTATTATTATTTATCATTAATTAATTAATTTATTTATTTTTATTGATGGCAGAAGATAAATTAGCATATTTTTAAAAATTCTATTATCTATCCAAATAACTGTGTTTGATGGAAATTAAAAAACAAAACAAAAAACAACGAGCAAGATAGAAGCTGAGTTGATGGTGCCCAAGATGAATTTAAAAACAAAAATGATGCCAGTATTAATTAAAATTCTGAATTTATCATTCTGGTAATCAAACGAGAAGTTTCCTACCCCAGATTTTATACCCAGAATATCAAAACCAATCTGACATAAACTATGCATTTTTAGAAGTTGGGAATATTTTAAAACTTGGGATTTTTGTGTTTGGTGTGAATGTAGGTTAAAAATGAGTAAGACAATAAATATGGGATTTGTACAGCCATCTTTGCTTTTATGACTACATTTCAAATTTACAAGTAGCTGTAAGAATTTTATACATTTTGTCTGTTGAGAGTAAAACACCTAATTTTGAATCATTTATATTTTAGAGTAGTGCTTCTTACATTATCTGATGTGACATATTGGTACGATATTTGTTCAGTTTGCCACAGACTGGTACTATATAATTATTTGATTTATGATCAAGTTCCAAGTATTTCTATCTGTTATATGGTATCAAAGCATGTAAAAATATTAATATACAATATAATATAATATATTAATAATACAGAAAGATTTTACATATTTTTATTTTTAAATTATATGCTATATATCATGATAATGTGAAACTGGAAACAAGCCACATACTGGCAGTTGATGATTTATGTATCAGTACTTTGAGTAATTTTGCTTTAGAGAATAAATCAGACCCACAAAGAATCTATCAGCAAAACTAATTTATAAAAAACTTTACAAGATTAAAGCTAATCGTTTTAATAGAGTCATAAATATTCTTTTTCAGTAAAAATTTATAGGTTTCCAATTCTTAGACAAACTATTTCCCCTATTATTATTTTAGTATCATTTTATAATTGTTGTCTTTCTTATCAAAATAGTTATTGGACTCTTCACTCTTATCATTTAAGCCTTAAAAACCTGGAACTTCCATAATTATAGGTCTCTCCACCCAGAACTTCTGGCTTGAAAAATAGAGGGAAATATAAATTATTGGTATGTCATTTAACTGCTTCACGGACTGTCAAATAACAGGTTACAACGTTCTATAGACAATTTGAAATATGTTTTAAAAAATTAACAAGATTATATAAAAATATGAACTAACAAAATCTTATTTGCAATAATGATGCAGAAGTGGTGAATCCATGAACAAAAATCCAGCCACCCTGGTTCATGTACATCTAGTTAGCTGCACAAATACCCACTGCTTGGGTTCAAAGGGTTAAAGCAAACATTGATAAATCCAAAATCAAGATTTACCTTCCAGTAAGACTTGAACTCATATCACATATTTTAGGAATTGGTCTTTCATTGACAATATTAACCTCTCTTGTTGGTATCTAAACAGAGATGGTGTATGGAATCTGATCAAAAGGATTGATAGAAGAACTATAGGTTGGTGCTGTTGTGGTCAAGACAAGATCTATGAAAAGTGGGCTCCTGTTTTGGGGGAAGATAATTTAGGTTTTGTAAAAAGGTACTTCCTTATTATTAGTTTCATATTGTTTACTCCTGACGTCAAAGAATTAATGGACTCAAAAAATCATGATAAAGAGCAACAATAATTAGAGTAATAGATAATAAGAGTTTATTGTAGTTATTTTTATACAGCTTGATTGTCATTTGAAAATCTTATAAGAACAGATTTTCTTTATCAATATACCACTTATTGAGATGCTTGAAGGTATAGAAGATATTTAGCTGAGTACCTACTCACCAAGGACCAATATCAGCATTAGTTATATACTACGTGATATACTAATATTGAATAAATGGAAGAAAAGACAACATAAGCTCATTTACACATACAGAAACATTTAATATATACATATTATATAAACTGGCCCATTGGCGTAGTGGTAGAGTGTTCACCAATGGCCCGAGAGACCGGGGTTCAATCTCAGGTCAAGTCATACCAAAGACACAAAAAGTGGTACTTGATACCTCCTTACTTAACACTCAGTATTCTAGGGTAAAGTGGAGCAATTCAGAGAAAGGAGTAGCGCTCTCCCCAACTCCTCGGCATAGTAGCTATTCAAAAGGGAGCTTTCAGATAGCCCTTGACTACGGTCGCCAACTTTACTTTACTTTATATAAACCGGGCCATTGCTCTAATGGGTAGAGTGTTTGCCAATGGTCCAGGAGACTGAGGTTCTATTCTTGGTCGAGTCATACCAAAGACTCAAAAATAGTACTTGATTCTGCCTTACTTAACACTCAGCATTATAAGGTACAGATCAAGAGTAAAGTGGAGCAATCCAGGGAATGGAGTAGTGCCCTCCCTTACACCTTGATGTAGTAGCTATTGAAAAGGGAGCCTTCAGGTCACTCTTGCCAACTTTTATATATACTAGTAGTATTAAAAGGAATACACAAATGTGTCCCAATAACTTGAAATATGCACATATTGTTCTATAAATAAGCAGTATATGGAAGGGATAATGCAAAAAGGCTTACTTGATGACAGACAGTAAAATGACCATAGCTATCTTAGCTTTACTGTTCAATGGCAGGGAAAGAGACATCTCTGCTGTTGAAAGAACAAAGACAAAAAAGAATGAGAATGGACTGTAATGTGACACCCTATGGACACGCACATTCTGTAAGGGAGATAATCATTTATTTCTCTCTACATCATCCTTTGTCAAAATAAAATAAAAGCAGAGTTCCTTTTTACTCATGCTTATTGAGTAAACACTTTCAACGCCTTAAAGACCTTAAACTAAACAAATGAACAAAACATGAAAAAACATAAGACATTCACTTGCATTAAGATACAAATAACAATAAACTAAAAAAAATATGATACATATATAATTACATACCACTTTTACCAGTTTATGTGGGTCTTTTTTCTTAGGGATAAAGTATTGGAGATGACAGTTAACTTTAGAAAGGGGAGAGAGAGAGAGAGAGAGAGAGAGAGAGAGAGAGAGAGAGAGAGAGAGAGAGAAAGAAATGCTTTAAAACTCTCCGCTCAACAACAAGAAGGGAAGTGATGCTAGGGTTTTATAGGAAAGATTGAACACAAGTGACCTCTAGGAGAAATGAACATTACTATCTCAGACAACTCTGGAGTTGCAATTACAGTCAACATGTATTCTTAATTGCAAGTGGCTTTGTACTACCCTAAGAAACAAATATTAATGTCTTTGTATTTTTGGTTCATTATTTCTTAGTTACTAATTTACTAAATAAAAATCTATACCAATAGAAATTAATTTGTGGTAATACAGTAAAAAGAGCCAGATTTTCACCAGCTATATGAAATTTCAGGCCCTTCTTTATATATATATATATATATATATATAGGGTGTGGCAGAAATACCTCCTGAATTTTAAACTGTCATCTGTGTGGTGCAAGTGAACTTAGGTAAATGGTAATGGTAGCTCCATCTGGCTAATGTCTTACTATTTTATTTTTTCAGATACAATCAGTTATGATCAAGGTTTGGACTGATGCACACCATATGTTTGCAGCTGGAATGGGTTTTTTTAAGATTGGTGAATATGTAATTGCTACATGGAGAGCTTTTCCTGTTACGTCAAAATGATGCTGTTCTGATTAGAAAATTGACACTGCTTTGGGTTGAAAATTTCAGAACTCCAGGTTCATCAATTAAAAGAAAGCCAACAGAATAAAATCTGTAGCCTTTTATTTCAACAACATTGAAATCATTTTTTTTATATCCGTTACCTTAGTTTTTTTATTAACCTTTAAAAACATGGCCAGTCCAAGCTATGATCATAACTGATCATATCTGGAAAAAAATAGTTAGGCATTAGCTAGATGGAGCTACCATTACCAATTGCCCTAAGTTCATATGCACCACACAGGTAACAATTAAAAATGAGAGAGATATTTCTGTTGCACTCTGTATAGATATATACATAATTTTTTATGAATCAGCGTTAAAGAATAATGATAAAATAAGAATATATTTTAAAAATGAGGCCCCATGGATGTGTGACTCTAAACAATAGGTTATTAAGCTTATAGGTAAGTCCAGCACTGATAGTAAATCAGACTGAATTATCAGAAGATTATCATTGTTAATCAATCCAGTATGACTGTTACTTGTATAGTCACTTGGCAGTTCTTGTGTGGGATTCCACCTGTATTTCACTATAGCTTTTTGTGTTGGAATCCACCTGTATCTCAATATAGCTGCCTCTGTTATCACTGTAAACAACCAGATCATGATTTTCACTGAAACCACTTCAGCTGATAACATACATTAACAATTATGATGTGAGAAGGATGTTATAAAGAATATTTACTGATAATATCTTTCAAATATCATGATTGTTTTGTCTTTTTACAATATGGAACCATTATTTATGGGATCAGGTATGAATTTTCATTGGATAAATATGATAATCAATTTTTTTTCCTAAGAACATTTTAACTACTTGAATAGAAATCATAATAATTAATAACAATAGAACAATCACAGCAACAAGAGAATAGCTATAACAATAGTTATGATTCTGAATAGCATCATAATAGCAGTCAAAATTGGCCTGCCAAGTGGTTAAGATTGTTACATATTTCCTACAGTACTAGAAATTGGTGTTCAAGCTCAGCAGGGGGAAAAACAGAATTACTGGTACTGATTCTCTAGGCAGGCAAGTTATTCTCTTTTAGAAGATTTGTGTTATACAATCTTCCTATTTTCATTTCTTCCAGTTGGCCCTGTGCCAGACTAATGTAAAGTTTGTAAATATTTGTAAGAATGAGAATATATTGTTGCTAATGTGAGTATTAGCTCAATAATAATAATAATAATAATAATAATAATAATACAAATAAATTTATATAATGGTTAGAAAATATATATAACTTTTGGTTAGTAATTATCTATAGTGACAAAGTGTTTCAAATGTTATTGATTTTGTGTTAACATTAATAATATAAATTTAGCATTTAATTTAATTCAGAATTTTATACAGTTGTTAGCAAATTTCTTATTTAATATTTGGTATTATTAAATTATCTGCAGAATGAAAATATATATGTTGCTTAATTTTTCTTATATTGAATCAAAATTTCTTTCCTTTTTTTAACTGCTGCATTGATAATTGGATTATGTTTTATTTTTATTTTTTTATTTTTGGCACTATTTGGATAAAAATCAAATTTGGTTTGTGTTGAACAAATCTTAGCATTTGTCTTTCTTTCTTTCTTTTTTCAGACAATCATCCTCACTTTTTTTTGTTTTTCTATATTCTTTTAAATTTATGATTGGAAATACAGGATTTGTTATTGAATACTAATGTGCTTTTGATGTACAATGTATTTTGGATAAGATGTTAAAGATGACTGGAGTATATATCAGTCAAAATGTTAATTTTTTTTTTTTACATTTATTTGCATAAGATCTTGAAAGGTGTGTTCTATAATTATAATATTGAAAATATTTTCATATCTACAACTAAGTGGCATATAATAATAATAATACATTGATATATAATTCATTTGTTTTGTAGGTCAGATTATAATTTCTGGCCATGTTGTCAGTATCAGGATAAATGTAGGAAATGTTAAAATAATGAATTAAAAAAACTTAACAATAACAGACACTTATTTTAGCTATTACATGAGACACACACAAAAAAAAATGAATAAGTTACTAAAGAGTGTCAACAAAAAAGTTCAACTGAAAGGGTTTTTTGTGAGTTGATTCAGCTGAAATTTTGTGAGTCTCTGTTCAAGCAGATATATCAATTAAAAAAGGTTCTGACTATTCCATTTGTCAAGGTGGAGGGAACCAAGGTTTTCTTTTAAAGTGGGAAATACCCATAAACAAATATGTTATGGCTGAAGAGTTTTAATCTGAATAAGAGATCACAGGAGATGATGAAATATTTTAAAAGGTATTTCATTGAGTGTTCTTCCAAGTTCCCACTCATAAAAAAATCTATTTGCCTTCTTTTTTTCTGACCCTATCACCAACTTTACACATATTTTGTCTTCATGATCTGAATCACCATTTTCATTTTAGTTCTTTTAGGAATCCATGAAGTATTATACATTATCAGAGAGTGATATATTATAGAGTGGCATATACTAAATCAATCAGACATCAATTGGGATAAAAAATATCCTCTAAGGTTTAATGATAGTCAGAGAATATAACAGAGATTATTCAAAGAGAAATATATAATGAAAAAAGCATATATATATATATATATATATATATATATATATATATATATATATATATATATATATATATATATATAGATATATATCTATATATCTATATATATATATAAGAATATGGAAAAACAAAATATTCAGAGATGTATTTTATATATATATATATATGATAATATGCCAACATTTTGGTTATTTGTTGAACTATTTTCAGAGCAATGTTAGAATGTTATGTTAGAATGCTTCATCAGAAAACTATTCTCAAATGAAAGAGAAACAAAAAAAGGAAAAACTTTTTGTGTTCTATTTCATTTTTTCATTTAAAAATAATTCTCAGAAAAAGCATTTTATCATCACCTTTTAACATCGCCCTAAAGATGAATTAACAAATAACCAAAAAGTTTGCATAAAAAATACATCCTCTGATTGTTTTGTTGTTTCATATTTTTATATCTACATAACATCAGACTTATTTCCCATTTCCTCTTATATAATATATATATATATATATATATATATATATATATATATATAATATACATATATATATATATATATATATATATATATATATATATATATATATATATATATCTGTTTAAGAATATTATAGAATGAGTGTTGCTTTACTAAAATAATCATGATTATGAGTTCAAAAGATATTAAGAAACCCTCCAAGACTGATAATGGCAAATACAACCTGATTCTGAATTTGGCAGTGGATAAAATAATGATTTAAGAGAATTTATATACTGGTGATGAAGGCAATCAAAGCCATGATTATAACAGAGAGAAGGATGTGATATTTTATCAATATATCAAACAATTATATTGATTGAGAACGTATTAAAATCAATGTAACATCTAAAATCAAAAATTGTCCAGTTGTAAAAAATGTTTCAAAACTTTATCCTAACTAGATAAAAATCCAGATTTTTTACATTGGTTAATATAAAAATTATCAATTATAAAAATTTGCCTAATATTTATCGCCATACTGATATCCCTTATTCTTTCTCACGATCTATCCTTATCAGCCATCTTACTTGGCAGGTCCTGCAAACAGCATCCAGTGTTCATAAAGAGCTGATGAATGTAAGTTATTGCTGGTCTGCCAACACTGGTGCACACAGGAGAACATTATTTATGAGTTCATCTCTGCTTCTCCTGTGGTGCACAGCCTTCTGTTGTTCAACTTGGATGGTTTAACAGTACTTGATTATAATGTTAGTCAAAATAGTTATGAACATGCCAACTTGAAAGAAAGAAGACAAAGGATAAAAACAATAAAAGTGAGGATAAGAGCTAAAAAAAAAAAAAAGAAGAAAAACTAACAAATGCTAAAAACAAATTTGGTTGACAAAGCACTTTTAAATTAAATTAATTTTTTAGAAAATCTAAAATCAGCAGAGCAATTATCTGAACTTTTTAATTGACACTAATGGCTTTAATTGACTGCATGTTTTTTTGGGTTTTTTGTTTAACTGAGCACCCAGTGTTTGCAAAATTGCACTTCAAAAATTTCAATTTTTTTTTTGTTTGAATTTGTTTTTGATTATCTAAAAATCATCCGGACTTCATATGCCCCATTTCTACCAGGTGTTATTATGCCAACTGTTTTCTTTCTTGCAATTTAAAAAAACTTCTGAAGACCTTATCTGCATTTATCTAATAAAACATTATATATATATATATACACACACACATATATATATATGTACACACACACACACACACACACACACACACACACACACACACACACACACACACATATATATATATATATATATATATATATATATATATATATATATATATATATATATACTAATACTTTATTACTAACTATTAGCTTCTATTTGATATATTTCCTTATTGAATATTATTTCATCTTGAAGCAAAAAAAAAATGACATACAAAGTTATGCTAATGATGAAAATAAATAAAATAAGGTGATATCATTCTCTATAGATATACTTATCTATATAAATGCTGAAATATAATTTTCTTGTTCATATAATCTGGTTCAATTCTGTGACAAAAAGTAAAACAGTAACCCAGGTTCAAAGCAACTTACTCAACTTACTTGGTTTGTAATTTCACTTCAATTAGTTCACTTTAAACATAGCAGATTTAGAGTTCTAAAGAATAAAACAGGGTAAAAAAGGGGGGTCTGTGTTTATTTGTGATTAATTTATCATAAACCAAGATTTACTTTCAAATAACCAAAATGATGGATGAATATAAAATTTGTATTAATTTTATCTATCTATCTATCTATCTATCTATCTGCACATATATATATATATATATATATATATATATATATATATATATATATATATATATATATATATATATATATATATACATGTGGTTGACTATATATATATATATATATATATAACTATGTATATAAAACTATGTATATTAGACAATAAATAATCACAAAAATATAACATATAAAGATATCAAACATAGATGCTATTCCCAAATTTATTATCTAGTAAAGAGTTATATCAATTTATGAAAAGTTAAGCAGTATTGAATTTGAGCAAAATTTAGAATGGGTAACCATTTAAGAAAAATGCTCAAATCAATATTTCTATAAACAATGTAAGCCTATTTTTTTCTCTTGTTTCTACATTTTTGATAAGGTGGTCTGGTATTTTTAAAAGGTTTCAATTTAATTGGTCCAGTGCATGGCAACACCTTTTAACTATTTTATTCACTCACCTTTCCAAAGCTTTTCTAGCTTGACTCTTTTAATATGAGTCACAAATAAAATATGCTGTCTGAAATTCTGTGATCAATGACAGTCTACATTATATGAATTATATCAACTTGGATCCTCATCTTTGTTATTCTGATTAATATATTTTGGCATAAAACATTCTCCAGCCTTCCTGTTGTTGTTTGAAGTTCTGAAATGAAGTATTATGATTATTCAATGAATTCTTCAGACTAACATTTTCATCTTTAATTTTCTTCACTACTATGTTTCAGTCAATCTGTTCTCTGATGTTCTTTGCATTTAAGGAACCAGATTCTTGAATGCCAAGTACTAACTTGTTCTAGAAAAAATATTTCCAAAAATGGAAAATTGATTTTGCGTTTATATTTCTGAAAAACACTGGAAATGCATTTTAGATTATATGATGTTATTTGAGGACAATATCAATATGGAATATCTCCCATCTTGGTAACTGTTCCAATAACAGCACCTTCCCATTATTCTAAGAGGGAGATAGATGGAGATACACCTTGATGTCTTCAAGAATGTCTGAAGAAATCCAGCTTCTTTGGGTTGAACTTTGAATATGTATTGGATAGAGATACTAATCCTCTGCTAAAAAAGATGAATGTGTCACATTTTGACTAGTATATATATATATAAACTACGTATATAAAGCTATAAACAGTCACAAAAATATAACATATCAAAATGTCAAATTCAGAGATTATTTCCATTTTTATTTTATAATAATGAGTCATAAATTTAGGTGAAGTTAAACAGTACTGAAGTTAATCAATATTTAGAATGGCTAACTACTTAAGAAAAATGCTCAAATCAATATTCCCACAAACTCTGAGAGCCTATTATTTCATCTTGTTTGTATTTACCCAACCCCTCCACCATGAACAAGATATGACACAAGATCAATTTCAAAGCAGAGTCTAACAGGTTTGAATTCAGAGGTTTCCTTCTCCTAGATTGGTTACTCTACCAAAGTTAAAGAGGCCAGTCTGCTCTATTATTTACCCACCACTAGAAGGAAAATTGTTAGATTCATGCCTTTTTGAGGGTATTAGTGCTTTGTGAAATGCAAACAATGTCATCCAGGATGTTAAGTTGTGTTGCTATGTCTATTTCCTATGATGATAGCTCTTACATCACGAACACATTCAAATTATTTTCTCTTGTTCCAATATTTTTGATTGCGGATAGGGCAGGTGGGGTGGTCACTGGCATTTTCAAAAGGCTTATATATGTTGTAACACTTTCTTTGTGGTACAGGAAAGAACAACAATACGGTGTAGTAAATCACAATACACACTTAATTGCTCAACTCCTAGCTGTACCAAGCTGGCTTACTGTATTTAATCAATATCCAACCATGTTGAAATATGGCACAAAACCATTTTAATGTAGGTGGCTGGGCATGAGCTAAAGCCCAAATGCATGGCTGAGCCCCATTGGCATTCCCCTAAAAAGAGGTGCCTCAGGTACTAAGCAATAAAACTGACCCTTCTGAAGCCTGTGGGGACAGCTCCCAGAGGCCAAGGAAGTTGTCAGTCTTAGCTGCCCAACACGAGTGCTAGGCTTCCCCAGCATGCATGTTAGTTGACCTTAACCAAGGTGAGCAAGACCACATGATCAAGCCACATGAACTGATCTGCACAGCAAGAAACATGGCTGACGTGTGACTTGAATCATGAGGCCTACTATCATCAAGCTGGCTCACAGCCACAGACATGGTAACTTCCACTTCATATTAAGGGTGGACGATTCCACCTCAAAAATATATATCAAGTACCAAAATGAAAAAGGCTTGAGGAGAAATTGACTGAAGGTTTATGCTAAAAACAACAAGCATGAGGATACAAGTTTCATGAGGTATGATTTTCATTCTGCCTGCCTTGCCCTATGCACATTTTGTTGGCATTGATTGACTATCAACCAACCAACCAACCAACCAACCACGAGCACTTGCTTTTAACTTTTTCAAAATAAACTGACTGCCTTGTGAAAAATGAGAAGTGTTGCTGTTTTAGAAAGAAAAACATCTCTCACAATTTTTCCAAGCTGACAGCATGACTGGTTAGTATTTGAAGGAGCTTTTTTACTTTGCACACTAGTGTCTGTATATTTTTCATTCTAAAAATGAACAATATTTTTCATCAAGTAAAATTTGAATCTAAAACTATTCTAAATCTAATAAAAAAAAAAAAGGATTATTATTTCAATAAACGTATGCTTAACTACTTAGAAGCTTCACAAGAGAGTCACCTGTTTCAATACAAAAAAAAAAAATTCACTTGAATAATCAAACTGTTTATATCTACAGCAAAATTAATAGTGATAGTAGTAATTTTCTAAGCTTTTTGCTTAAATGTGGCATAAGGCTATTTGAAAGGGGCACCCAATGAGACAAAATTAATATTGATAGAGATAAACATAATTTAGCATAAGAAAAATCTATCCCCAACAAGCTATGGGTTTAATAGTATCACTGCTGTTCTTCAGCCAGGATGGATTTGGCATTAAATAACCCTTGAAAGTTGATATGCCATTAGATAAAGAAACCAAATCAAACCAGCTATAAAGCTGATGAAGCAACTTATGATACCTCGTGTTAATAAATATTCCTTTATTAAAGTACCTAAGTAAAAATGATTATTCATACATTTGTATAAAATATAAAACACATTTGTTAGAATAAAATTAACAAATTCAACCATAGTAAAAGAACTAATTCTTGAAATAACAAATATATATCAGAAAATTATAGTGTCAATATGAATTATTCAGAGCCACACAAAGAAAGTATTCCCAAATATTCGGTACAGATAACTAAATTTTGTTTTGATGATTTTCTCTTTAAATAGTTAATGTAGTTGTTTATCAGTGTTAATCCTATTGGCAAGCAATTTCTTTATTTGAAAACATTTCAGAAAAGTTTGTTTTTTTGCAGAGACTTGACAGGAAGAAGACCATAATTTTTTACCTCTTATATTTTAGTTTATAAAACTTAATGACCAAATATATACAAATATTTTATGATAGAACCTGGGATTTAAAAAAAAGGAAACAACTCACATGAAAAAAGTATTTAAGGAATTAATCAGATTTTTAAAAACATTTTAAGAGAAAATAATCCAGTCAATTGGAAGACATATTTCAACTAATCAGATAAGGTCTTCAGAAAATTTTGAAATTTTGTTTTTTCTTCATTGCATTCAAAACATTTCATTCCATTAATTTCTGATTCTATTAATCTGTCTTCATGTCTGTTTTCTCTTTCAATCATGACTTTTCCATTTTCAGCTGACTCATATAAATAAAAGCTTTCTCTTTCCAGTCACCCTAGGATGTGAAAAGCTGCAATGTCCTTTCCATTCTTCTTTTTAAGGCTTTTGCATCCTAGTTACCTAGAGCATCCATTGCTGTTCACTTTTACATACTCTTTTTATCATGGATTGGTCAGTCTTTCTCAGGGAAACACACACAACATGGCACAGGTAGGGGTGGTAGTATCTTATTTATTTCAAAGAATTAACCTTTGGCCCACTACAGACTAAGTTCTCTTTTATTATGAACTTACTACAATTTTTTTCATCTTAATGTTTTAAGATATAAGTTGCTTTTTCTATTTGGTAAAGTATGAGGCGTTAATGTTGTTTATTAATTCCTTGAAATGATTACCACTTTTAATTCTAATGATTCAACCTTTGAAGAAATATTTGGTAGAAGAAAAAAAAATTGTTTTTACTGATTTAACCAGAAATAAACAGAAGTATTTTTTTATTTATACTTTCATTTCTGATTAGTTTCTTCATGAAAATAAATATCAATATTAATATATATAAATATTAATATTAATGATATAATTTGATATATTCATAAATAATGTTCAATATTAGTAATAGAAAGTAGATATCTGTGTTAGGATAACATAGACACAGGGTCAACTGCGCTTGGTGACTGTCAGTTTCTACCCTATGCAAGTCTTGGTCTTATGATCTCATAATATATATATATATATATATATATATATATATATATATACATATATATATGTGTGTGTGTGTGTGTGTGTGTGTGTGTGTGTGTGTATAAAGAGAGACAGAGACAGAGACAGAGACAGAGAGAGAGTGCTGGAAAAAGAGAGCTAGAGTGAGAAACCAGGGAATGAATATATACATATGTGTGTGTGTGTGTGTGTGTGTGTGTGTGTGTGTGTGTGTGTGTGTGTGAATGGTAATTTTAAAAAAATATATTGAATAATTTTTCATGAAACATTGTTTCACAACAGACTGTTTTATGTTTTTTTTAAAAATATGATTATAACATTGAGATGTTCGTAGCATATAAAGAGTGTATATCTGTTCAAGAAACTGATTTAAGTAATCAGCTGAAAAATATGTTAATATCATCTTCATTTAATGAATAAAAAAACATATCTGAATTAAAGAAAATGCTTCAAAAGCAAAAACAAAGGAGACCTTCATATTTATAATATCCTCTTCATTTTCCCAAAGTGGGTATCAAGCTACTAATTGAGTTTACTCATTGCTAAGACAGTAGTGGAATGGTTAGAGATGGCATAGAGTAAAATATTTCTCCCTTTAAATAGGTTATATTAAATTGTACAAACAATATATATATATATATATATATATATATATATATAGAGAGAGAGAGAGAGGGTGGGAGAGGGAGAGAGAGAGAGAGATTTTCTTGTTTGATCTGAAGATGTCCTCTTAATTTTTTAGAGCTTTGATTTATATCAATGCTTTTAACAGGATGGAAATAAATTTATCATCTTAATGTGACCAATTGTTTTTTTTAAGACCAAAAAAAATATATATATATAATAATAATAAGTGTAAAAGTAGATAAACCAACATTGACAATGGATTCAGCAATGATATTTCGTTCTTTATTTAAAAAAATCTGATGAAGTTTTTTTTAAAATAAAGAATGAAATATCATTGCTGAATTCATGGTCAGTGTTGGTTTATCTGCTTTTACACTTATTTTTATCATATCATATCTATCTATCTATATATATATATATATATATATATATATATATATATATATACATATATATAGGTTGGTGTTTGTGTGTGTGTATATTGTAAGAATATTTTGAATATCTTTATATATATATATATATATATATATATATATATATATATATATATAGATGTATAGATGTGTGTTTGTGAATATACTGAGAATATACATATACACACATACACACACACACACATATATATATATATATAGGTATGTGTCTGTGTGTAGGTGTATAGTGAGAGTATTTTACATATATATATATATATATATATATATATATATATATATATATATATATAAAGATGATATGATTTTTTAGAATTCTGTCCATATTTGTCTTAATACTTCTTGATATATATATATATATATATATATATATATATATATATATATATATATATATAGTATTTAAGCACTGCATAAACAGTCATTTTGATCTTTGTCTTGGCTACTTATAATATCTGCCTGTCTGATGAGTGTGAAAATTCAACACTCAGAATTTACAGGAGAGCCGTGCAAGTTTTCAGTTATGATATATATATATATATATAATTTTTTTTTTTAAACCAGCATTGCCATTTTGGCATGGAGCACTTTTTCATTTTTTACAAAACAACCTCAGAACTAATCATTAGGTGGATCAGTTTGTCTACAATAATTTTTGTTAATATAAACACACACACCCAAACATATATATATATATATATATATATATATATATATATATATATATATATATATATTGCAGAATAAACAAATTTTTCTAAATAGGTTTTTTCATAAATCAAAGAAGTGCTCAATACTGACCAGCAAAGCTGGATAAAACCTTTAATAGATGGATTTTTACAGACTCTTCAGTGGCAATCTCATTACTAACAGTTTTGTATATTTTTTTAAAAAGGTAATTCTCATCTGGTGATTATAATTTTTTTAAAATATACATAAAACTGGCAGTAAAGAGATTACTACAGGGGAGTAAATAAACATTTATTAATTTTCAGTTATATATATATATATATATATATATATATATATATATATATATATATATATATATATATATATATATGTTGAAAAGATAAACAGAAGAAAGAAATATACTTAGGTGTGGATGAAAATTTATTGTATTCACTTTGCCAACACGTGTGTCTCAACTAAAATTTTGCCAATGTACAAAGTATTCTATTTAAAATTAACTTAATTATGAAAATAAGAATAAAGTAATAATGATAGAAAATATGTTAAGCATGCAAGCTGAAAAGTTGTCTTCTGGGCAAATAATTCTAAATAGAATACTTTATATATGGGCAGAATTTTAGTTGAAACATGTGTCGCCAAAGTAGATACAGTACATTTTCATTCATACCAAAGTATATATCTTTCCTCCATTTATCTTTTCAACATATTTATGTGATTCATTTCATTTTTTTACTCACACACACACACACACACACACACACACACACACACACACACACACACACACACACATATATATATATATATATATATATATATATATATATATATATATATATAATGGATGAAGGTATCTGAGAAAAACATTTTAAAACCTACAAGGATGTTGTGACTATGTATTAAAATATAAATAGTCACAGATCAACAATCTTTTTCAAGTCACAGACATCTCTTTGATGCTTTTCAAACCTTTTCTTGTATTTCTCAAAGTATAAATATGTATATCCCAATCAGAAAATATATTCGGGTTTATCTTCAAGAAAAATGAATAACTTCACTATGCATTATTTTTTCATGCAAATATTATTTTTCAAAATTTGAAGACAATGTTTTCAGTTGGTCTTAAATTAACACTAAATGGTATTTGGCAATTTATTTTTTTCCGGTCCTCATGTATATTTATTGATCTATGAGAATGTAACTGTAAAATCATAAACAGTTGTAAAATCCAGTCATCATTTTGAAAGAAGACAAGTACTTCTAAGATCATAGCCATATTTTGTTTGATAATTCATATTTGCCTTTTTACAGTGTTTGTAACAAAATAAGCTCAGTTGTAGATAACATTTTCTCTGCTACATAGAAGCTATCTTTCTAGACTTATGGATGATTTTATTTGAAGCAAGATTATCTAGGCACTGATGCCTAGCAAATTCAACTCATATAGAGTGGTTTTGTGGTAAACCCTGCTGGTGGTCTGGTTGCTTCACAACAGGCTTGCTACACTCATACTCTTAACCTCTTTGCAAAGGGCTCACTGTGCTCGCAGCCTCATTGCATTATTAGGAATACTGTCATATGATCTCATAGACATTGTAGCAGAAGGTATTTTGGTTTGGCGCACAATTTAATTTGACGCATAATTTCACCCCATCAGGATGAACTATCCAATTCAACCCGGACCTCCTTGTCCAGGCAGCAGAAATTGTGTAAGCTGCCAAACCCAGTCTCTTTTGCTGAACAACGCTGCCCAGTGCAGACGTCTCACTGGTGGCTCTTCAATAGCGGCAACAGCATGGACACATGAGGGAACCTATCTAATTTATGGATTCCTTGTGTCTATTTCGTTTAGACCAAGGAATCCCAGTTGAATATGAATTAGATACATTCAATATGCCACCACAACATTGTCTTCTCACAAAATGTTAAAAAGCATGCTCAGTATCATCTTTAGCCTAAAACAATTAGAATTTTAAATATTTTCTATATCTAAGACCCAGTCAGAAAGGATAGCTACTATAGGTTTGACTTTCAAAGATTTGTTTGTTTGGTTTGCATCAGCTAGATTTTACCAGTGACTCATTATTCATTTTTTACCAAAGAGTACTTAGATCTTACAACTTGCATATTACTTCCTTTCAAATACATATTAACTATTAGATTATTACAGATTTGCGTAATATACTGCATAATAAACATTACCAATTATAACCCTTACCTATAATTGTTTACTTTTTACTGGGTATTTTTTTATTTTTTACCTGATATTTGGCACCTTTTACATATCTCCTTTTTACCTTTTTTATTTATCCATTAACTGTAGATGACTGTGCCATTAAGAGAAAAATATTTCAAAATTTCTCCTGATAGGTTGGTTGGTTGTTTTGGTTTTATGGCATATCAACCTTTGTTGGTCATTCAACACCAAATTCTGTCTATATATACATACATATTCAACCAAAGATTTCAAAACGAATATTAAGGTAGGTAGAATTTTCTATTTGCAGGATTTCATTTGTTTTCACAAGATTAACCAGTTTTAAGTTGTCATATTTTTTGGTACAACTCTGTCTCTCTCAAAAAGGACAGAATGTCATCTATTTTGACATTCTCGAACAGATCAGTTAAGTTAGAATGAGCTGCTTTATGAATAGTTTTTACAAAGCTTTTTATCTTTGATTTTCTGAGATGCAGCATTATCCTTAGAGATAATCAACAATGCCTGACTTCATCATCAACCTCAGAATTAGTCTTTTTATTGATCAGGTTATTCTTATTCGCTCTGAACTGTAAAACAATCGATATCATCAAAGTTTCTCTAAAAACCTATCCATTCTGTTTGTTTATTAATTCATTTTTAAGTTTCTAAAGTCTTCTGAGTTTTTCTCAAAAATTTTATTTGGAGATCCCAGAAAACATTTTCTAATATATTTGTTGTTGAAATAATATTACTTAGTTTCAATGACATTATAAATTGCTATTTTATTTTTGGTAGGGAATCACCCCCCCCCACCAACATAACAAATATAAAAGACAGACCAATCAAATTTCTCTATTTTCACCTCATTTCTTTTATTTATTACCGTCTTTCTTTTCATTTTATCCACTTTTCTTTTCTCTCTTTTCTTGTTTTGATTCTTATATTTTCCCAAATTTTTTCTCTTAAAAAAAAAAAAGAAGCCAACCTATAAGTCCTTATTACTAAAAACGGATGCATAAATAACTTTTCAATTAGGAAAAAGCAATGATTAGAGCATCTTGAAATAGTTTTATTTTTTGAAAGCTGATTCAAATTTACTGAATAGATACGGAATGTGATGACATACAAGTTAACAAGTATGGAATGATATTATCTTATATCATCTCAGCCCATCATTTAGACTTGTGGTTTTCAACATGAGCCCTTAGACTCACAAGTGGGCCAAAGAAACTTTTAAAATGTGCTTGGAGTTGGCCCTAGGAAAATTGATGGGCTTAGAAATTCTTTTCGGAAGTTGAACCAAGGTTTGGAAGTTCAATTTGATAGGCTGATAGATAGACATCACATAGAGCAGTGTAGTCATTAGTCAAGATCTATATTTTTTGCTACATTTTGCTTTTTTAAATAAATGTATTTCCTGTTGCATGGGATTTCGATTTGTACTTACGTGGGCCTGAAATTTTTTTGACATCAAAAATGAGCCACAATGAAGAAAAGGTTGAGAAATACTAATTTAGACCTTTTGAAATTGTCAGTATGATAGAAGTAATTTAAGCTGGCCAACCATAATTGAGGGCAACCCGAAGGCTCCATTTTCAGTAGCTACTACACCAAGATGTAGGGGAGGACGCTACTCCTCTCCCTGGGTTGCTCCACTTACCCTTGATTCATACTTTATTATGCAGAGTAGTAAGTAATGTGGGATCAAGTACCATTTTTTGAGTCTTTGGTATGACTCGACTTGGGATTGAACCCGTCTCCTGGACCATTGGTGAACACTCCAACCATTATGCCAAGGGGCTGGTTACATAACAGAAGTAGAGTTACTTTATTTTAGGGATCAGCTTATCCTGCAAATATAGACCTAAATCTGAATTAACGTGTCAGAATTTTAGAAGTAAAGTTATATACTTGTATATGCTGAGTTCATTTTGTATATAAGAGTTCATTTTGAAGGGAATACTGTTTATTACAACTCATATATGAGACTAAATCCATTTTATAATGAGCATCCATTATTAATGAACAAAAGAAAAATAGAAACCTATTAGGAAAGAAGATAAGAGTTGTTTATTTCCCACTGATGTCAAAAGTTTGTAAAAAAGAAGCTCAACTAAAAAAATTTTTTCAAAAGTTGATTTTCAAGGCACGTAGACCCATCCCCATTTGATTGATTTGTGCAATTTAGTCTTCTTAGCCTTATTTTCCCTCCTCTTTGACCTTGTGCCAGACTAAAACTTAGTATTTTTGAATCATAACTAAGAACAGACCTAACACTGTGAAAAGAGTTTCTAAGTTTTAGCATTTACTAAACTAGTAAAATGAAGTATGTATTACATTGATAATAGTTCCATAAAAAATGTATATAGATGTATAAACACACACACACATACACACACACACACACACACACATATATATATATATATATATATATATATATATATATATATATATATATATATATATATCAGAAACAATGAAATTGTTTTCTTAAAATAATAATGAAATTTGTTGATGAAAATCAACTTGGAAACAGATGCTGAATGCTAGTTGCTTGAAAGCTAACAACATTTGTTATTGCCAAATCATAAAGATAATAATCCATCTTGTAAACTGAAGAAATAAAAAAGATCATAGTTTCAACCTAGAAGAAGCTCAAGTAAATGACTGCTAGAATGCAGCTTTGAAGTGAGCGAGTTCAAACTCCACTTGCATTATTGCATTCACTTTCAGACTAATGCCCTTTCAAAGTCCTTGTTACAACTGATAGATAGATAGATAGATAGATAGATAGATATTTCTAAGTAGATTTTTGGCTGGTAGAATGTATTTATAACATTTGTTAAAAATCCTGGGTTATTTTTTTTTGATTTAGGAAATAACTACATTTTCACTGATTTTCCAGTCATTTGCAATTTTCTTAAAATATCCTCATTTATCTTTTTAATATAATTTGTTTCATTTGTTATTTAAATATGAATAACTTTTGTTCATTTTTCTCAATTCTAGAGTTTAACAATTTTAGTTTTAAGAAGATATGAGAAAAAAAAAGAACTCTATAATTGTTTTAAAGGGGTTGTTTTTTTTATTAAGAAATCTGAAAAAGAAAGAAAATTCTTTTACCTTTGCTATTTTGTTCAAAATTTTTTAAGTAATGTAAAAAGATATATCAATATTTATTCCAATAATTCAAGGTATTTTTTCCAGACAATTTCCTGAGTAAATGTAAGTATGCTTAAATATACCAATTACTTCATTTTGTAAATTGATAAAATTAATCAAAACTTAATTTGAATTTATAAAAAAAAAGACAAGAAATATTTTAAATCTCATTTCGATTTGATATTTAAAAAAAAGAAAAACTGCGGGAATTTCTTTTGTTAAGTTGGTGCATTTGAATTTGCAATTTTATTGAACCAGCCTTGTTTTGACTGTGGCGCGCGAATTCTGTTGATTTTTAAATAACTTTTGTTCTTTTTTAGGAAATTCGCCAAAGAAAAAAAATACCATTGCTTTATGCCAATAGATGACACTGAAATCTAAATCATATTGCAATAGCCTTTTAACACCCCTCCTTACAATATCACATTTTTTTCTTTGTTTTTTAAAGTTCTTGTATATATAAATATATATGAATACACAACTTGTATATATATATATATATATATATATATATGCATTACATTATCTCTGTCTATTTCTCTCTTTCTTTCTCTAGCAATCAATCTATCATTATTTTATATACTGTATATATAATGTAATATACTTATATAGAAATATGCAAATTTATATATGTATATATATATATATATATATATATATATATATATTATATATTATATATATATATATATAAATGTCAATGTGTGTATTTATTTTTATACATATATATTTCATCATATTATCATTCACACAGTGACATACATATGTGTATATTTAGATATATCAATTAGTCCAAAGTCTATTGATGCATTTATTTTATGCAGCAAATATTTATTTTTTGACAGAATCTCCTTCTTTTTCAATTCAATTTAACCTAACGCATACAGTGAAAATTCCAGATCAAAACTCGACTAATAATTTTGTCAGGCTACAGGCTTATGATACATTCTTACACACACACACACACACACACACACACATATTATATATATATATATATATATATATATATATGTTACAGTGGTTAGCAAGCCATTTTTAATGAGTTTAATACTCACTCAAAGGCCAATTCTTCTGTCTTTGTGCCAGACAAAGTTAAGCTTAGTAATATGCTCACTGTGGAGCTGTAGTCAACATGCTAGTTCTGCAGACCATTTCTATGATACTGAGTTTAATTCTCACTAGGTGCTCCATTCTCATGTCCTTGTGTCAAACTTTGTAAAGAAATCCAGCTTAGTAATATATATATATATAGTCATGAGTTGCCTTTTTGCTGCATTTAAGATCCAGACTGCTGTGAAGGAGAGTGGATTGACTGTACATATCTAAATATATAAACATTAAAAGTATATATTATTTATAGATAAATATATATCCTGGATAAAAAAAAATTAAAATTTTTTCCAATATAATTATTTCAATAGAATCTCCATCATACATCAAAAATAAATTCTCCTTGATAGCCATAACAAATTGGGTATTTGTTCTTCAAAATATGAATAATTTTAGTAGACAGGTTTCATTTCCTTCTCAAACCTTTCCACATTAAACAATAGATGCAATATTCCAGCAATAAATTACTTGAACACTCATGTGATTTTATCCTCAAGAAAAAATTAAAATGATTATATGAATCATGATGCACGAAGGACATTTTTTTCTAATAATCATTTTATACAAAATATAATCAATTGCATATTTTTTTTTTCAATCCTTTCTTACCCTTTTTTGATAAATTTTTATATATTTTCTTGATAAATGTCCACAAATGAATTTCTGTATTTTTTTTTATTTTCCCTACTCAAAAACCTTATCTTTAAAAAAATCTTAAAATCAAAACAAAATTTCATAGTTTGATTTACACAAATCATCTTTATTCACTTTAGTATTTAATCCTGATTTATGACCCTCATTTCTTCCAAGAATTTCTGACTCTTAAAATTCTGACATGATATCTTATTTTCATCCTTATTCTCTGCCACCTTTTCTTTTTCTCTCTGTGAAAGACTCGTTTTTCTTCTGCTAAATTTCTTCACATCTGAAGTTACAGGTTATTTCAGCATCTTTTTCTACAAGATACTGATACTCAAAAAAGTTGGGTGGGGGGTAGTATAATTCAGCCTCTGATCAAAGCAAATATCAACTAAGTTTTGTCTTCCTTATGAATTAGCTTTTCATTAATATCAATCAAAAATCCATTAATAATAATTATAATAACTAGCAGTTCTTGCCCATAGTTTTTAAGATGGTCACTGATGTTGATAAAGTACTCAGAAAGCTTTTTAAGGTATCTAAACTGATACACATACATAAATATATATTGCTTCAATATATGACAGTTGATTGTAAAAAATATATTGATATAAAGCTGCTGTCTGTTCACTTATTTGTTCAGATTCTACATAACTTTGTCTCACAAAAACAACTTGTTCCTGCTATAAACAAATTTGTTAGTAGCTTGGCATATGAATTAACATAAGTAGTGATTTTCTCATAATGAGTTTATCTAATTAGCGAATTTTGCTTTAAAAACTGGCAAATAAAAAAAACAAAAACAGATTATTAGAAAGAATATGATGGCAAATAAATAAGTGTATTTTATTATTTATTTTCAGTCTCATTTTCTTAATAAAATGTTGTCTTTCTCTTTAATTAACAATTATTTTGTTGATAGTTCTTATGAACAATTTCAGCTGAAATAGTCTTGTTTTCAATCATGACCTTTTCAAGAAACAAGCAATGTTACCCTTATCATAAATCAAACTACCCACTTAAAAAGTCAACTGACTTAATAAAACTGTCTTCAATTTTTCTTTAAAATTTTTTAATATTTCTATTCATTTTTATTTATTTATTTATTTTTTGTTTGGTCATTTTAAGTTTATATTTCATTCATTTTTTGGTTGATATTAGCTTTGTAATTAAATCAAAATAGAACTCCAAATTGAATAATCTCTGAATGATATTTACTGTCAAAATTTGTGCCAATATTATGCATGTATTTTGTTGAATTTCCTTGGGTGTAGCTAGTTTATAGAATATATGCTTTTCTTATTCATAAATGCAATATATTTGTTCCACTTCGAACTGTAGACAAAGATAAATCATAAGCTGAAATGTCACATTATTACAAGCAATAAATTGATAGTTCCTGTTAAAAAATAATGTAAATATTTATGGATGGGTATATTCATCAGAGTGTAGAATCTGTACCTATATAAATCCAAGAGTTATTTAAAAAGCTATAAGATATTAAACATATTTATCAAAACATTTATTATTTCAAAGAGTATGAAATTTAGTATTCCTTCAAAAAAAGGTGAAAAAAGCCAGTTATAAGTGTATATTTGATTATTTTATTTCTTAATTTTTTTTTCAACTGTAATCTGATAATTTTTTTATTAGACCTAATTTAGATTTTCATGAGTACAGCTACTACACTCTGATCCTTGGTAGAAGAGTAAGAAAGTTATAATTTGATCTAGGCAGGGTGCATATATATACTACACTCTGATCCTTGTAGAAGTTACTGACAGACAAACAATGAAACAAAAAAGTCGCACTGTTCACTGAAACAGAAAAAGTCACACTGTTCAATGAAACAGGCGCCTCTGGTGGTGTAATGGTTAGCAAGCTCGACTAGCAAACCTACACGAGTGAGTTCGAGTCTCATTGGGTGCCCCTTTCATATGGCCTTGTGCCACATCTAAGCAAAAAGCTTAGTAAATTTCCACTGTTCAATGAAACAGAAAAAAAAGTCACACTTCATTATATAGCTTGATAGATGTATTCATTACTTAGAATGCATTTAATGTTCTGTTTTCTCCTTTAAATGATGGGGAAAGGAGGTCATTATATACATATGATTATTTATAAGAATGGAATCATTTAATTAAGGATTTATGATTAGATTATTTATGATTAGATAATTTTCATATTTACTTGATATATGTAAATCTTTCACAAAAAAGCATCCAAAACTACTTAATAAACAGTCTAATATCTGTGGTCAGTTATATCTAAAAAAATATGTCTGTGGTAAACCTCCATAGCCCATTATACAAGTACTCCACTTTCTGGGTATGAGGACTAAAACATTTGGTAAATACTTTTATAAGTTGAGTTTTGTCACAACTTTTAAAACTGAAATTACAATTGATTCACACAGATTAATCGCATGTTTTCTTCTTGTTTTTCTATCAATATTACAAGTTCAAGAAACATCAAATCAGGTGAAACTACTTCAGGTCAGAGTGGACCTGGGAGTAATGCCAAAGAAGAGATACTCCATATTACTCGAATCTCCAGGGCTGGAGTCTCACTATCAGATGGTTTAATGCCATATCTAGGACCATCATTGAGGTGGGGGTCTTACCCCTCTGCAGAGATGCAATTGGTGAATTCAACAACCTCAACTAACTGGGCTATCAAATTTTTGGAAGCATGCCATAATTCTTATTATAATTGTATCCTTTAGCAAACTGACTTGGGTTCATGACTAAAAGAACATTCTTTAGAAGTCAGCTGAATACTGATCAGTTCTATATAGGTTCTGAACTATTTACTCAGCCATCTTGGGATTGAAGGTGGTCTAGATTTCTTGATTTAATGGATTTTGTGATACAGCCAACATATAAACTTCGAATATATAATAGACAATGAAAAGGAAGAAACAGAAGTAAAAGAAGCAATTGAATCTAACAAATACACTTCTAAAGCAGGGTCGGTTTGATTTTTATTAATCCATTTAAGTGGAGGTGCTTGTGCTGTAAAAGTTGTTGTCAGAGGAAGTGAACACAGCAACCTGAGTTCAAATCCTGAATGAGGCTGTTTACATTTTATATAGTGCAAATAATATCCTTGGGAAAGGTATGAATCCAACTATTCTCCATCCATCTATTTACTAATAGTAAAGTAGATTGTGATCTTTAATCCTGGTATGGCAACCGGTCTAAGAGAAGAAAAACTTTGAATTCAAACCTGACCTGGAGAGGAATGGGCTCTATCAGACATATTACATGAGTAGTGCCCTCATGACCAAACCAGGTTATAGGATTAGTCTTAAGTCTTTAAAAAGAAACTACAAATTGGTTATCTTTATTTTCAATTAATAAATGACTGTTTACAGTGTTGTGCATATGCATATGCATGTGTGCATATACACATGCACACACATTTATATATGTTGATGTAAAATAGAATTGTAGCATTTTGAATATGTGTTCAAAATTTAGTGCATTGGTAATGAATGTATTAGGTTGCTTTGTGGTAGGAAAGATATTTTATCCTTACTTACCAAGGACCAATATTAGCATTAGTATATTAATGATATGCTAAAACTGAATAAAGGGAAGAAAAAACTAAAGTTAATTTATACATGCAGAAACACTTAACCTTTTATATACATGATATATACACAAGAAGTTTTGAAAAGAATATACAAGAAGTCCCAACAGATAGAATATGTATATATTGTTCAATGAACAAGAGGTATGGAAAAAGATACACAAACAGAAAAAGGTTTACTTGAGAAAGATGAACAGTAAAATGGTCATAGACATGTTGGCTTTACTGTTGAATGGCAGGTCAGGAAATGACATCTCCACAGTTCAAAAACAAAGCAAATGTGATGGAGCATGGGCTTCTGGGATTGTCACAAGGCACTCAACAGACATGCTACCCTTCAAGGGAGACAATTATTCATTGTCTCCTTGCATAGAATTCCAGTAAATGATCACATATACATATTAATATGTACACTGGTTCCAAGATAAGATGTATAAAAAAAATCAACATCATCCCTTATGGTGTTGCAACTTTCTATCTATGTATTTTTCAATTTTTGCTATAGAGTAGAGTGTGTCAAAAATAATTATGTGACAATTACAATGAGCAAAATAGTATTTTCCTTATTTGCAAACTGGCATTTTTTTCCTTATTTTCAAACCTAAGTAATGAGCTAAAATCTTAGTAGCTTATTTGCCAGGAAGGCTGGCCCTTCCCTTTTTCAAAATTGGCATAACACAATTTACCTGCCCTCATTTCTTTTCAGTTAGCCTTGTGCCATACTAAGCTGAGTAAACATTTATATATACATGTACACACACACATAGAGATATATATATGTGTACACATGCATATATACATGCATACACATTTACATATATATATATATATATATATATATATATATTAAATCAATAGATTATATAAATATAGTGAAATGGAATTATCCAGTTTGAGTGCTCAATGTAAAGTTTATAATATATGTAAACATATGTAAATAAGCTTATGCATAGCAAAATGAATCACATCTAATGAGCCCAGCAAATGGGTGAAATAGATTTATAATGGAATAAATTTTCTTGTTTCTCAATTATATATATATATATATATATATATATATATATATATATATGTGTGTGTGTGTGTTGCTTTGCAATAGACCTCTAAATTAATTCAATATTAAAAAATAAGATAATTTATGCAATGTTTCAAGCAAATTACAAAATACTTATATATATATATATATATATATATATACATGCTTACATACACACACACACATATATATACATGCACATGCATCTGTTTTCGTTTTTTTTTTTTTTTTCATGCTTTATTGTGGCTATATAATAGTTGTGACTATATAATAGTTGTGGCTATATAATAGTTGTATATTTCCCAGTGTTCAAACCCAGGTAAAAGTTAGATTTTACATGGTAATTTTCATGATTGATATACTCTTGCTATCCTCATATACCTCATTTGGTCTTATTTCACACAAAGTAAAGCTTAGTAAATTAGAAATATAAAGATCTATAAACACAATGTCTTTTTTTAATCTTCATAAAAATTATATAAAAACAGAAACTAATATTAAACAATGATTCTTTTGTAATAGTATCCTCACTTTGATCATTCTTAATTAAATCTCAGCTACTATATTCTTTAATCTTTCCCCAGGTGTCTATTGTACCAGGTAAACATTAATCAAACCCTTTATTTTTTCCTAAGGTGGAAAATAATAATATTGTCCTTTTGTCACATTCTATAAAGAGATTTCAGTCTCTATGATTATAACCATGTTGCCACTCTGTTTTTTTTTCGCAAAACTAGAATACTGCTGCATTGCTTGACCTTGTGATTGAACTTACAACTTCCAAGGAAAGAAGACAAACATTTCCTGGAAAGGTGACAATTAAAATGTCTGAAATCTTTTGGAAAGATGACATTCATAATAAAAATCAAAAAACCAGAACACCATAACATGCTATATTTACTGTTAATGTTTGTGGTGACATCTGTTGATCCCATGGGCACATGAATCTTTATCTGAGGAAGGTTTTATGGAAAACTGGCAGTTGACTACACAGTAAATCTCCTCTCTCTTCACTGTCTAAAGGCAAGAGCCAATATAAATTTGTATCAGTATTATTGCAGGAGTCATCAAATTAAGGTTGAAGACAATGTCATACTACATTAGGTATTCCAGTTTCTATTTTTGAACACATAGTTAATTTTCTCTAAAGTTGGTTGCTCACCAAGGCTATAGAACCCAGTATTCTCTATTAGTTTACCTATAGCTGATGAAGAAGAGATGCATTAACACATTTCATTCAATAATAATCACCAAAAATCATTGTTTTCTAAAAGTTTTAAAAACATGTCTTTTTATATTTCGTTTTTATATTCAAAATCTCATTCAATTATAATTGTCAAAAATTACAACTTTCAAAGAGTTTTAAGAATAATTTAAAAAAATTTGATTTTCATATTCAAAATCCTTTGTATAAAATAAAGGATAACTTGGTATTAGAAGTTTCTGAAGATGGTTCATGGGTACTATTATAGAAGAGTTGTAATAAAAACAACTAAGATGAGGATGCAAGCTCAAAAGAATTGTTATATAAAAATAAAGATAATAACTTTGTTTCCAAAAATTTAGACATTTCATAATGTTTTCTCAATCATTTTGGCCCCAATTTCTGTCTTCTGCCTGAGGAGATATGCAACTGATTGATTTATCATTATAGGACAATGAATGCAAGGACTTACAGCACATGCAGTAAAGGTTAGTTAAAAGAAGCACAGAAACATGTTTAAAAAAGAAAACACCAATATGGATTGCTTTTATGGGTTGCTATTTGTGAAGCAAAGCTGCTTTGGTATTCATAAGTTTATTTGAACTAATATCCTCAAATTTATAACATTGAATACTATTATTTAATCCAATCAACCTCTTAGGCCTTTGATCTTTGACCCTCAGATACCCTGTACCTGAGCATACAAGATTCACAAAAAATCAAGTATAAAAGGTGTTCACTTCACTTCAGAATGCTGACATATTTGCTTAAAACTATTCTATCATTTCATTGAAAGGCTGTAAATGATGATATACAAAGGGCATTTAATAAAAAAGATGAATTTTATCAAAGGAGTTGGCAATAGGAAGTATTGTTTACAGATGCAATCAATAGTGAAAGGATATTTTATGTTCCAGAAGACTGTCATCTTTACTCTCTTTACTATCCCCGGACCTTTTTCTTTACCAGAGAGTGAGTGTGTTTTCACTCCATGGACTAGCTTTTTGATTCAGGCTCGTCATGAAAAAAATCATGCTTAACCCACTTGTAATGATTTTTTTTGCTAAAAAATGCTTCTCTATACAGATCACACATTCTTCTATAAATTTTACATGGTTTGTACATTTCAGCCATCTAAAATGTGATGACAGACCTCTGTTCAAGTCTGGAGGATTTTGATTTGAATAGCCTCAAACAAATATTTTTGTGAAATTGAAATAATTTTTACTATAAATCAATTCCAAACAATCCAGAGTTTACATTCAGGGAAACACATTCAGAGAAAAAAATTATTTTGCTTTTTTTTTTTAATTTCTGACCCTTGTTTAAAGTAGTGTCTGATATTATCTCTGAGCTTAAAATATCCCCTATACAGAGTATATTAAAATAGTGCTCAGCCTGAAATATCAAAGGGTTAAAAAGCTTAGCATTCTTGTTGGAAGGTTCCTATTTCATAAAGCTTATATATATATATATATATATATATATATATATATATATATATATATTCATGTATAAATTGCCTACAATTGCACAGTGTTTGGCAAGATCATCTTATGGACCAGGTTGAAAAGTCTTTATCTATAGTGCGTCCCAATATTGTGAACTTGTGTTGGATTTAGTTTATAACCTCCGGTGCTTCTCATAGAGTTGTCCTGGGTATGACCCTTTACTGCTTCTGATGGTGAGACTCCAATTCTGGTGATCTTGGGAGCATGAAGTACTTCTTTATTGCCATTACTCCCGGGTCCATTTTCACCCATCTATTGATCAAATGGGTCTGTTTAAAAATTATTCATATTTGATGGGATCATAAGCAAATATTTTCTGAAAAAACAACTTCACAAAAAGTGTAAATATGAATATATGATGAATGCAATTCCTTAACCTCTTGGCATAAAATAAGCCTAGATTTGTTGACATGCCATTAAAATCAATCATTCTCATGGACTAATGGTTTGTTTGCTAGTTTAGAAGATCTCAGCTATCATCTTATGAGTTTGATTCTTACTGGATACCCTTCACATGATTTGTGCTAAACTAAGCTAAGATTAGTAAATACCTATATACATGCTTATATATATATATATATATATATATATATATATAAGCTCATATGCTCAAGTGAATATATTTGAAAATGCCTCTGCAAATATGATTATTAATTGACATGTATGTAAAGTTTCAATGACAAATTCAAAGTCAACATTGTTATCATTGGTATTTTTTCTTTGACAAGAGGAAGAGAAGATAGCATTTATACTTCTGTAAATTTGGAAGAGCTTATAAAAAATGCTAATCTTTTCCTTCAGAACAGCCAGAGAATTCAAAACAGAGAATTTAAACCTGACAAAGTGTTGTGTAACACTTTGCTGTCAATCAAACTCTGAGGAAACAACTAAACAAAAAAGTAAATATAAATGAACATGATTCCCTAAGCAGTGGTGGTATGCTCTTACTGATATGGACTTTTATTTTTGACTCGTCCAGTGCATACAAGAGTAGCTTACACACTGGCCCAGTTTAGTTTGGTTTTGTTTCTTTGTTTAATGGCATATCAAACTTCATAGGTTATTTAATGCCAAAGTTATCCTTGATGAAGAACAATTGTGATACCATTTACCTCATAGATGGGATGAGTCAATAAGGAGGTTCATACCTTTCCCAAAGGTATTAATTTGAAAGTGAATATAGTATCTTGACTGGAGTTCAAAATCACTTACTTTGAGACCACAGTCCAGCACTTTAACCATTACATGTGTGTATTCTGTTAATGAATATTTCTCTGAATGGAGCCTTGTGTTTTCTTCTTGTGACGATATGAAATTATACCTTTACAACAGTGGTGATGAAGATGAGATTCAAACTCACCCCCAATGGGTTAGCAATACATAGATCATACCTGGGATTGAGTCTGACAAAACCCCTAAACCTAAGGCCATGGATATATCCATGCCTAGTGATGATAATAAAATAAATGAAAAATTTGAAAAGCTGGTGGAAGAATTGGTTTTGGAAAAACCACACAAGCCCTGTTCAATTTGCCCCCTGGTAAAAAGTGGGAGATATATTTCAGTAAAAAATTGAATGAAAATAATCCCTGAATTTCTATATGGATAGACTCTTATATAGAAAGCATTTAAAACTTGTTTCATGAATACATCCCTTATGATGACAAACAGGAAGCACTGTTCCACTCTACAAAACTAAGCCACTCTTTGAATATACCCTTTTCATTGCACAAATGCAAGTGAAGGAAATATTACAGCTCTAAGAATTTTTTTTCAAAAAGTATAGGAAAAATTATGAGGATATTAGTTCAATGAATTTTAATTGAAGCAAATGTCTTTCACGCTTAGTAAATAACTTTGGCTTTTCTCCATTTGCAGACAAAATAGAGGCACAGCTTGCAATGCAAACTAATTCAGCTTTTTTGGGATTATTTTGTCACCTTTCACTGAAAACAAATTTGCACTTCACTGTGTTACATCCTTGTTTTTTTTGTGTTTTTTTTAACAATTTCAAAATTTTGCAATTATTTTGCTGAGAAATTGAAACATTTTTCTAATAAGAAAAATTTGATATTTTCTAAAAATGAGAGAAAGCCAGTGGTGAACTAACTGTAACAAAATATGAGGATATTGAATATTCAATCCATAAAGTATAGTGCAATGATGGGTACATATCTAGTGCAATAATGGGTACATATCTAGTGCAATGATGGGTACATATCTAGTGCAATAATGGGCACATATCTAGTGCAATGATGCACACATATTTAGTGTAATGATGGGTACTTATCTAGTGCAATAATGGGTACATATCTAGTGCAATGATGCGTACATATCTAGTGCAATGATGGGTACATATCTAGTGCAATGATGCGTACATATCTAGTGCAATGATGGGTACATATCTAGTGCAATGATAGGTACATATCTAGTGCAATAATGGGTACATATCTAGTGCAATGATAGGTACATATCTTGTGCAATGATGCGTTCATATCTAGTGCAATTATGGGTACATATCTAGTGTAAGGCACAGAGACAGGTTAAAGATTCTAATCTTGTAAAAAGACAAGAAAGTTTAAAACTTACCATGAAAAATAATTACCAGCTTGTATATTTGCTCAAAAAGCTTGTCACCAGAAAAAGACGGTTTGGTTAGTTTATTGGTTGGTCAATCCTTATAGGGTTATATTATGATAAAGTCGGTTTAATAATTATCAGCTCCAATCATATACAATTCAAAAATATATCTTCACAATTATTTTAAGCTGTACTTACTTGGTACTTGCTTGAAATATCAATGCATTAACAAAGCTCACAATAACTTAAAACATTACCTCAAACACATCTCTCCAGCCTCTGGAGATTTGGGGAGTATAGAGTATTCCTTCATTACCAATACTCCCAGGTCCATTCTGCCTTGGACTGGTTATAGCTGTTAGGGTCCTATATATGGGTCAAATCGATCTATTTAAAGATTATTTGTGTTTGTGTGAAAAAACAAACTCTGAGGAAACAACTAAACAAAAAATGTAAATATAAATGAACATGATTTCCTAACCTCAAGCATAAAATAAGCCAGTACAGCTTAACATGCCCCTAAAATCAATCAATCAATCAATTAATCCATTAAGCAGACCTGTAGATAAAACCCTAAACATGTACTGTCACTCTGGATCAAAGTGGACCTGGACAATAATGCCAATGAAGGGGTGACTCCACCCTCCCAAGAGACCCAAAACAAGAGCCTTACCACTGAATTTAGAAAGTGAAAAAGAGATAAGTACCTAGACCTTGCTAGAGAACTAAAAAAATTTGGAATATGACAGTGACAGTGATACCAATTGTAATTAGTATGCTTAGTACAGTCACCAAAGGTTTGGTACTGGAATTGGCGGACTTGGAAATAAGTGGAGACCATCCTAACTACATCATTGTTGAGATCAGCCAAAATATTGAGAAGAGTCAAAGAGACCTTGGGAGACTTGCTGTCAATCAGACTTCAGTGAAAGACCATCAATTAATGCTGGTATGAAAAACTTGCAACTAGTAAAATAATAATTGTGGTTAAGGACATTAAAAGAAAAACCTGTCTTCGAATTGATATGTAAGACACAACGGATAATAACAGATAATAACATATCAGTGAAAGAGTATAATAAAATAAGTTTGATATGAAGACCTTGAAATAAAAACTGAAATAAAAACTGAAAAAATGTGGCACTTTAAAACTACCATTGTGACAGTAATAGTGAGAGCCCTGCGTACAATCAAGAAAAGAACAAATAAACATATTAACAAGATGCCTGGCAGTTTCAGCCTGTATGAAAAACAAAAAACTGCATTTTAAGGAACTGCTCATCTTGTTGTGGACTAGTCTATCATACCTTTTCTGGGAATAGTTAAACAGGTCCATGACTATTTGTTTATTGCCGTTTAGAGTAGTGGCAAGAAGACATGCTGAGACCTTTACGCAAATCGTCAATGTAATACCAATTCTCAGCACTCTGCTGAGAACTAATTCATATGTACTAATATACTAAAACATTCTAAGTTCCAGTATACAACACATCTCCTAAGGAGAGTACTATCAATGTGATTGAAAAATACCACCCAAAAGAGGCAGAAAAAAACATACATAGAATACATCTGATCACTACCTTCCCTTGCTCTAGGTCTTGGGTAAAGAGCCAGTGAAGGACTGTAAGAAACTGAAAGAAAGGTTGAAAATTAAAAAAGGATGATGATGATGATATAGGATCGATTCATTTCTTTCTTTAATGGCATATCAATCTTCATGGGTTATTTAATGCCAATGCCATTTTTGTAAAAGAACAGTAGTGGTACTATTTAGCACATGGCTGGGACTAGGATTGGAATAATTTCTTTTATGCTAGTATTGTACATACTTTATAGTATAACACATTGCTATATTTTATAGTATGCCAGTGACATACACTGAATATGAATACACATTTGTGGCATACACTATGTCTTGTCCCATAGTGCACAGTTCTGAAACCACTGAGTTTGTAAATAGTTTCATACAAAAAGAAATTATAGTTGTTTATATGTGAAATAATTCTCATTCGAAAACAAGGCTGAAACACAGATTTTATTAATTGCTCTTCAATAAATCCTTTTGCTTTTGCTTTTCAAAATATTTTAAAAGCAAATGATATCTTTTCTCAGGACTCAATAAGTCATTTGTCATAGCTATTTTCTGCATGCTCATGTCACCCAAGCAGATACTTCTTATACAAAACTCAGAATTGTATAGATTATATTGCTTAATCTGGTACAAGGCCTCAAGTTTATTGATATTATGTACTATTTTAATATGATGATATATTGATCTTATGGATTATATTGACATATGATGGATTATATTAATTATAGTGAATGAGATTTATATCCCTGAAAAGAAGAAAAAAATAAAACATTAAACAGAATTTTGAATGGTTAACATGCTGTGATCATTTGAAGGAGAAATTTTCTTGTTATTAGATTAGGAAATGATATCAGTTTATCAGAAAAACTCTGTTGGTAACTATTTATGGGCAATATCATAAAGATATATATATATATATATATATATATATATATATATAATAAATATATAACAGATTTATATATTTATTTATTATTATATAATAGCTCTATCCTAGATATTGAGCACTCTCCATATTATAATGCACTTGGTTTGCCACAAACCGACAAAGTGATTTAGTGACAACCAACACTGGTATAATATATATATATATATATATAGTGCAATGGTTTATGGTTATCACTAACTCTCTTGGTGTGTTAATGGGGGACCAAATTTTGCAGTATTATCAAATAGTACTCAATATCAATTATAGAGCTTTTATACATTTAGGAATATATATATATATATATATATATATATATATATATATATATATATATATATATATATATATATATGTATGTATGTATTAAATAGTACTCAGTATCAATGATAGGGTTTATATATATATATATATATATATATATATATATATATATATATATATATATATATATATATATGATGAATGTATAGAACATGAATCTCAGGGTCACTGATACCACCATGATCAACCTGGAGATTCTAAAAAGCATATAATCTTCACAAGTGGAGATATTTTAAACAGTTGCAGTAAATTGTAGAAAAGAAAAAGAAGAAATTAGAAAGATTTTCCCTTCTGCCCTTATCAAAATTCTCTGCTTGCTGGTTTTCTGTTTGCTTTTATCCTTTGCCACTGATAGATAGACATTCAGTTAGCAATGCATTTGACCTTTGACCTGTTTATACCTGTGACTTTTTGGGGGGAGGAGGCTGAGATCACTATCTCATCATAAGAAACAAATTCCTTTTTAACCAACCAAAGTCTTCTCTTTTCTGTTCTCCTGCACTCTTTTCTGTCTTCTTAACTTTCTCTCTCTTCCTCTCTCTCTCTCTCTCTCTCTCTCTCTCTCTCTCTCTCTCTCTCTCTCTCTTCCAAACTTCTTATTTGTTCTTGTACATTGTAAGGACGAGTGACACTACTCATAAAAAAAGTCTTTTAACCTACTGGTTTGGGCCAAAGCCTAAGATTGGTACAATTTTCAAAGACAACTTAGTAAAAAGCTTATCAATAGTGCTAAATTATATTAACGTTAAACTAGTTTTCTTCATTTTATTTTTTATTTTTTATTTTCTTTCCTTTTCTTTTCTTTTTTTTTTTTACATTCTATGCTGACATACTGTCAGGTAAAAAGCAACAGTCAGATGAAGAAAAACAAAAATCTGAGCTCAAAATGAATTATGAAAACATTTAATCTCAGAATTTAGATAATTTTAGATCAGTTTTATACTCTATGTGATAGTTTGTCAATTCGTCAAATATGACATTTTTCATGGAATCTTCTCTTTGATGCCTGACTTAATTTTTAAAGTTATATTAAGGATCAAAACTTGCTATCCTTTTAAACGTTATCTATTTGACAGATCAATTTGACCCATTGATAAAAACCTAAACAGGTTCTTTCACTTTGGGTCAAAGTAGACCTGGAGATAAATGGCAATGAAGGGATGACTCCACCCTCCCCAGACCTCCAGAACTAGAGCCTCACCACCAGATGCGTGGGAAGAACATATCAAATAGTAAATACATGCTCACTACTTAGAGTGAATGTCCATGGTTTACAACCAATAGATGTAAACTACAAGGAGACAACCACTGAAAGAAGTTTGTGTATTAAATGATATATATCAATACCATTTTTTTTAAAAAGGTGCATATTGTATTCTTTAGTAATTTGATGTGGACAAGAGTTAGAGGAGGACTATAAGAATATGATTTTAGAATATGAGATATTTTAGTATCTGTTAATATTTCTGCAATATGACTTTTCGTCTGATGATACCATATTTCAAAATATTTTTTCAAATAACTTGATGCTATTCATCTCTTTAGCAATATCAAAAATAAATATCAAATAAACACAACCTAATTTGAATTGACAGTGAAAAAAAAATGTATTCTATTTTTACTGTTAGCTTAAATTAAGATCTCTGTGGCTTTTTTGCTATTTGTTTTCTGTGGTTATATACAAAATTTAGCTCAGTCTGGCACAAGGCCATACTATTGAGGCACTCAGTAGGAATCACATAAACTATACTAACATGTGGTGGTCTACAAGACAAGCTTGTTAACCATCACAATATAGTAGTAGTGCTCATTCTTTTACAAGAGTCGATTTGAGTAAAGTTATTTTTTAAATGATATTTTTTAGTATGGTATCATCTGGTTAATTCTTAACTTCATAATTTGGCAATATTTGACAATATTTGAAGACTTTCTCTGTATTCCTTACCTTTTCACTGACTTAATCACTAAAGATGACAGCACCCATAGTTAAGAAGAATCTCTTAAATCTAACCTTAATGGTATGATTATTAATTTTTTACTAGTTTTTCATTCATCTAATTTTTGTTGCTTTTTATCACAATACTCAGGTCATTTTATTATTCTACAACATAAATAAACACCATGGATCAAAAATAAAGAAGTAGTATTTAATGAAATTTGAACTCACATCCTGTGTCCTTAGATACTGGTTTAACATGAACAATACCTTACCAATAAAACTACAGAAACCCATAAATTTAGACAGCTCAAGATAAAATGAAAAATAAAAAGCATCACAAAGATTTTAAGGTTTGACACAAGTATCAATGAATTAAGTATAGTAATTCCTGTGTGTCTCACAATTATACTCAAATCAATAAAGGCAACATCCATTGATGAATATTGGATATGAGTTCAATTAATATTAGAGGCTACTTTATTTATTCAAACTTATGAAGCTTACCTAAATTATAGAAGGTTTGATAAAAATGTAACAAAAATAAAATGAAAGACAAACTAGCAAAAGACTAATAACTGCCAAACTTTAATTAAGAAATTTGGACACCTTAAAGGTATTATTACCACCACTTAAAAGCTTAAAGGGACATTAATCTCTCATTTTTTAATCTAGTCGTCTCCCCCTAGAAGTCCATCTCCGCCTTCAAGCACACCTCCTAATGATAATCATGAAGAGTGGTCCGCAAGGAATCCCTCCACAGCATCCAAAATTGGTTGGTTATCCTACAAATATTCAAATTATCCAACACCACGTAGCCTGAATTTCGGCTCTGAGTACAAGTAGTGGTCCTCGTTGATGAGGAACCGGTGAGTAGGAGGCATGTCGCAGCATTGTTCATTGCTGCATTCACTTGACGCAGATGTTGTTGTTCTTGCTACTCCTGTTGCTACAGTTTTTTTTTCTTTTTTAATCTCTTTATTTCCAATTTTGTTAAGTGTGAGTGCTCGAACACTGTTTGGGCTATGCCCCACACCTTTTCACAATTCACGATCATACTACTGTAAGCCTGATTTTGGTTTTATGATTGCTGTTTCTGTTCAAATAACTCTTTTTGCACTTTACACATTATTATTATTATTATTATTATTATTATTATTATTATTATTATTATTATTATTATTATTATTATTATTATTATTATTATTATTATTATTATTATTATTATTATACGCTTTAGACATGTCTATATCATAACAATCTGATTTTTATATATATTATTTTTATACATCAAAAATCTCATTTGATCAACATTTTTGTTAGCGCAATAACATTAAGATGTTCGAGAAGCAGTCTAAGTTCAATTCAATCTGTAAATTATGACAATTAAGAAGAGTTGCATTTGTGTCCACTTTAATAATTATAATTTATCAAGAGAGATAACTATTAAATGTTAACTACAGAGTACTTCCTAATTGATTTATTTGCAATTAATTATAAACCCTATAAACAGGACAGAGGTGTCCCCATGATGTAATGGCTAAAATGCTGGACTGAAGCTTTGAAGTAAGAGAGTTCAAATTCCAGTTATACTATTACATTCACTTTTGTATAAATACACTTTGGAAAGGTATGAACCTTCTTATCACTCTAGCTATGAGTTAAATAGTACCACTATTACTCTTCTATAAATATGACTTTGGCATTAAATAACCCATGAAGGTTAATATGCCATTAAATAAAGAAAACAAACCTATAAATAGGATATACCTCAACTTAATGGCCACTGAAGGCAGTATTTAAGCAACTTATCTTTAATGACTATTATTACCAATAATTTATTATTATAATTTATAATTAATATTTTTTGCTTATTCATAACAAATATTTAGTTGTTATTGCAGGAGATTAAACAGCAAAAAACCTCCTTACATCTTAAATACCTTCTAAAGTGTCCTTACTGGACATGTCTCAATTCTTCATTAAATTCCAGTTCTGCTAATCTCAATTCTTTGGCATGATTCCAAAAATGCCAATTACTGTGTGCAATTATTATTATTATTATTATTATTATTATTATTATTATTATTATTATTATTATTATTATAACAAGATATGTAATAATGACTCTTGCTGTTAGAATCATTATTATAATACAAACATTATTATTTTAAAGAGTATAAACATTGATATTTCCCGAAAAACAATACAAAATAATAAAAATCATAAAAATAAATGCACAAATGATTATTTTTAAGTTTTTTAATTCTAGTTGATTGATTAATTTATTTTTGGTAATATATTTAATCATATTTCTGCTGTTATATTTCTGCTGTTACAGTAGAAAAATTTTCAGTAAAATAATTAATTTGATAATACATAAAATAATTTGGTAATATATAATATTATTTGGTATATTATTACATGATTTATTTGGTAATATCATTCATTTTTGCCAATATATCTAATTATATTTCTTCTGGTGCAGATGCTACTCTCTGATCCTACACTAAAGTAATGGAGGGTGATACTTTGATCCTAGGTGACGTATACAAATACTATACTCTCATTCTAGTGTAATTTATCAACAAATGAACATAGAATGAAACAAATAGAAAAGGTTGCAAAGTTCATTATATATATATAATAATTAATAACTTGCAAAATTTTTCAAGTCAGTGCATACCAATCCTAGAAACCTGCATTGCATGTACAGAGATGAGAGGGAGACATGAGATCTACCAGCTCCCAAGAAGGGGTTTCTCTGTACATCCTAAGGAAAATAATGTGCCTCAATTTGAATTCAAAAGACATTTAAGTAGTCATTAATAACAAAAATTAAACCTGATAAAACATTGATATCATCATTAATATTGATCGGCTGCCTTTACTTACTTAGGTGATTAATACAAAAAGATTTCTTGTTTCTAGTTTTCTTGACATTAAATGGATTTTCAGGCTCTATACAATATATAAAATTAATCAAATAATGGCCCATACTAAATTTTAGATTGGATAAAAGCGATTTTTAAAAAAGCTTATATTGAATATAAGATTAAGTAAGAAAAGAATTAACAATAAAAAAATTTTTGTATCATTTTTTTCCTTTGAAATTCTTTTCTTCTAGTTCTGCTAACAGTGACATAAGTTGTCTTTCTTTGTGTCGAATGAATGGCTTCCCATATTGCTGACATTCAGAACTTCCCACAAATGAGTGACCCTTGCAAAGACTTCAATCTTTTTATCTTTTCTTCCAATATTTATCCCATCCAACCGGAGACCTTTCAAAATCTGGTCCATTCAGAACATTTTTCTTTATTACATTAAACTTTTTATGTTTTCAATATCTTTACTCTACTTTATATTCATCTTGCTTAACAATATTGCTTTATCCCCTGAGTCTTAACTTTTGTCTGATGTGAACCCTTTTCAGTGTTTGTGCTTTAGTAAATGAGATTGTTAACCAAATAGTATATATATATATATATATATATATATATATATATATATATATATATATATATATATAAGTACTTCTCACGGATCTTAACTGTTTCATTGTTTTTGTGTGCTTCAAAAATATCTAGCATCATATTTCTCAATATATTCAACTTTTTTTTCTGATTTAGTCCTCCGTCCAAAACACTTTATGATAGTTGGCTGATAATGAATCACTATAAGCAGAGAGAGAGAGATAAAGAGAGAGAGAAAGAGAGAGAGAGAGAGAGAAGAGAGATAGAGAGAGAGAGAGAGAGAGTGAGAGAAGAGACAGACAAAGACAGAAAGATATCTTCAATGCTAGAAAATACAGTTTACGCACACACACACATATGTGTATATATATATATATATATATATGTATATATATATATATATATATATATATATATATATATATATATATATATAAAAGAGAGTTTAGCAAATTCTCAGTTCAGGCCAATGGTTTAATATATGTATATTATTTAGTTATTTACTAAGTTTTGCTTATTTTTGACACAAGTCCACCATTATGAGGTACCTAGAAAAGATTAACCAGAAGACTCGGTCATAATCATTAAAGAGTCAATTTAATGAACCATTAACCTTCAGTGAGATATATATATATATATATATATATATATATATATATATATATATATATATATATATATATATATATACACACACACACACACATACATACACACACACAAACACACGCACTCTAACATTATAACCATAAAAGATAACATTATTTACATATAGATTGGTACTTCTACCTAGGATCTGTGTAGTAACTATGTGCTCTGTTTAGAGGATAGATAGATAGATAGATTTGGTGGTTATGAAAATACTGCTTGGTTTTAGAATAAACTTTCATTCCTGAATTAATGAATTTAAACTATCAATAAAAGTCTGATCTCTCAACATCAATGCATTTCTGCTATCAATTAACAAAGCTTCTCTATGCCTATATGATAAAACTCTAAAGGTTTAAATGCCAAGAAGTCTTTAAATGCAGTTTCAACTTCTCTTTTGGAATGGAATGTTTTTGGCATAAAAAATGGTTGTTGGTGGATTATAGATCAGGAGAATATGGTGGATGGGGCAAAGTCTCATATCCTATATCTATGAGTTTCTGCAGGGTTATCCTGGCAATGTGGTTGAGTATTGTCATTAAGCAAAATAATGACCTAGCTTGAATAGTAAATGCATCACTTCTTTTTTCATGTTTCTGATGAGGGGCATGTAACCTTCAAAATCAAATTCTATAAGAAATGAAAGAAAATTAACAAAGGGGACACTTTGATCATTAGAAACGTGAATTTCTTTATACTATTAAAATAATGCTACAACATGATTTAAACGGTTTGTACAAAAATCATACAGTATTTTCTGAACAACCTAATAGATAGATAGATAGATAGATAGATAGATATTAGAAATGTATTAGATATGGAAAAGAAAATCACAATTTCCAAATAAAAACCTTCACCACTTGCAACCTCTTGTTAGTAATCTGGTCCTGAATTTTCTCTTAGATTCCATCTGTAATATGGAATTGCATCCCATTTTTCAGAACTCTTGCATGAGGCCAAGTGGACCAAATCATCTAAAAACAGATGAAGAAAATTTAAACTCACACCTCATGACTCTGTTTGCAATCTCTCTTTTAATTGCAAGTACCGTATTCAGTGTTAAGCTGTGCCAGTGAGGTGAGCGATATTTCAGTGTGATTATCCAAGTTGATACCTCCCTCATTCTGCTGTGATTTTTTTCCCTTCACTTTTTTTTCTTACAATACTAAGTTTTTTCACATTTCATTTGATTGTTTTCATTAAGAATAAATCAGCTTTACTTTATAAAAAGTTCATCAGCATTAGTCAACATTGCACCAGTTTTCTGATAAATAAAGTCTACTTTTGTTCCATAACCACAATTAGTGCTAGATACAGCCATGTGTGAAATAGACATTTAATGTTCGTAGCGATAGAACATATAAAGAACATAGGAATCTCGAAATTCGAAAACACATGACGACTTCTTGTTCAGGTACGAAACCTTTTAATTAACTTTGAGTTAAAGGTTTCAACATAAGGAGGAGAGACACAATCTCGCTATGCCGTCTTATTCATTTGGCCCCCATCTTGAGCGGCCCTCATAGGGCGCAAGTTTGCCTCGCATCTGCGAGCTCCAAAAGTCGATCCTCCTCGTTTGGCAAGCGTTACCACCTACATCAAGGTTTGTACCTAACTAACCCATGTGCTAAGCTGAAAGGTTCTCAGCCTAACTAAACTCAAAGGCATGAACCGAAATCCCTTGGCCATTACGTTACACTTTTCTCGAACAAGATATTTTCCTTCCACTTGGAATAACCTTTTCTTTTTCCTGACAAAATAGAAGAATTGAACTGAATAAGAGTCATAACAAAAAGTGTTATACTAAAAAAAACTTGTTGATTACACTCTGTTTATTTTATATCGCGTGATCCATGATCAATTTTGTTTTCCAATGTTTCTTTTAATTGCTTTTCATCAAAACTATTCAGATGATCAGTCAACAAAATAAATAAGAATTCACAGAATTTCATGAAATATTCAAAAGATATTTAACCAAAATGTTCCAATTGTACAGATCAGAAATTTGTAACTTTAAACTTTCTGTTTTCTACTCAACACCTAATTTGTATCGATAAAATATATAAGAAATGGAATATTTCTCATAGAAATGTGGAATATTCATACAGAATATTTTCATAGAAATATTGGATATTCTTATTAAATGTTTCATAGAACTGAAGAATATTCTTATAGAATATTTTTATAAAAAATAATAGAAATATAAAATATTCTTACAGAATATTCTTATATAAATATAGAACTTTCTTACAAAATATATATGTAAAGGATCAATTTCAATATAAGAAAAATGAATAGCATCTCTGTTGTTAGAAAATACAGTTTATATATATAGAGAGAGATGTATATATATATATATATATATATATATATATATATATATAATTAATATTGATAATATTGTTGGCTGTATTTATCAATAAAGAGCGCTTATTATCAGTGACAGGGCATATATATCTAACTTAAGATACCAAAGACATATTGAGTTGCAGAGAAGAGATGATATCCCTCTGTATAAAATGGACAATTCTTTTTCAATATAAGCATTGACAGTGTTGGCCAGGCAACTGTCTTTTCCTAGCAAAATTAGCTTGCAATAGACCTCTGTTAACACATCGTGGTATGTCTTGTAGAATTAACCCTTTTCATTGTAAGTTACGATTTCAGTTATTATTTCAAAAACCCACTCCAGTAAGTCTGGCAAGAAACTGACTGTCGCCATGCAGCACTGACACTATTCTGTAATGTTACTGGAGTGGGTATTTCTTATAATGAAAAGGGTTAATTCTACAAGACATACCAGGATGTGTTAATAGAGGTATGTGTTTTATATATATATATATATATATATATATATATATATATATATATATATTTTAAAAAAACAAGAAAATTGATACATGTACTCTATTATGAAATTATTTCACCTATATATCAATTAGTTCTTCAGTTGGATTTGAAGAGAAATTTATTTCTTTTTGTCTGTTAACACTGTTACTTTTACTGGTCTTACAGTGCATATATATATATATATATATATATATATATATATATATATATATATATATATCATAAGACCAGTAAAAGTAACCTGTATTTGCAATGTTATATCAAATGTTCTTAAATAAATTGATTGGTATTTTTCCCATTGGAGAACTGAAAATACTTAACAGGAAAGTTTAATTTATAAAAGTAATGCATTTATTTAAACTGCAAGTTTTTTCTTAAACAAAAGCTGACTTACTCTTAATGAAAAACGGCTTAATGCAAAGTAAAACATTGATGAAAACGAGGAATTTTTTTTAACTCTTAAATGAAGATGCACTTTGAAATCTAACAATGCCAAATGAAATTCTAACTATAACAAGTTTTATTTTCTCTGTTATCAGAAAATAGTAATACATCACACTATGTGTTTGATACAAAACTATATCACATAAAGCAAATAGAGCAAGATTTGATTTTGATTCTTTTTAATGTCTATTAGTCCAGGTTAAAGTGTGGTACAGGTAACCTGAAGCTAAACCTTTTAGATCTTTCTTTCCAATATAAGTATCATTAGGGAATGAGAAAAGTTTGGGTAATGGCCCATTTAGCAAAACTTTCTCATTGTGAAATGCAAACAGCCTCATCCAGGCCCTGTTTGCATTTCACATAGTACTAATACCTCCAGGAAAGGTATGAATCTATTCTCCCTCCAGCTATATATAAATAGTAGGACAGACTGGGCTCTCTATCCTTTGTATGGTATCCATTCTTGGAGGAGGAAAACTCTGAATTCAAACCTGTTAAACTCGGCTTAAAATTTACCTTATGTCACATCTTCTTCATGGGCTAGGGATATATATATATATATATATATATATATATATATATATATATATATATATTGTTATTATGCACAAGGTGCATGTTATTTAGAAGGAAAATATTCATTATCAAGAGTTTCACACTTTCAATGATTTTTAAAAGAAATAGCCACCTCTTTTTAAGTCTCTCTAATCCTGAATGATATGCTGTGTGTGGAAGAATTTCCTATTTTGGCTCTTGTTATGTGCTACATTACATTGAGTGTAACCATTCAGCAAAATCCCCAGTTGACTTCTTTGCCCCCAAAATGGTCTTTTCTCTTCCCCTGCATCGTTCAAATGAGCCAATTGTTCTATGTGAAGTAATAGTTTGTCCAGGTTCCAATAATTTATACTGAGAATTCTCTTTGAATTTCACCAAATACAAAAAAGAATGTTCTTCCCAATAAATTTCATTTCAATTAAAATGTTGACATCAATTCTCATTGGGTGCTCAATAGTTATGGTCTTGTACTACATATCGTGACTTAAACTTTCTAAATAAAATGTCTCACTGGACCCTTCACCCAGAAGCAATGGTGAGCAGACTATTCTGGGGAACCATTAATATTATAGTGAGTTTGATCCTCAGTGTGTGGCCTACACTTGTATCCTTGTGTCAGAATAAGCTAACCTTAATGAATATCAAAAGGGAATATATTTAATGGATCAACATTGGTTTTGTCAATTTAAGATAAATTAATTGTTTGAATAAGTTGATGAAGTTATTCACAAGCAACAATTTAAAATAACCATATAAAACAATCATATTCTCTGAAGAATTCTTGGCCTGTTTGTATTCAATCTGACATTCTGTTCATTATAATCATTCCATAATTTCCATGTTGCTCCATTCCCAAGACATATATGAACAGGACTGACATCCTTTGTAAAAAAATAAAAATGAATGAACATTTTTTTAAAAATCATCATGTAAATTATCTAATATTATCAAATTCTACACATCTATCTGGTCAACATTGTGAGTTTTAAACATTTTTTGTTTATTTCTCTTATTCACTTTCATTGATATTTCAAATATGACTCCATGTAAATAGTCGAACAAATGGAGCTCTCTAGCCTTGTCAAAAAGGCAATCCATCTTGCTGCTTGTGCTATGTTGTTACCCCATACAATATGTTGCATGTTACTCAGTGAGTAGACTTGTATCACCAAGTAAAGCTCCATTGCCTTGAGGAATGTCAAGAAGGAGAATTACTTGACATGTTGCTCTAACAACCTTATGGATATTGGTAATATCCATTCATTCTTTTTTTAAAATGCAATAGTTAAATACATTTTACTGCTTTGTGTAAAAAGAAATTAGGATAGATATCAGCATCAAGATTTGCTTTATTCTCTATAAATGTAATCATGGAAATTTTAACATGAGTAGGGATGCAAAGAAATGGGTAGGTTTCACTTTAGAATAGGGGAGGGCAACTATAAATTCATCACACTGAATTAACACTTAATATGACATTGTTAGGAGACATGAGTGGTGTTATGATTGTTGTGATAGAAGATAACTTAGATGAGTCTAGTTTAAATACTGAACAAAAAATCTTTGTGTTTTGTTAATTCCCTTGGGAAAGGCATGAATCCATCTCTTCTTCTTGAGTTATATGTAAATAGTTGGGCAGACTGAGCTTTCTTGCCTTGTAGATAAGTTTCAATTTTGGTTTCTTTGTTTAATAGCATATCAACTTTTGTGAGTAATTCAATGCCAAAGCCATCCTAGTGGAAGAATAGTAATGATAATATTTAACCCATAGCTGGAGAGGATAAAAGAATTTGTACCTTTTCCAAGGGCATTAGTGTAAAAGTGAATGTAATAGTTCAAACTCACTTACTACAATATTGCAGTCCAGCATTTTAACCACTACACCATGATGACTCCCACTGCCTTGTAGGTAGATAAACCAGTCTAGAAGAAGGAAAATCTCCAAATTTAAAATAAGGGAGTGTGGGACAAGCAACTTCAACCCCATAAAAACCTATTTGTTACTGAAACTGCATCACCATTATTAATAGGGTGTGGCTGCAGCCCTATGTGCTACAAGGTGTCTGCAGGAATCTACCACCACTACTGTGGCTTTGTTTTGTAAAACTAAAGAAATATAAACTTTTGATTAATAGAAATATTGATATCTGCATAGTATTATGGTTTTATATAATATACTGTTTGGCTACCTTTCTTGCATATGAAGCTTATTCTATCAAATATGCAAAATTAATAAGATGACATATCAAAATATGGAGATGGTCAATGCTTAATATTACAATTTAGACTTATACTCTTAATATTACCAACCACTCTCCTAATAAACTGTAAAATATTGTTTACTTATAATCAAGTGGCTAGCATATATGAGTAACTATTGCTTTACCGGCCCATTGGCTTAGTGGTAGAGTGTTCGCCAATGGCCCGGGAGACCGGGGTTCAATCTTAGGTTGAGTTATACCAAAGACTCAAAAAGTGATACTTGATAACTCCCTGCTTAACACTCAGCATTATAAGGTACGTTTCAAGGGTAAAGTGGAGCAATCCAGGGAAAGGAGTAGTGCCCTCCCTAACACCTCAGTGTAGTAGCTGTTGAAAAGGGAGCTTTCGGGTAGCCCTAGACTACGGTCACCAACTTTTTATTGATTCTTACAATATAAAAGTTCTGATGGTAAATCTTCCCTGAATGTGTGCCATTGGCATCGTTGGTAGAGTGTTTGCCAATGGTCTGAGTGACTGGGGTTCGATCCCAGGATGAGTCATACTAAAGACTGAAAAAATGGTACTTGATGCCTCTCTACTTAATACTCAGTATAATAAGATATGCATCAAGGGTAAGTGGAGCAATCCAGGGAAAGAAGTAGCACCCTCCCTCACACCTCAGTGTAGTAGCGATTAAAAAGGGAGCCTTTGGGTCACCTTTGACTACAGTTAGCCAACTTACTTACTATGTGTGCTATAAAATCTACTGATAAACTATTCTTTGCTGTGTGTTCATAAACTAAGTGTGCTTTTAAATTGGTTTTGTGTTGTATATTTTCATTGTCTCCAATCACATTTTTTTGCTTTTTGGCATAACTAAATACTCAGCTTATTCAATAACACTTCATCATCACTATGGCTATTGCTTGACATTTTTGTTCATCTCATTGTCCACCTGCTAAGGAATAATGACAATTATGGGATGTATATTTTTAATTTAGGTTGAAGGTTGTTGTTTTTTAAATCATAAACATCATAGATGATAAAGAATGTTTTTCTTTTTTTTCCCACTAAAGAAGAGAAACAGATCATCACTAGATACTGTTTTTTTTTCTTTTTTCATACACTGTCTTCAAAACTTATTGGATTTTCAAAAGATTCAAAATAATAACTAATTTGAAAATTTCCTATAGAAATCACAAGGGTTTAATTATAATGAAAAAGAATATTTGTATATTTATTACCATCAAACATCTAGATACTTTCATTTGTTTGTAATAAGAAGAATAACTAGTGTATGAATTTTTGTGACAAGGACTTATAATATAACAAGAATGAACTGAATGAAATGTAATAAAGACAACAAAGATGATACCAGAAATTTTCAAACAATTGAACTTCTTCTTTACATTCTTGATGATGTCAACACAATATTTCAGTCAATCCATTCTCCAACTCTCATCAGGTGTATAAATCCAAGAGAAAAAGAAAATATGAGTCAAAAAGATTGAATAAGGAGTATCATTGAAAAATTTAACTGAATTTTTCTTTTCTTTTTCTCTCTTAGGTTTCTTTTGCTTCAAAGAAAATTTACTCCTAGCAAAAATGATTTCTTTAAGTTGAAAATATCAGAATTTGTCAGAAATTCAAGATAAATCACTAACATTATTCCAACAATTATTCAGATGAATATTATCATCTTGACTATTTTTATCATGATGTTTTATTCAATGCATACATCAACTTCACAAATGTGATCTGATATGTCTGTAATAATTCCTCAAGTCATTTGGAATGGTATTTTTTCCTTGCTATTCTTATCATGATGTTATAACTTTAGTCTTTCTAGCATTATCTTAAATTCCAATATGAGATCCCAATGTCAAGATAAGGTAGAAATATCTATGTATCTATGTACCTGACAAAGAGCTACATTAACAAACCAACTCCGGATTTCCATATAGTATATGTCTATACAAAAGCAGTCACAAGGACTTATTATTAATGAAAAAAATTGTGTCATTTGTATCTTATACATGAGCTCAAAATTAGTCAGAGCATATAGTTGTATCTTTGATGGCCAGATCTGGATTAAGGCCTTTGATATCAAGATATAGATTAAGATTTTATATGATATACTCATAGTTAAGATAGTTAAAATTTCATTATTACAGTAATTTTTTAACAAGGATAAATGGAAAATTTCATCTTAAAATAATCTAATTTTTTCTTAGATATTATTTCAAAGAAGAGGAGATATAAATGTTAAATTCTATTGTTAGTCTTTTACTCATTTCTAAATTTTGGAATTTGATACCATAAGTGGGTATGGAGAACTTATTTATTAATTTTCTTTCTTTTATTTTATGTATTGCTTTCATTACTATCTCTGTATCACAATCATTATTTGTATTTACATTTAAACATACCAGCTATTATGAGACAGAAGTGGTGTCTTTTGTTTTTTTTTTGTTTTTTGTTTTTTTTTTTAATTGTTTGCTTTTTGTCTACAATCTTTTTTTATTTGTTTTTAATCTGCAATTTGATTTTTTTTTCTTTTAATTCCCCTCCCTCCCAGGGTTGTTCTGAAACCTGCATTTCAGCAAGTTATTCTTCTTTTGGATTTTTTAAAAAATTATTGTTAAAGAGATGAAATGTGCCATCATCACATTCAATCTATTGTAAAATACTACAAGAAATATAGATATATTAAATAGTTATTTTTGATTATAAGGTCAGACCTTTAATGATCTAAATATTTAGTGTTTTCTTCCAGTAAGTTAAGTATTATATTTGATGTCTTAAAAAAACAACTTTTCCCCACAAAATGGCAAAAATGTATTCCCAAGGTCTTATACATAAAATTGCAGTATACACTAAAATACATTAAATTTTTTTTAATAATCTCTTCTTAAATCAAGTGAAAGTCTTATATGGTCATAGGTTTTATATGCCATCAAAGACAGTATGCATAGAAGAACAAGCATATATTGATTTTTTAAAAAATTTACCCATATAAAGCATGATGGGAAAAAGATAAGGCTTTTATTTACTCTATTATGAACATTTTTTTAAATTTATTTTGTAATGTTCAAAGATAAAGATTTTAGAATCTTGCATAAAAGAAATATTCTTGCAAAAAACTTACTTCTTCCAGCACCAATTTTCTAAAATATCTATTTTCTGTTTTTGAATTTGTTATCAAAGGAATAAATGATTTTTTAAAGAATTTTTCCTGATCAGCATTTTCATCTTTCCACTTCTCAATGTTGTACTGAAAAATTTGAATGTTCCAATTACATCCAGATGATTTGAAAAAAAAATATGTGTGTGAGCAAATAAGAT
>OY757906.1:28355329-28432829 GCA_963585895.1 Sepioteuthis lessoniana
TTAACTTACAAAGAACCATTAATAACAGCCATAAGAACAAAAGACTCGTCAGTTTCTTTTATTACATGTAAAAATATATTATCTCTGTTAAACAATAGTTGTTCCATTTGCATTAAAATTCCATACACAAAATATAAAAATAATTATAGGACAGAGGCTGCATAATTGTTTTAGAGGAAAATTATTTTGTGTTCCCTAAATTTGATTCTTCAAGAGGTTATTATTTTATATTATTGAGTGTGATTGCAAACATGAATTTCTTGTCACCAAAAACAAAGCACATTTGTCATATTTTGAATTGATAGCACAGTCTTAGATTTACTACCGTGAAGGTACGTGTGTGCAAAAACACTTGTTGAGTGACAAGTTAAAATAAATTAAATTACTTGTAGTATGTACATATATATCAATATCCACACACAAATATGTGCACAACAGCTTTTGACTTTGACATAGTTTTACTGATGATCCCAAATTATTTTTTACTATTTTAATCTGCAAATCAAACCACAGTATTATAAGGAGTTATTTCCCTTTTGAAAAAAGAATGCTAATAAAAAAAGAAAAAGAAAAGAAAGAAATAGCAGTAAATGGAAAATTAATTCTTACAATTTTTATTTTTGATAAGTGAAAAATTGGCAATATAATATACATATGTTACAAAAATTTAATTATTTAAATTTTTTTTTTTTTACTTCAACCCTTTAAGATATTAAATTTCTTATTTTATCTCATTTTTACACAACATTAATGGTTCTAAACTACACTTTCTGATTTTTTGATTTTTTTCATTTAATAATTTTTCTCAACCCTGGTTGTGTTTTTTGATGACAGAAACCCTTTCCAGTCTGAAAAAGGGAGCTGGCTCTCTGAAGTTTACTTGATTGTGGACTGTTTATTTAACTTCTTTTTTTTTAATTGCAGATCTTAAAAATGATAGTTTAACTCACTTTCTATAAAAAAAATTCTGTGAAACCAATGGATTTTTTTTTAACTAACTTTTGGAGTTTTTAATTCATGTTCTGTATCTTAGTAGATCATTTTATTTGATGTTGCAAATTTCAGCAGATCATTCAATATTTTAAAATCAACATTTTTACGAACAATATATGTAAGATGGGGTCTTTATAGATGGTTCATTTGTTATTATATTGATTACATATATAACAAATACAAAAACAACAACAACAATAACAATAATAATAATAATAATAATAATAATAATAATAATGATAATAATAACAATGATGATGGTTGTAATATATATTTTCTTAGACATATAGAATTCATTATATTTTTTGTAGGATGATTACTGTAGATAATTGTACAATTAAAGTGGAATATGTAGTTGAATTTTAGTCTTCTTTTTTTTTGTTAATATTTTCGAGATCCTTTTTTTTATGATCTTACCAAAGTAAGCAAGCTTTCGTGACTGATACATTCTGTTTTCCTTGACATGAATGAATGGACCAGAAAAATATCTGAAAGGAAATCTAAAAAATAAGAGAAAACATGAACAAGAAAGAGAGAGAGAGAGAAGAATCAGATCACAGGTGAAGAAAGTTATTGGTCTTATGAACCATTAAAAACATAAAGTTGGTCCTGTGTACTGTCAAAAAAAAATTGAAAAAAAATGAAAAAAATAATGTGTAGGTCAGTTATCTGATTTTTTAAATTTTTTAAAATTACACACACACACACACACACACACACACACACACACACACATGTATATATATATATATATATATATATATATATATATATATATATATAATTTACTTATATTTTGTTTTAACTTTGGGTACATAGAGAATTTTTTTTCTTTTTAGTTTTCTTTTATCCCTCCTTCTTCTGAGATGATTATAAGAAAAAAATATCATAAAGATGGTGGATTATACGTAGAATTGCTACTTTCTTATATTGGGCATAAGATAGTGTTTTTAGAGAACAATTGGATTTCAAAGCTGTCAATGTAAAAAGGTACACAAACAAAACTTTTTAGAAATTAAAGAAGTGGACACAATATCTATTAATAAGAAGGTTGATATGAAATATGAGGAAAAATAACAAGTAATCTTCATTTTTATCCACACACACACACACACACACACACACACATACACACACACACACACACACACACACACACACACACACACACACACGTGTACGCACACATGCGCGCGCACACACACACACACACATACATACATACCTACATGCATACATACAAATATATATTTATATCACTCCCATATATATATATATATAAGATAACCTAATTAATTTAATTTGATTTAAACAAAATAAAATGCAACTCAACTTGAAATATTAAAAACTTGAATCTAGTTAGTTTGAAAAAATTCATATCTGTCAAAAAAAAGAATGAAAAAAGAGATATCAATAAAATAGTCAGAATGTATAATTAAAATCTAAATTAAAAATAATGAAAAAAAATTTTTTTTTCAAGCCCAAAAAAAAAAAAAAGTGAACTTGATTTATCCTTTTGCCTTTTTGCAAGTTTGCAATGTTGTGGGACACCCGTTTCTAAAAAATAAGCAAGAATATATCTCATCAGAGAAATGATGATTACAAGGAGCCAAAAAATTGTGCACAAGAGAAGCTGAAGTGAATTTGACTAATTTTATTCGGATCGTTGCCTTTTTTCAAAACAGTTCTAAAACAGTGCCTGCACACTGGTACTTTGGCGGCTGTTATTGCCCAAAATAAGTTGGTGGCACTAGAATTTAAATTTGCTTGGATTTCTTTCTTTTTTTTTTTCTTTTTTTTTCTTTTTTTTTTTTTGGACAAAAAAATCATTGGTAACCACTGGAGTAACAATAAAGATTTTTTTTTCACATCTTTTTGAGAACTGTTTTATTTTTTCACAACTTTTTCTTGATTTTCTTTGAAGTATTCTTTATTCTTTTATTTTTTCCTTTTAATCAAGAATATTTTTTCCATGTTAATGCCTGAAGACTACTTTTTTAAGACATAAAAAGAGAACAATTTAATTTTCTTTAGATGCTGAGTGTTACATTAAAAAGCAATCAGACACTAGTCTTTAAGTCTTTATGTTTCAATTAGATTTATAAATTTAGTTTAGTCAGGAACAAAACCAAATTGATAGGGTAAAGGGGATCCTATACACAAATAGATCAGGTGAAGGGAATCCTATACAGGAATGTTTTGTACAAATTGGGGCCCTTTTTTGTGGATTTTATATGCCACTGAATAAGGTAATACAAATTATGTTTACTTGAGTTTGAGTTGGCAAATATACTAGGTGTTTAAAAAAGTTTGATAACATTTGAGATGCACTGAGCATTTCAGAAAAATCAATATCATTTTGTATAACTTGTCCAATTCTTATTTAAATGATCAAAAGATTTTAATTGCATGTATTGAAGCAACTAAAAAATCTATTTTTAACGTTTAAACACCTTTTCTTTTTCAGTGAATGGTACTTATATGTGTGAAAAAAAAAATGCTGGTAAAAAATTGAACAGGGAATTTTGAGTTGTTTCTACACATGCTGTTAAAATCTATGATCATTTGAATGAGAATTGGTCAAATTATTAGATTATGAAATGATATCAACTTTTCTGAAACACTCTGTTACAGAAACTTGCATTCTTTCTAAATAAAGGAGATTTTATTTCATCAAAAGATAAATATTTTTGGAAATTTGCAATATTTCATATATTGCATCTAAAAGAAAATTGGGTATATCTTATAGAGCAGTGATTAGTATGAGGTGTTAGCTGTTGAGTCACCATTTTGGTCAGTCTGAAAAGGGCACAATAAGCTAAAGAAGACCTTGGCCTATACAGAGTTTTGTTAAAAGATTGGTATGGTTTGGTTTGGTTTGGTTTTATGGCATATCAACTATTGTAGGTTATTTAATGCCAAATCCGATTTATGCATTATATATATATGATTCATAAACATAAGTCAAAAAAGTAAAATGGTTTCAAGTATTGCTATGTATCACTAACAATTCAATTAAACATCACTTGTTTAAACAAAGTTAAATGCTTAAACAGTTCTATTTCAAACAATTCAATTTCACATGTTATTTGTTGGCACTCAGTTTACATGTCAAACAGTTCTATTTGACCCATAGATAGGACCCTATTAGGTACTACCACTCCGGATCATTGTGGACCTGGGAGGTACTCCACATTCCCCAAAGCTCCAGCATTACTGGAGTTTCACCATCAGATTGTTTATTGTCATATCCAGGACACTCATTGAGTGGTTCTTACCCCTCTTCAGAGATGCAGTTGGTATATTCTCTTGCCCCCAGCCAACTGGGCTATTGTTAAACGAGGAATAAGAAGACGTCGACTATAACAGCTTTCAAATAACACATGAAGTGAAGCAATGCACAATGAGTTAGTGCACCAAATGCAACAGTAATACCTTCCACAGTTTGAACTGCTTTTGTCATATGATGTATATGGTGCAAACAAGCATGTATTTTGATATTGCAAAAATTTTGACTCACCTAAGTATAAAGAAAACAGAACCGATAATAATAAATCATATAATCAGGAAAATGACTCATCTAAGAATCTCTAAACAACAGAGGGGTATTACTACTAATTTAATAGTATTGCCTAAATGATTTTTTAAAAAAATCAACAAAACAGATAACAAAACCAACCAAAACAAATAATCAAAATAATTCTTTTCAAAATCTTAAAATATTGTTTCAAGAGAATCATTCCCTGTGCCACCTTAGGGACACCAATTACCATTGTGATTTGTTTTGTTTTGTTTTGTTTTGTTTTGGATTTTTTTCAATTTGTGAAAATGTTTTTTTATAGTGTGTCATTGATCCACTAAGGTAAGTACTATATTAATAATTCTTATTATTTACAAAGCTTTGCTTAGTCTGGTATATATGGGCTTTGGGTTATTTACAGTAGCTGCTGTTTCTATGTCAGCAGGCAACCTTCTAAGTACTGTGAAAACTAATTGATGCTTAACTCTAATGACCAAGCAGAAACTGATGCTTTCAGGTTGATTATAATCATTTCAATTCAATATAGATGCTGTGATATAAGCAATAAAAATATAAAGAAAATGTGCATTATAATAAGTAAGTAAAGTTGGCGACCTTAGTCGAGGATGACCCAAAGGCTCCCCTTTCAATACCTACAATACCAAAATGTAGGGGAGGACGCCACTCCATTCCTAGATTGTCCACTTTACCCTTGATCTGTACCTTACAGTGCTGAGTGTTAAGCAAGGTAGCATCAAGTATCATTTTTTAAGTCTTTGGTATGATTCGACCTGGGATTGAACCCCAGTCTCCGGGACCATTGGCGAACAGTCTAACCAATGGCCGGTATAATGAAACAAAATCATTTAAAAATTTTTGAGTCTTTTAAAAACACAGAAACTTTACTTTCATGAGATTGTTTCCACACTTAAAGACAATGTTAGAATTACCATTTTCATTCCTAATCTCTCCACCCCCACCAAAAAAACAATTCATATGTATAGGTGTTCTATTTCCATGAGAAATTGCCATGGCAACCTGATTTCAAAACCTGAATGAGGCTGTTAACATTTAACATAACGCTAATACTCTTAGGAAAGGTATGAATTATAGTATTCTATCCCCAGCTATGGGTAAATAGTAGGGCAAACTAGGATCTTTATCTGTGGTATGGCAACCAGTCTAGGAGAAGGAAAATACTGAATTCAAACTTATACAACGCTTAAAAAGATTGATCTTCTATCACATCCTGTAAATACATACAGTATTGGATAAAAAAAAACAGTTCAACTTAATGATTTTTTAGTGTGCCATGTGATTCCTATTGAGGTTGGTTGTTGTGGTTTTCTAGGACACGCAGTCATTTCATTTCTTTCAAAAATAAGAATCACTGGCCTCAGTTTGAAAGTTGCCTCAAATCGTCTTCAAACCACGGTGCAATATGCATCAAGTAGGTTTTGGTTGAAAGGGAAAGGTTTTCAGCATGAATAAAATTCACGCAGAACCACCATTCCCATGTGATTATGTGACATCAACGGCCAAAAGTAAACACATTTTTTAAAAATCCCAAACTGCACACTAAAAATGTAATCTCTGCTTTTAATTGATCTGGCATATATATATATATATGTATATAATTCTTCTAAATACTCTGTCCAGTGGCAAAAGCTGCTTGGTAGCACCAGAAGTGGCAGTACCACCTTGAACTGTGTGTTATCACCCCTAGTTGGCAGCTGATGAGGGCAGGGTATCACACGTGCTTTCACACGTTGTATGATGAAAAATTGCCATAAATTTTAATGAAGCTTCAATGGCTTAGATATGCATAAGAAGTGATTATTTTCCTTTATTATCATTGTCAAAGTTCCCTTAGTTGCAGCAAAAAGTCATAATTTTCTAAAAAGAAAATTCTCAAAAATACTGAAAAATAGGAAATTCCATAGAATTTTCTTTTCTTTTACTTGATGTTTTAACTTGTAATTAATCATTTTCTAAAGACCTTTCACTAGACAACAATAATCAAGAAAACTGAGGGCATTAAAATGAAGTGAAATGTAAACAGCCTTATCCAGAATTTCCTAAGTGCACCTCACATGTATGCATAATGCACACACACACACACACACACACACACACTGCAATTATTATGTTAAGATTTAAATTTCATATACGTATATATTTCTTTTGGTTATTTTTTTAATTGCATATCAGCCTTCATGGATATCAATGCCAAAGCCATTCTTGTATAAGGACAGTAGTGGTACTATTCAACCCCTAGCTGGGGGAATAAGGGGTTCATATCTTTCTTAAGGTTATTAGTCCAAAACTTAATGTAATACGACAACTTGAGTTCAAACTCATTTAATATGATGTAGCAGTCCAGGATTTTAGCCACAATGTTACAGGGGTTTTCCCTATATATATATATATATATATATATATAAGTATGTATGTGTTTATGTTTGTGTGTGTGTGTGTATATATATATATATATATATATATATGAGATGGAAGTTAATAATATATTAGATGTTATAAACTAATCTAACATATGTGTGTATATATATATATATATAGATTGCTAAAAGTAATCTTGTGCACACACACACACACACACACACACACACACACACACATATATATATATATATATATATATATATATATATATATATATATTAGATGCTAAAAAATCTATTAGATTCTTTCCTATTTTTTGGGGGGAAAAAAAGAATCAAAGTTTGAGGGAAATTTTTTTGAAATAGGTAATAACATCTGAATCAGTTGTCTAATAAATTTCCATAAATCTTTTTTTTCATAAAGAAAGTGAAATTATGAACTAGTCCTTTTTGTTTTCCTATAATTTTCCTCATGACAGTCATTTCTCTTAATCTTCATTTTACCTTACATGCTTATCTCCCTTTGAATTAAATGATGCTTCTGTGGTTTTATATTTCATATCGAAAGAAAACAACTAAAGAGGGTTTCATGACAAAAATATTTTCTTTTTTATTAAAAAGACTTGTTTATAGATTTGCTCAAATCGTGTATATGTATTCATTCAACAGCAAGCAGGATGCAACACAAGGTGAATTTTTAAGAGGAGTTTATCCAATATGACTTCAGAGTTTTCTTTCTGAACCGGTTGGCATACCCAGGTTATATATATATATATATATATATATATATATATATATATATATATATGTACAGAAATTAACTGGTCCAAACTGCAGAAAGGTCCAAATGTCACTTTCTTATTTCTTTTGATTGTATATGGGTTTTTTTTTGGTTTTTTTTTAAATGAATTGAAACGCTTTGCAAAAAAACGTCTTTTTAGTTATTCTGTATAGAAAATTATACACATTAAATGCAAAAACAAATCCTGGAAGCAACATCCCACAAAACAGCAGCTGTATGGATACTTACCTCCCATCTCTAAAACCATCCAAATAAGACGAACATGACATGCAGAACACTGCTGGAGAAGTAAGAACAAACTCATTTGAGACATTCTCCTGTGGACCTCTTCACACAGACGTGCAAGTGTTAGTCAACCAACAAACAGCTCTGTATGGACACAGGATGTAGTCTTGAAGACCAGTCGGAAGAGATGGAGGATAGAGACAAATGGCAAGAGAGAGTCAGGGAAATCCGTACTAGTATTATGACATGATGGTGATGATGATGATGATGATGATGAAATGTCAAAATTATTGGAAATAAGGTTAATCTTTTTAAGTGAACAAAGTAACTTTGGTCCTTTTTGAACAACACAGAAATATTTTTCAACTTTTAATGTTTTAAGTCTTTGCTTTTGCTTTTTTGCTTTTTTAATTTTTTACAAGTAATACATAAAGATATATTTATTAGTGTAAAAAAAAAAGTATGTGAAATACGAATACAAATATCATCATCATCATCATCATCATCAAGGCTTGTTGGTAGCACAGATTTCTTTGACACCCTCTGGCCATCCAACCCTATCAAACATTGCTCAAGGTAGGTCCTCTAGACGGTACCCAGTGTCTGCACAGAGATGTTTAATGTAAGTTTTTGCTGGTCAGCCAACACTGGCGTGTCCATGTTGTTGGTGTCTATGGGAGAACATCTCTTATGAGTTTGTCCTTGCTTCTCCAACATATCTTGTTCATCTTAGATGGTTTGTGTGAAATACAGATTTAGTTAGATTCATTGACCTAAGCATTAAATACTTTTAGTCTTATAGTCATTTACTAAGCTTAGCATAGATTTGACTCAAGGCTAGAAGAATGGTTCACCCAGTGAGAATCAAACTCACTAACAATGGTCTGCTAATCTAGCTTGCTAACCCTTACACTACATGAGGTGCCCATTTGTAGTGCCATAACTATCATAATTCTTCTTAGAAAGCAAAATATATTTAGTCAGAGATATGGGTACTTTAAGTATGGAAATACAAAAATATATTGCCCATAGCTGTGACTATATGTAAATGATAGTGTCTATTAAGTGAAAACTTGCTCTATTTTGTTATTATTATGTGTGCATTTAATACTGGACATTGGCCTAGCGGTTAGAGTGTTCGCCAATGGCCCGGGAGACCTGGGTTCAATCCCATGTCGAGTCATACCAAAGACTCAAAAAATGGTCCTTGATGCCTCCTTGCTTAACACTCAGCATTATAAGGTATGGATCAAGAGTAAAGTGGAGCAATCCAGGGAAAAGAGTAGTGCCCTCCCAACACCTTGGTGTAGTAGCTTTCAAAAAGGGAACCTTCGGGTCACCCTCGACTACAGTCGCTAACTTTACTTTTTACTTATGTGTGTATTTACCTCCACACAAGCCAAATGTGACACAAAGCTGAGTTTAACAGGTTTGAATTAAGAGTTTTCTTTCTCCTAGACTGGTTGTCATACCAAAGCTAAAGAGTCCAGTCCGTCCAGTATTTACGCAGTTGGATAGAGAATAGCTAGATGCATACCATTTCTAAGGGAATTAGCACTTTGTGAAATGAAAAACAGCTTTGCTCAGGATTTGAACCAGGTTTGCCAAGTTCACTTTCTGTGACAACAAACATTACACCATAAGCACCAACTATTATATTATGACTCCTTGTATATGGCATAAGAAATAAATCAAAGATACATTTTGAAACTTATATATAAAAAACACTAATGATAGATAGATTTATCTAATCTGAAAGACATTTCTACTGATTGCAATTTGCCTCTATTCCAATAAGAGATAGCTTGCCTCCAAAATCATTATTCAAAATTCTAGCATTTACTAGCAGTCGAAGCTTGAACATTGATCATTACAGCTGGCAGTAAATACATGACTTGTTAAGAATCTTTTAATTTTGTTACTATTTTGTTTTTTGTTTGTTTGTTTTTGTTTTCATTTTGACTTTAGATATATATCTTGTGAAGTGAAAATCAAGAAGAAAGGGATTTTCAATTTTAAGAAATTAATGCAAACACTTCTGATAGAAGATAATTTTTTATTTACTATAATTTGGCCCAGTGGGTAGAGTGTTCGCCAATTGTCTGTGAGACCTAGGTTCAATCCCAGGTCGCGTCATACCAAAGACTTTAAAATTGGTACTTGATTCCTCCTTGCTTAACACACAGCAATATAAGGTACGTATCAAGGGTAAAGTGGAGCAATCCAGGGAAAGGAGTAGCGCCCTCCCCTACACCTCGGTGTAGTAGCTATTGAAAAGGGAGCCTTCTGGTCGCCCTCGACTACGATCGATGACTTGATACATACTAGCAAATTTTCCATGAGTCATGCATCTTTGTGTTTGGCCATGCAGTTATCTTAGTATCTCACATTCTTACTATTACTCATTGGCATCATATATTGCATAAAAGATATTATCTATTAAAGATCTTACCTCTTATTGTCTACTTTTTACTTGGTATCTTTTACATTCTAATTGGCATATGGTACCTTTTATCTAGTGTATGGTACCTTTTACCTAGCAGAGATGGTACTTTTTACCTGGAATAGGATGCATTTTACCTGGCATAAGGTACCTTTTAAATATCACCCTTTAATTTTTCTTTTTCCCTTTTTCATTTTTTCATTCACTGTAGATGGCTGAGCCATTGAGAGGGAAAAGTTACAAAATTTTCTATGACAGAGTTAGTCACTTCACACACACACACACACACACACACACACATATATATATATATATATATATATATATATATATGTGTGTGTGTGTGTGTGTGTGTGTGTACATATATATATATATATATGTACATATATATATATATATATGTACATATATATATATATATATATATATATATATAGTGTGAACCAAAAGTAGGTTGAAAAAAAACAATGAAATTTACTGAACCTACTATTAACCTACTTTTGACTTATATATATATATATATATACAAACACACAAGGTCAATTGTTAAGTGGAGTTTAAAAGGCTTGAATTTAGAGTTTTCCTTCTTCTAAACTGGATACCATACCAAGATTAAAGAGCCCAGTCTTCCCAACTATTTCCTATGGAGCTGGAATTGAGTGATTCATATATTTCCTAAGGTATGAAATCTGAAATGCAAACATACTTTTCCAGGGTTCGAACTTGGGTCCTCTTCCTAAGATGATAATGAATGCCCCCTACATTATCCTGATCCCTTGTATTTGTTGTTAGAGATAAATGGGAGATAAATCTTGAAACTTCACAGCTGCTCATTTTTTTTTGTCACAACAAGGCTGGTTTTAACATTAATTTTTTTTATATGGAGAATTGATTTAGATATCTTTAGATATTGAGATATCTTTCTGAAATTCTGCAGGACTGAATGCCAACAATCAATAAAGAGACTTAATTGTTTTTCTTTTTTCTTTATAATTTTTTTACATGTTGTTTTAGGTTAATTTTTTTGATTAGGTTCTTCTAACCTTCTCACTATTTTGACATTGTTTGTTTGTTTTTCTTTCTCTCTCTCTCTCTCTTTAGAACAGCGATGCTGTGACAAAGGAGAGTTCCCCTGATGAGGATCCAAAGAAGAAACAGTGTTCTCTCCAATAAGCCCATCAACACACCAGCTTTTTAAAATTTGGTTTCTAAGTGCATAATATTTCACTACTTGTGCTTGAAAAATTAGATTATAGAAATTATTCTATATAATTTAATACAGCCTCGTAATAAATATTGCTGATTTAAAAACAATAAAGCAAAAATTTGAGGAATCTTTCATTTTGAAGTAATTATTTTATTTTATTATTTTATTTTTTTCCACATAGTGTTTGGTTAAAAGAATAACAAATTAGAAGCAATGATCAATATTTCCTGTATTTTCATAGAATGATGTTGAGTCTTGCAATTTTTCTTTAAGCAGGATAAATAGTAATATCAGGGCCATAATTAAACCTAATGAATCCTTAATTTTTGGGAAACTGTAGAGACTCTATTGAGCAATTGGTTATAGAGATTTGAGGTTTTCTTTCATTAAATACTTATGTACCTTCAATCTGAATATGAGAACAGGTAAAAAATCATACATAATAGTAGTAATCCTAGTCTAGTAAGAATATTAAGTTTATAAGTCCCAAAAATTCACTCTAAATTGTCCAGCAGGACACATCGCATAACAGTTATAGGCATTGGTTCCCTAAGCTTCTAAGGAGACAATCATCTGGAGGTTGCAGGTTCAATCCTGACTACAAGCAAGTAACAATATAGGAATACTTAATACTTGTACCTGGTTATGGCTAAAGGAATCAGAACAGGCAACCCCCGTAGATTCAATAAAGGATGTAGTTCGAAGGTCGGGGGACATATTCGCCGAAACATTGTGGAAATAACAATAAAGATGAAGACAATAGTCCGAAAACCCTTAATGATAAAAATAATAAATCTTATTAATTTGAAAATAATACTTTGTATCTGCATAAGATTTTTTAAGGGTTTTAATTCTTGGATGAGTCAAAAGTTTTGCAATATTTTGGTAATGTAAAGTACAACTTGGCAGCTCTGGATGCTTTTGCCAAAATTGTGAGGGTAACAAACTCCACTAGACTGTGAAATGCCAAGCTCGCCTGATACCCTCAGAGCGCTACTTACTGGATTTGTTTCTATGGCTTGGAAAATCGCCAAGGAATCCACATTTTTACTTGACCATGCCTGATAGTTCAGGTTCTTGCAACCTAAGCAAAAAAATTTTTGAGCCATCTGATTATTTTGATCAACTGCTCTTTTACCTTTCGCTCAACAAATGTTTTTAATTGCTTCTGTGGTGTTATTGTTGTATAGCTGTAACACAAATACAAGCGGAAACATAATCAAACATAATTTACGAACTTCAATGAACGAATAAATACACTTCTTTATAAAAATATATATCTCTCTCATACTTTATTCTCGAAAGGGTTGATGTTTCTATGGTGTGTGAGAGATGGGTGGAGAGACATAAACTCAGAGAGAGGACTTCTTCTTCGCATATCTTCTTCCAGGAGCCAGGGGGTGCCAATGCTTGCACCCCCTTGCAAGCTCGTCAGAGACGCTTCTGATCGGCTGCACGTCCCTCACTCGACTGCGATTCTCTGCACTCTGTCTAAATCTGACCACATGGTTCTCATCACGTGATCTCCTTTTGGTTACTCACCTGTTGTACCCGAGTGCCCTAATCATGCTGCTGGTTACTAATCACAATGTGACAGCTTGTCAAAGCACATGGGGTCACCAGGAACAAACTGAAAATCCATGTCATATGTTATGTAACATTATGACCCAGTTCAAACTTGTAAAGTATAAGTTCCAAAATTATACTGCATTGCACATTCATGTGTGTGACTTTCAAATCCCACACAGAGTAAAGTAATGCACAATGTGTCTGGACACCAACTACCCCAACACTGCCAACCATGGTAGGCACCTACCACCACTCAAACTGTTCCAGTCATTTTTATATGTGTGCCACCAATTAGAGCATACAAAAATATTGCCAAACTTTTGATTCCTACCATAAATTTATCTTTTTTGCTTTACTTAATAGTTCAATGAAAAACAAATCCTGAAAGTGTTTATGGTTTGGTTTGGTTTCTTTGTTTAATGGCATATCAACTCTTTTTAGGTTATTTAATGCCAAAGCCATTCTCCTAGAAGAACAGTCGTAATACTATTTAACCCATAGCTGGGAGGATAAGGAGGTTCATACCTTTCCCAAGGGTATTTGCCCGAAAGTGAACGTAATAGCGTGACTGGAGTACAAACTCGCGTACTAATGATTATAATTCAAGTTATGATAAGTCCCAAGAAAATCCAACATTATTCTATGATTTTTACTTCAGTAAAAATCACTGTTTTCTCCATATCAGCTAATTAATTTGAATTAATTTCAATTATAATAATAGAAACAAATCATATGTACTGAATTGTTTTTAGTTGAATGTATGCAAGCCAGACATTTTTATATATACCAATCATCTATTCACGTTTTCTTATTACCTCAAACCTAAAACTTCCAACCCATCAAATCATTTCCTTTCCTATTTGTACCAACAACCTACTGTGGCATTCTCACAAAAATCCCTGATTTGTAGTTTCACTTTCACTTTTAATTGAAATACATAAAACTCTCTTTGATCTGTATTATTAAATACAGATCAAAGAGAGTATTTCAATTAAAAGTGAAAGTGAAACTACAAATCAGGGATTTTTGTGAGAATGCCACAGTAGGTAGTTGGTCTTTCATAAAATTTTCCTTTTGTATGCAACAACAGAAAAATGTTGTGAAAGACTATTAGATACTCATGGAGACACTGTTTATTGGTAAGTATAAAGATTTATTAAAAGAATTATGATATGTTCGTCTGCTGCATAGCCTGGAGCAGCCAGCAAAAGGCATTGGTCTCTTCAGGAATTCAGATAAAATAGAGTTTATGCATTTTAATCAAGATGGTATCATTTCCTCATTAAATGACCTGCTTCAGAGAATTGATATGCCAGTTCCTATACATTAGTGGGAATATCTCATCTACTGAAAGTGATATCAACATATTCATAAGAAAAGAATGGACTGTTATTGACAGATTGGAAATTTGATCTCTCAAATAAAAAAAACAGGAATTCTTCTAAGTACTGCTGTATGGTTTCCCCACTTAGACTTTAATGAAACTCTTGGAGAAAAATAAAAACGGGAACTGCAAAAGAATGTGACTTGCAGTTTTGGACAATTCCTAGAAATATTACTCTACAAAACAGTAATTGTATGGCTACTTACAACCCATCTTGCAAACCATCCAAGAAAGACAAGCAAGATATGCTGAGTACTAGTGGAGGAATAAGGATAAACTCATAAGTAATGTTCTCCAATGGACTCTTATGCATGGACATATCAGTGTTGGCCAACCAGCAAAAAACTTATATTCATCAATTCTATGTCGACACTAGGTGCCATCTAGAGGAATAAAGGGCAATAGCCGATAGAGACGGATGTTAAGAGAGAGTGAAAGAAATCTGTAGCAGTCACAGATCTATTTTCTCTTGCGAATCAATGCCCCCGTCAAGCGATTCAGCCACACACTGACCAATCAGCAGACAAAGTGCATTGATTCCATCTTCCTCTAAAGAACTATTTTTTCTAGCCCTTTTTTGGAAGTCGGCTAGCAGAAGAGAGAACACACGGCCAGCATAGAAGAATGACATCTCTCCTGTAGCCTGCCACGGGACACTCCAGCAGTGACGATCTTCACTGAAGATAACTGCTGCACACTAAAGAAGTAACGCCTCGACCTGCGACACTGCTGCTACCGGACACCCAAAAGAATTTTTTTCACTCTGACACAAGTCTATTTTCTGTCATAAAAATAAATCATTCATTGTTGTTCTTTAAAAAAGTTTTGTTATTTTGTTCAGCGCTACATAAATAACTACAAATTAACTTATAGTGATATGGAAACCAACCATATACTAAAAATCCATACTGTCGGCACGCCTTGTCTACCCATACCCATGCTTCTTCAGATTTGATTATGAATTCAGTTTTCCTTCTCTTTGACCATCGCTATGGCAGCTCATGTGCAGTTGTCCATAGGAGAACGTTGCTAATGAGTTCGCTCTTAATTCTCCAGCGGTGCCCAGCATATCTTGCTCGTCTTATTTGGATGGTGTGTGAGATTGGAGGTGAGTGATCGTACAGGAAACTGGTTTGATACTCTTTTGGAGACATTTGAAAGCCGGACTCCTAATGGGGAATATGAAAATTTTGTCACTGCCCGCATTGACGTAGCAGCTGAGTGTATACCAATCAAACTAAAAGCCACATGTAGAGTTCCATTGGAGTCAAAATCAGTTAGGAAAAAACGGTATAACTTGAAAAAACCATACTTAGTTAAAAGAACAAACCCAATAAATTTAAGAAAGAACTAACTAAAACACACCAAAAAGAACTAGAATACATTCAAGGTCAGATCAATAAAATCAGAAATTCCCAGTAAGTTATTGGACATTATTTTTTCGTTTCTACACATATTAATATACTCAAGGTCGGCCTTGGGAAGTGTAGGGCCCCGCCAGGAACATATATATTGCAATATGCTGTTGTGTACTTGACGAGGCGAGAGTAGATAACACTCAAGGTGCGGGACCAAATGGGAGCAATTGGTTCAATTGGATTAAAACTGGCCCTGTTTATACACGTATAATCCACGTTCATATGAGGAAGTATCTTTGGCGTAATGGATAACGTAGAGGACTTTGACATTGTAGTAAGTGAGTTCGAACTCCTGTTGTGCTATTACGTTCACTTTCGGACCAATACCCTTGGGAAAATTATGAACATATTTATTCACCCAGCCCCTGCTATGGGTTAAATTGTTACACCACTGTTTCTCTGCTAGGATGGATTTAGCTTTACATAACCTACGAAGGTTGATACACCATTAAACAAAGAAACTAAACCATCGTTCACGTTTATATTTAAATAAAGTTGTTACAATCAAAGTTTTTAACTCTTATAATTTACATTGCTCGCACTTCCGTCATATTGAATTCATTCTACAAATCAAAACTGGCTCGCAACTTCAAGGAATCTAAACCTTTACATTGATTCACATATTCATAATTTCTTAAATATTATATATATATATATATATATATATATATATATATATATTAATTGACAGAGACTTACTTTAAGAATCGCTGATACAATGGAGTCTAAAGCAAGATATGTTGAGTACCAAGGCTTAATACCCAGTTTAATTGACATTTTGTATCGAAACAAATGAATTAAACAAACGTAGATATTTTAGGGAAACTAGCTTATTTCTAATATCTAATTTTCTAGACACTCAGATAGAAGAAGGCAAAATTTAGTTTTGAAAGGCAATATCTTTAAATTTACGAGCACAACAAACCAAACAAAACTAAAACCACAGACACACACACACACAAAACGCACGCACACACACACACACATATATATACATATAAACCATACGTCACCAGAGCCTTTTTGTAGTTTCTCTTATATCAACTCTTTTAAAAGCTTTTTAAAACACTTTCTAAACAAACTTTTTTCAGCAAAAAAATTTCTGACGACGACCTAAGATTGAAATAAAACAAAATATTTTTCTTATCACTTTTATCTATCTATCTGTATTAAAATGAATTGGTCCACGAAAAGATTTATATTTTTTTAGTTATTTTTTGTTCTTTCTAACACGTGTTTCTACCTTATTGGTATCTTCAGAGAATGTTTGATCATTTTGGCTGGTTTTTGGTTTATATAGTGGCGACTGTCCTGCGTGTGTATGGTAGAAGAGAATCCTCCTACTCGATACGTTCTTTATGGCGTCTGCTCAATTTCAACTCATTCATCATTTAAGTTTCACGAGAATAACACGTGATGCTTTCTAGCAATCGTTATGAATATTTATTCATAATGATTGCTAGAGTGCAGGTTTCTCTCAATCGAGCAAGCGCAGGTAATCACGACTAAGCAATTCACCTACCTACCAACAACCAACTTTCTTTTTCTTCTTTTTTATAACCGGAATAGAGTCACACTTTGATGGAACTTCATTTTCCACACCTTTTCCACACCACCTACTTCTCTCTATAAGAAAATTACGAGTTATCTTCAAGACGGCTGTGTACCCGGATGTAAAGAGGTCGAGTGTAGAGGGAGAAGGCAGGACGGAAGAGATTGGAGCACGTGACTTGGGTGGGGAGGCAGAAGTGACTTCGGCACGGCCAGACGAGCAGAAGCGACTAGGGTCTCTACGGAGCAGAGGCGACTAGGGTCTCCACGGGGTGAGGGCCAGGAAAGAAAAGTGTGTTTCTCAGCAGATCACCCAACTCTACAAACATAACCCAGAAGACAATTTTGAACAAATCCTGGAAGCAGCAATCTACAAAACAGCAGCTGTACGGGAACTTGCTTCCAATTTCACAAACCATATAACTAAGACACACAAGACATGATAGGCACTGCTGGAAGGCATAAGCGAGGTCACCTTAGAGCTCCTATGCATGAACACTCTATTCTTGGCCAACAAGACATCAAACATGGACATTTTCCGTTGAAAGAATTTGACGCAGTTCGGAAAAAAATCAAAGTAGAAAGGCTGCAGGCCTCGAATATATGTATATAAGTTAGTTAGCTGACCGTAGTTAATGTCAACACGAAGGTTCCTTTTTCAATAGCTACTACAGCGAGGGGTAGGGGGGCGCCACTCCTTTCCCTAGATTTTCTCAACTTACCCTTGATCCGTATGCGTGTAATGCAATGTGGCATCAAGTACCATTTTTTAGTGTTTGGTATGACTCGGTCTTTGGCATGACTCTCGAACCATTGGTGAACACTCTAACCATTATGCCAATGGACCGATTATATAGATATATATATATTTGATAAATTCATACAACTGCTCCTACAAAGACAACAGCAGCAGTGCCCCTAACAAAGCCTTCATCAGATGATGATCCAGCATAGTTCCGAGGTCGAAGTATCGTTACCACAAACCCAGGGTGCTCCAGTTGTAACATGTTACCTTCAGGCTTTGTTGGTGTGGGAATATAAACTCCATGCAGATGCAACTTCTAATTGATCTTGGAGCCTCTTGATAAATTCCTTTTTTACTGTTGGTGACAGCCTGAGCTTAGTCTGATATGAAGAGTTCTAATTAGCAATAAAAACCCAGCATCCGATGTCAATGGGAAATATATCGTTAGTTTAGCCGTTTGGGATACATTGCTCTCGTATCTTTCATGTATATAAGAGCCAATAGCTAACTATCTCCGTTGGAGAATGGACGTGTTCGTTGGGTATCTCCTTGGGGTGTCACATGACAGTCGAGAAACTTATTCTTAACCTCTTTTGGCTCAGCTCTTAGAACAGTAGAGACGTCGTCTCCTGTCTCCTCCAGTGAGCAGTAAAGCCACATCACCCCCTTCCCCCGCTCGAAAGAAAAACATGGCTGAATATTTTTGTTGTAGTGACACACTAACACTTTCAAGAAAACTAGAAAAACTAATGCTGCTTTTACTTTCCGCGTGAGGCTCAGAACTTTTTGAACGTCCCTCGTACAGCTTTATTCATTTATTTTCTAATTTTAATAATTCTATTTACAAAGTGAATTTCAGATTTATTTGCCCTTTTTTATCTTCTCTTTATCATATTTTGTATAGTTAAAAGAAAATTTTTAAAGATGATTTAACGAATATGTTCAGAAATAAAAGTTAATACCCCACGTTGTTTAGTTTAAACAGTGAATTACAATTAGACCGAAAACAAATATTTTTGGAAATAAGTTTTTTGTCGATAAACTGTTTTCGATGATGTGTGTATTTACCCAACCTTCACGCCACGAACCGGGTTTTTTTTAAGTGGAATACGGCAGGTTTGAAATTCAAAATTTCCCTTTTACTTGACTTAGATGGTAGGGATAACAAACGGATGCATGCCTTTCGCAAAGGAATTAGTGCAAAGTAAAACGTAAACATCCTCGTCCATGATTTGAACTCGGGTCACCGATTCCATTTCCAATAAAGATGATCGAAACGCTAAGTGTTCTTCTAGTGAATTTGTCATTATCCTCATCAAGGTGGGGTGTCCTCGTGGTGTAATGGTTAAAGCGATGGACTGCGGAATCGTAGTAAGCGAGTTCGAACTCCAGTCGCGCTATTACGTTCACTTTCGGGCAAATACCCTTAGGAAAGGTATGAACCCCCTTATCCTCCCAGCTATGGGTTAAATAGTACATTACTGTTCTTCTAGGAGAATAGCTTTGGCATTAAATAACCTATAAAGGTTGATATGCCATTAAACAAAGAAACCAAACCAAACTAATTATCCTCATCAAGTCACACTGAAAATACGAAGTTCCTGGACTTTTTCGCCACCCATACCTATGATCCATCACTCTTGGCAGGTCCTCTAGACTGCAGCCTGTGTCCGTACAAAGCTGATGTAAGTAAGTCTTTGCTGGTCGGCCAACACTGGCTTGTCCATGTGCAGGAGTCCATATTCATGAGATGGGTGAAAGGTGTTTTGTGGGTTGCTGCTTCCAGGATTTATTATATACAGTTGCAGAATTCTTGAGTAGTTGCCATTTAGCCTTTTCTCACTGGGTTTTGTTAGTGCCCACGTGGTGTATCCCTATAGTAGTATAGACACAGCAACAGCTTGGAAGAAATCTCTTTTTATTTCATCGGATAGATTAGATTTATATATGTCAATAGCATTCTACGCCTTCACAAGGCGTATGCTGTTATCACTTTCGTTGATGAGATGCTGCTACCTAGGTTTGTGAATTGGTCGACTAGTTTCAGAAGCTTGCTACTTAGAGTGAAGATGGCTCCTTTTTGTTGAAAACACATGTACTCTGTTTTTCGAGGGGGCGATCTTTTGGCATTCACAGAGAGGTCAGTGCTTCCTGCTGCTTGCTATAGTCCATGCAGATGGGACTCTGTTTGGGCTTGCGTATTTACAAGAAATGCGAGGTCCCCTGCGTAGTCTGTGTCGATTATAGTTTTTTCGTCTGCTTATTGTCTTCTTTAATGAGAAACTATTTCCTTTTATCAAGTCTATGGATGTTCGAAGTAGGTAATCTGGGCAGATTATTAACAGATATGGTGTTAATCAATCCCCAAGATTCTAGCAATTATATCGAAGAAGTCTGCGTTTCCATCAGGTGATTGCTTTCGTGTTTTTGTAAAGCATCATTATAGCGGTTACAATTTCTTTGGGAAGACCATATGCAAGTAGTATTTGCTCCCTCTTTTCTCTATATATGAAATGAAATGCCTTGGAAAAATCTACGAACTGTAGTGTTGCCTTGAGATTCTTTGCCCGTACTCCTTTGATGATTCGAAGAATTGTCAAAAATTTTCTCGATTTCGGGTTGAATTCGATTGAAAACCAGAGTATTCTAAACCTTAGCAACTATAGCAGTTAGAGTTATGCCTCTGTAGTTCTTTGTGATTTCAAGGTTGCCTTTCTTGGGGAAGGAAAAGATGCAACCTTTCGTCCATATCTCTATTGAGTTTTGTTTATACACAACGTTGCATAATCAGAGAAGTATATCGACAAATTTTCTTGTCTTTCAAACTTCAACGGGTATTTCGTCCAGGTCAACAGCTTTTCTGTTTTCAATTTTTTTTCCATTCGAGAAATTGTTGGCAAATTCGCCTCACATCATTTTTTCTTTTTCTTTTTTTTTCTTTTTTTTTTACTTTTTTCTATCAGTTACCTGAACCGACTGAATTCTAAAATTTTCTCGCACTGATCCTCGGCTGGAAGCGAAATATCTATGAAGTGAAATCTGCGCCAAGACCTAAGAATAAAAACAGTGCCACTGCCAAAGTGTATCGCGATTTCATATCTGTAAGACAGAGAGAAAGAGAGAGAGGGGGGGGGAGAATGTATACTTGGGTGTTTTTTTTTCTTCTTTTTTTTTTTTCTTCCTATTGATAAAAAAAGAACAAAAAACGACCCGGCAGTTCTTTTTCCTCTTCGCTATTAACTAAGCCGTGGGATAAAAAGGGCTTGGTGTTCAAGCAGGGAGAGATAGAGCATTACCAGGTATACGACTGAAACTTATTTTAAACGAAATAGGATGAGAAGATAGAAAAAATGTTGGTCGATAAATCTGAAATTTATTTTGGGAATAGATTTTACTTTTAATTAGAAAAAAAATTAATAAATGTCATTATCCTTGAATGATATTAAGTTTAGCAATGTCTGGCACAAGATCTGAATCATGAGTCACCCAAAGAGAAACTTGAGGTACGGATATGTAGTAGAAAGAATTTCAAGCCATTATTTAGCGCGGGAATTGTTTTTGCCGTTGGAGTTTTAAAATTATACATTTCATCCAGTGAGAATGACCGATGCTATTCTGCTCGGGCACACCTCCCCGGGCACCATAAAAGGTAGCGCTAACCATGCTCGCTCTCTCTTTCCTTTCCTCCTGGCTGACAGCAAGGTAAGATCAGCCGACACGAGAGATAACATTTCTCTCTCCAACTCGGGACGACTCCAACAGCAGACAGGGACTTTTCATCTCGAGGGAGCATACTTCGACATTTGTTCCTCTGCATCCTTTAGGAGACCATTTCCTTGTCAATTATTTCTTACTCCTAAACCAAATGGACCCCGAAGCATCTGGCTAAGTACTAAATTCCTGCACAGCCATTTACAACCGTTTTCCTATCTTCTTCAACTTACGGTACTAGGAAAAACTTCCTCACAAGCAGTCATTAAACTACTAGATTGAAAACCATCAATATCTACGCCTTCATGATTTATTTTCTTTCTTTTAATATAACAAGAGGCAACAGAACGTTACAACGTCAACTGCCATTTATGTTTAAATGGTAATATCATCTGCCCTCATGTTATAGACATAAATCCGTTGTGGATTCGGAGGGGGGATACAAATAACCTGTTGGCTCTTTCCCTCAGCGGACGTTCATACTTTATTGACAGGTTTTCAACCTTTTGGAAATCTGATATCCCGGATACAATAAAACGAGAATTCTTCCAAGCTATTACCATATCAGTACTACTGTAGAAATGCACCATTTGGACTCTAACGAAATACTAGAAGAAAAAGCTTGATGTACGTGCTGTTTCGAACAAATCCTGAAATTAGCAAGTAGTGCCTGTAGTGTGGTGGTTATTGTCGTAGGAAATGGACACAGTGACACGAGTTCAAGTCCTGGGCGAGGCCGATTGCATTAAGCCAAACCAAACCAAACCAAACCAAAACATTACATCCAACAACTGTGTGTGAACACTAGATGCCGTCTAGAATATCTGTAAAGAACGATGGCCGATAGGAAGGGATGGTGACTCAAAGGGATCTGTGCAGTCAATACGCCTTGATGATGTGGAATGTCATCATCATCATCATCATGTCGTGTCGCTAGCACAGATATCCTTGACCCTCTCTCGCCACTTCTCCCTGTCATTCATCGCCTCCGGTAGGTCTTCAGGGCTACATCCCGTATCCTCACATAGCTGCTGAATGTATGTTCGAGCTGGTCGTCCTGCTTTTGCCCGGCCATATGTGGGGGTCAATAGGAGTACATCACTTATGAGCTCGTCCCTGCTCGACAGAATTAAGATTGATTTCAATCGACTGAGTTTTTTGTGAAGAATTACTAGCTTCCTGAAAATAAGACGAAAATTTAAAGCCTAATTCATCTGATTAATAATAATGTCTTAGAAACCTTTCAGGAAATAAAATTTTGCCTCGGTCTTTACATGCGCGCAGAAAACACGGAGAAATGATCAGTAAGTTGTTCTCACAAATCCTCAGCACTGCTCTGAGTAATGAATTCTACAATTGTGGCCTTACGACAGAAAAAGCTCAGCTTAGTAAATGTCTGCAGACACATAAAATAAAATCGAATAAAAGTTACAGGGGAGAAAATGTGTGAGTCTAGATAGATATGAAAAGACTAGATAGATAGATAGATAGATAGATAATGAATAAACTAGAGATAAACAGAAGAATGATGGAAACCTTAGTGACCTCTAAATCATCAAAGAAAGGGCAAAATCTTGAGTGTGATAAGAAAAATTTTGATTAATATGGCACCTATGCGAGACAGTCGTCACAAAGCCAAGGTAAATCTCGTATTACCCAGACATCTGAAAAATGAGTCAGACGTTGCCAAAGTGCAAAATAATGTGGGTCGGCCCACCAGAGATTTGAAGCTGAAGCTTATGATAATTTTAGAATGCGCCGTAAGCTAACACCTGACGATCACCAGATACTGCTACGTTCGAAACGTCCCTCTAGTTGAAGTTTTATACACTATTAATCAATTATTCAAAGTAACTGGACGCAAAATTAATAAATATTTGATATTCCCGTGTTTCGAAAAGTGTTGAATTCTTTTATGCCAATAGTTGACCATCAAGACAGTATAAGGGTCAGCTTTGTGACTGAGGCATCGGATTATCAAAAAAGCTCACCCTGGATTTATTATTAAATGGCATTAGGAGAGTTTAGTTTTTGCTAATCACATTTAAAGAGATCATCTTTGATCGTTTTGGGACAGCTTGCATATCACTGTACTTTTGTTTGATTGTCAAAGCTGACATATCTTTGTCTATTTACCGTCTAACATTGAAAATGGAAGGAAAAAAAATCAGCATTTCAGTCATATTATGATTTTCAATTTTAATAAAGATGAAAATTCGTCTCGTTATATTCAAAATGTTCAAATGGAACTACAAAAATCAATAACATCAGCTTGGTTCTATTGGTCTTGACATTCATAAATAGTTGTTTAATATGTATATATATATATATATATATATATATATAAACATATGAAAGAAATTCTAAACTGAAGATAAACAGCAAGTTTAGTAACTGGCTTTATTGGTAGAAGGTCCAAACTTTACTGCCATACTACCAACATCTGCTTCTGATTGCAGTGAAACAACAAAGTAGAAGACATTACATTCAGATCGATCAGCTGTGTTGAATGTAGCTTGTCACTCACATCACTGTCAAGATACGACGGGTGCTTTGACAATAAAGAGATCTAAGGGTAGATATGGGAATAATAATGTATTAAAGCGAAAAGCCCAACTGAACTGGAAATGAATGTTCTTTTTATTTTTCAAGTAAAATGTAACAAGCGATGAAAAGTGAACGCTTCAAAAGAAGCTTGAAGATATCGTGGAGCGAATGAAATGAACCATTACTAAAACCATAGTATTTATCTAAAGAATGAACTGTGATGAAGTCTTCTACAATAATCACCTTCTAGAGAACCTAACAATTGATCTGAACAAGTACTGCTTCAAATTTGACAAATTGAAGTCTGCAAATTTGTGAAAATCATCCTGAATTAAATCCTATAATATGATTAAAAAATCTGTTTTGTTTTTGTTTTCTCTTTTAATAATATTTATTACAATTTATTGTTTGCCAATATCAATAAATATTTGTTTTGTTCATGATGTAAGAAGAAATAGATTCGTCAACACATATTGGCATTGGGGAAGTGTGTTATATAATAGCCGAGGGATTTCGGTTCATGCCTTTGAGTTTAGTTAGGCTGAGAACCTTTCGGCTCAGCGCATGGGTTAGTTGGGTGCAACCTTGATGCAGGTGGTAACGCGTGAGCGCGCACAGAGCGGACATGTCACTCAGATGTCACAATAGTCAAAGACGAAACGGGGTGACAGAGTGCGGGTGACGTCACGCACCGGAAGCGCGCGGAGGTTTGTTTGTGAGAATTTGAAGAAAGATAGAGTTGAGAATTAGAGGCCAAACGAGAAGGATCGATTTTTGGAGCTCGCAGACGCGAGGCGAACTTGCGCCCAATGGGGGCCGCTCGAGATGGGGGCCAAATGAATAAGATAGCATAGAAGATTGTGTTTCTCCTCCTTACGTCGAGACCTTTAACTCAAAGTTAATAAAAAGGTTTCGTACCTGAACAAGAAGTCGTTACGTGTTTCCGAATTTTGAGATTCCTATGTTCTTTATATGTTCTATTGTTATGAACATTCGATGTCCATTTCACCTATTTCGCACATGGTCATATTCGTTTATCTGACTACGCAACAAGTGTACCTGAGATGACAGACTAGAGTCTACGTTTCATTGCTGACCTGACTAATCATGTAACATCTTGGACGGAAAGTTTTTTCTTATTCGCCAAATTCATCAAGTATCGTATCTTCGGATTGGTATTTATTCCGATTTTTACAAAATTTTCTTCATGAAAAATTTCAGTTCTCTGTAAGGCTGTTAAGATTCAACTAGATTATTCCTTTCTTAAGAATAATTAAACATTTTTTGAAGTTTAAATTATGATGTTGCTTAACAGTTTGCCGTGGATGGTGGAATAAGACAATAAAGCGTGTTTTGAGAAGATAAGTCTTTGAAAGATTTTTAATGATTTGACACCTATCAATCAAATGATGCCATAAAGGGCCAGCCTTTTAGCTGAGGTATCTGGTTGTCCAAAATAACATAAAGTCTTATACTGTGATCATCTTCTGGAGAACCAAATAATTGATTCGAATAAGTACTGATCCTTTGTAGACCAGTCGAAGGCAGCAAATTGATGAAATGCACCGATAATGACTTTGAAGAAAGAGCGTATTTATTCGGTTAGAATAACACCCTGTGCCTGCTCTACACAAGTACTTCTCTAACTGTCTGATGTGACATATCGGAAGGAAATATTTCCTGTGTGCAATGAATATATTATTATTTGTTTCTGATCCCAGAAAATATTGTTTAAGTATCCGTAGTGAAACTCCTTTACACCGGAAAAATATCAAAGAATTTAACGAAAAGTTGGTACAATTTTTACATTACATGTTATATACATTATGATAATATGAAACCGGAAATTCGCCACGTACCGGTAGTCGATGAGTTGCGTACCAGAGCCAGTATGTATAACACCACTTTGAGAAGCGATGCTTACACGATATTATTGAAATTGGGTGAATTTAATTTGGTTTGGTTTGCTTTCTTTGTTTAATAGCATATCAACCTTCCTGGGTTATTTAATGTCAATGCCATCCTCGTAGAAGAACGGTAGTGGTACTATTTAATCTATAGCTCTGGGAATAAGGGGATTCATATCTTTCTCAAAGGTATTAGTCTGAATGTGAACGTAATAGCAAGATTGAAATTCGAGCTCACGTCGTTGCCGCAATTCAACACTTTAGCCATTACGCCACGGGAAATCCCCCGCGAAATTAAGGTGAGGGAGAATGCGTGAATTTAGGTTGATATTTACAAATAATATCTTAGAAATAATTTTCTTAGAAACCTTTCAGAAAATGTAGTTTTTGCGTCGGTACTTGCACACACGCAGAAAGTATAGAGAAATGGTCAGTAAGCTGGTCACATAAATCTTCTCCACTGAGTATTGAATTCTAACAGTATTCTCTAGAATTGTGGCCTAATGACTGGATAAGCTCAAATTAGAGATTATCAATAGTCACATGAAAACAAAGAAAAAACCTCACATTTTCCTTCACTAATAGTTAATGTATTACATTATGTCAGGCAGTAGATGTTGTTGCTTGATTAAAATAAACTAAATCACCGGTCGGTCTACACACACACAAACAAAATAAATCACAAATTCCAGTCAGCAAAGCGGTTATTATTCGAAGTTCATGCTGGACGATCTGAAAATTTAGGCGAAGTTTTTTAAAGAAGTAAGCGGAAGACAACCAGCATCGTGTGTGTTTGAGCGAATGTGAGTGTATCCGACCATCAACGCGGACTGCCAGAAAGTTTTTGATCTTGTAGCGGAAGGAAATTTCGCGCGATTTAATTCGACGCATAATTTCACCCAATCAGGATGACTTTTCCTATTCACCCCTCCTCCTTTCCGGGCAGCAGAAATTGGGTAAGCTGCCAAACACAGTCTCTTTGGCTGAACAACGCCGTTCAGTGCAGACGTCTCACTGGCGGTTCTTCAATAGTAGCAGCAGCATGGACACATGAGGGAACCTATCTAATTTATGGATTCTTTGCGTCTAATTTCTCTTAGACCAAGGAATCCCAGCTGAGTATAAATTAGATACATTCAATACGCCACACACAGGAACAACTTTATGTCACCCCCAAAATTGGCTATGTCGATGCGATGCCTAATCCCGCTCCTGGCACCTAGCTCTCATTTCACCTCTGGGCAACATTAATGGAGACACGCACGTCTCTCCCCAAAACCACCTGACACACAAAACTCACGGTGACTCCAAAGTTTATTTCCTCCAACGGCAAACATGACTTTCACTAAACTACCGCGAACACAATCCCTCGCACGTCCAACGATACGCGCTGCTTTCTCAACTCTATCATATTTCCATTTCGTCTCTTTACATCTTTCTTTTTCCACGAGGCTTGCAGCACAAATGCAAACTCTATATTCCATGCTGCAAATAAAAACTATTCCTAAAAACCTTTCGACTTCGACATCTTGGAACTTCTCTCCTTTATATACCTTACAAACTTTGCGAGGAAACAACTCAACGTAAACACACACACACACGCGCACGTTACAACTTTTCCTCGCTAAAAACAAACGCAATATAACTCCTACAAAAATCTTTCAAATCAAAGAGTCAAGTTGGTATCAGAAGCGAGCCACGAAAAATATCTAACAGTCAGTCTATTTCTCTCTTTCTTCCTCTTGCTTCAAAAACCAATCGAATTTTGATTAATTATCGAAAGTGAAAAATTAAAAGTAAAACTGAAATTCCTTGTGTTGATCCTATTTACCCAACCCCTCCGCTCGGGCAGGATATGACACAAGGTCAATTTTTTAAGCGGAGTTTAGCAGGTTTCAATTCAGAGTTTTCCTTCTCCTCATTTCGGTCACTGTGTCCTCCGGCCTCCCTCGGGTATCTCTTCTTTATCTGGGCATTAAGATGATTCAACCTGGGAAATCATTTTTATAGTTTAATCAACAGTCAAACTATGATTTCCCAGGTTGAATCATTTTCATTCCCAGATAAACAAAGGATACCTGAGGAAGGCCAAAGGATACAGCGACCGAGACGTTGTGTTACAACTAACAACAATAAAGATGAGGACAACAATCCGAAAAATCACACGCAACATATTGCACATCAAGCCTCATCTCAAAAATTCTGAGAGATAATATTTTTTTTTAAACTGTCTTTTATTTCTATCGAATAATCTGAAGGAATCCTTCGACCAGCCTTAAATATTAGAATACGTGCATGATTTTCAGATACCTGTAGACAGGAGAATTAGTATCGCATGTGTGAGGGTTGATAACACTGACGCACACACACACACACACACACACACTACAACGGAGAAATATTTCATCCAGGATATTTTTTGAAGAGTTTTAAATTAAAAGTGCTCTATATTTCACATCATATAATATGCACTTTCAAAAATAAAAATATAAGCTTCAAAAATGTTTTTAAGCTGTTCGAATTTCTTTGTCTTTACAATTGATCTTGATTAGTTTTTCATATTATTCTATATCCCAACTCTCAGATTATTAATCAAACAGTCTGCATTGAAAATAAAGAATGAAGTTACAGCGAGACTTGAATTTTCATTTCTGATCCTTGTTGTCCTGTCTTTCCTTTTTTGTTACATAAACTTTACCGGCAGTTGTTGCTCAAATAAGTCTTATAGTTTTCCTTCTCGTTTCTCTGATTGCTACTATGCCACCATCTTGTTTGTTTCTATACCCATTGATGCAGTCTTAGAATGTTCGCCAAAGGTCTGGAAGATCGGGTTCAATCCCAGATCGAGTCATGCGAAAGACACAAAAAATGGTACTTGACGCATCCTTGCTTAACACTCAGCATTATAAGGTACGGATCAAGGGTAAGTGGAACAATCCGTGGAAAGGAGTAGCGCCCTCTCTTACATCATGATAATCGACTTTTGGGTCATTGACCTTGTGTCAAGTCCTGTCTGGTGGGAAGCAGAGACAAATAAAGCCGTTCCTTACATCACAGTGTAGTGGCTATTAAAAAGGGGACCTTCGGGTCGCCTTCGACTACAGTCGGCCAACTTAGTAATAAATGTAATAGTCTACGAATTTTCTTTTATGAACCATTGTCATTATAATTGATTTTTGATTAATTGATTAATTAATTGATTTTAATGGCATGTCAACCAGCTTAGGGTTATTTTATACCTTGAGATTAAGGAATCACGTTCGTTGTTCATATTTACATTTCTTGTGTAGTTGTTTCTTAAGACTGACTGATTGATTTTAATGGCATGTCAATCCATCTAGGGTTATTTTTAGCCTATATGTTAGGGAATCTTGTCTTTTGTACCTTTATATTTTGTACTTAGTGCCTATTCAAATACAAATACTTTTCATACAGATCTATTTCACTCATAGGTGGGACCTTAAAAGGTACCACCCCTCCGTGTCAGAGTGGACAAGAGAATAATGTCTATGAAAAACTGGAGCCTCACCATCAGGTGTAGTTTAGTGACATACTTGAGATACCCCTAAGGGAGGATTGTTCCCCAGCAGGGGGGATAATCCCTAGCAGGGGATACAATCAGCGTAATCTAAGCTCCACCGACCGCGTGTGTTGATTTTTGATTTGTTTTTCTTTCATCGTTGTTTTTTTTTATCGCAACTTTTACTTTTTATCAAAATTCAATAATGATAGTAATAATAAATTGGTGCACTTGGTACAATCACCAAAGGATTGATAATGTGACTGGAGGACTTGGAAATAAAGGACGAGTGAAGACCATCCAAACGACTGCATTATTAAGATCAGCCAGAATACTGAGAAGTGTCCCGGAGACTTGAAGGAACTTGCTGTCACTCAAACTCCAGTGAAAGACCGTCGGCTAACTCTAGTGTGAAAAACTCTCAAAGAGAGAATAATAAACTACAGGATTATTGAGATTAGCCAGAATACTGAGAAGAGTCCTGGGGACTTAAAAAGACTTACTGTCACTCAAACTCTACTAAAACACCATCAGCTAATGTTGGTGTGAAAAACTTTATTAAGGGGGAGTCTCAATGGCATAATGGCTAACATGCTGTACTAACATCGTAGTAAGCGAGTTCAAACTCCAGTTGCGCTATAATGTTCACTTTCGAACTAGGGCAGACTAGGTTCTTCAGCCTTGGTGAGGCAACTGGTCTAGGAGAAGGAAAACTCTGAATTCAAACCTGTTAAACTCCGCTTAAAAAATCGACCTTGTGTCATATCCTGCCCGAGCGGAGGGGTTAGGTAAATATCATCACTTTCGAACTAGTAACACTGGGAAATGTATGAGCCCCCTAATCACCCCTAGCTACAGGTTAAATAATATCACTGCTGATTTTTATCGTTCAGGGTTTTCGGACTATTGTCTTCATCTTTATTATTATATTCTTAACGTTCCGGTCGATTTGTCCTCCGACCTTCTTCAGGTGTTTGTCGAACTCGGGAGCCTGCACGGAACTTCGAACCACATCCTTTATTGAAGCCACGAGGGTCGCTTGATCTGATTCCGTTGACCACAACCGGGTATAAGTGCTAAGTATTCTTGTATTGTTACTTGCCTGCAGTCAGGATTGAACTTGCAACCTCCAGATGATTGTCTCTTTTAGAAGCTTAGGGAACCAACGTCGATAACCGTTACACTTTGTAATCAATCAACAAGCTTCGTCTCAAAAATTCAGCCAACTAGTATAACTCCTTTTTTTCTACCAGGGTAGCTTTGGCATTAAATTACCCACAAAAGCTGCTATGCCATTAAACAAAGAAATCAAACCAAACCAATGCGTTATTTACGAAATTCGCAGACTAGCACATTATCAAATGTGTTTTGACAAAACATGCAACATTTATTAAATTAGCCAATTCGTTTACTTCAAGTTCCAATCAAGAGCAAATTGTCCATAAAATACATTTCAGTTTTTCACCGATTTCAATGTTTTTTAATTTCCAGTCCAGAGCTGAAAAATCCGCTGTTTCGATTCGTTCCTTAGATATATGCTGCTCTTCACATTTCTCGAGCGTCTCCCATCTGCAATGTAAGAGAAATGAAACCCAATTCAGTTTTAATAGGCGTAAGAAGAAGTCTACATACTTTTTATTTTAAAAAATGATTAATCATTGTAATAACTCTAAATTAGGGGGTCTCAAATCTCACACAACAGAAGAGGAGGATTTTTTTGTTTCACAATGTGAGAAGAGGTAGATTTGACAACTCATAATTGTGTACTTGAGATGACAAACAATTAACTCACACAACGGAACATGAGAAAATTTGTTTTTCTTTTATAACATAAGAAATAGATTGGTCAACTCATATTTGCATGGGAAAGTTGTACCTGAGATGACAGGCCACGAATAGGCATAAATAGAAAACCATTGGAAATGCTTGAGAGCAGATTGTTGAATAAACAGAAATTACATCTGTGTAGAATAAACAAAAGAACTGTAGAAGGCAACAACACACAACAGCAATAATAATGATAATAATAGCAGCAACACTTACCAGAGGTCCAGCTTATGCACAAGACTAAGAGCTTGAGCTGGACTGAGAGCTGGTATTTATGTACAAGCATATCCAATGAGATGATCCAGCCAATCATAATCTAAGGAATGGACTGGCCCTTGTGTGCACGATGGAATCTCCCAATGTGCCATAAATAGTTCTCTTTCATGGAAGAGCTTTTTCTCTTGGTCTTAGCCAAGCTACTGACTACAAGTGTATTTCATGATTCAACAATCTGCTATTTATTTAAATGTGATAAAACTTTGATTTTTTTCTTTTGTTTTCTTTTTCAATAATATTTATAGTAGAATTAATTGTAATTTACCTAAGAACTATAATAAAATGAAAAAAAAGGAAAAATAGAATTACAGAAAATTTAAAGGGAATATTTAAAGGGAAAATTTGTCCACGTATATTTTGTACTAATTCACATATCCGACTTACTATCATATCCGTATTCATTTTTATGAAAATGATATTAAATATCAACATATCAGCTGGACCACATTAATCCAAAAGGACCCAAGCAAAAGAACCGCCCCAAATAATTACAGACTCATAACTTGCCTACCGATGATGTATAAAATATTAACAGCTCAAATAAGGGAAGAGTTTTACGACTCACTAACAAGCCGCGGATTATTCGCTGAGGAACGGAAAGGATGCCGCAAAGGATCCAGAGGCACGGCAGAATTACTTTACATAGATCAGCACATCCTAAACGAGAGCAAGACCAGACGGGAAAATCTAGCTATGACCTGGATTGATTACAAAAAGCCATATGACATGGTTCCGCAAAGCTGGACAATAAACTGCCTCAAAATGTACAAAATATCACATGAAGTCATAAACTTTATCGAGAAAACCATGAAAATCTGGAAAATGTAATTGACAGCTGGAGGAAGGAGCTTAGCTGAAGTAAAGATCCAAAGAGCTATTTTTCAAGGAGATGCACAATCACCTTTATTGTTCATAATTGCCATGATTCCACTTAACCACATACTCAGAAAATGCACAGCCAGATACAAACTTAGTAGATCACAGGAAAAGATCAATCTGTCACGTGGTCTACTATTGAGAGAAGAGAAATAAGGAATTCCTACGACCCTCCGTTTTTGAATTAGCAGGCTGCCAAAGATTCACCGTTAAAAGATAAATAAAGAATGTAGGTCAATTTCGACCGGCCGTTGAAGGAAGAAAAAAAGATGGGTCAAGATATCTGTACCCCGTAACTTCAATCGGTGAAAAGAGATAGCAGTCCGAACGGATCGCCTACAGAATGAAAGCCAACAGATGTTTGCACTCTGTGACCAGGGAAAGGAAGAAAAAAGGCTAATGATTGGCTAGAATCCTAAAGCGGAAATAGCCCCCTTTCTCGTAAGCGGAAATAGGGAATAAGAAAATCAGTTTTGGAACAGAGGTCGTGGTGTACGGAGTCTCATGCCAAACTCCGGGTGAAGAAGAGTTTTGAAGAGAGATGTCGCCGTGAACAGATGGGGCGAATCTCGGGCCAAGACTCCGGGTGAAGAAAGCTGAAAGAATCTTGGACCAGAAGGACCTATGCCTTCAAGCCAGAGCATTATGTATATATAAAATTCTGCCAGCCCGTAAAAGAGAAAATTCTCTCCGAAGGAACCCGTCGAAAAGATAAGTAAACATTAAGACTGTTTCTCCCTACACCCTTCTTAAGCATTGCAATTATTCCCTCTCTCTCTCTCTCTCTCTCTCTCTCTCTCTCTCTCTCTCTCTCTCTCAATTTAAAGAAAGATGAAAGAAAAGAAGAAAAGGAAGAAAAACATTTATAGTTATGTATTATCTACTGATAATATAGCCGACACGTTGAATATGTGTGTCCGCGTGTATATTAAAAGGATTGTTACATTTTAACGTCCCCTACATGTTGAAGTTTGTTTATTGTGTCGTCTACTGTCAAGCTGCTTATTTCATGTTTCTTTTCCAGCTTCTTTCGCCTCATGTTATTCTCGTCTAAATTGTCCTATTCTTTCCTTTAAAAATATTATACAGGAAACCGGAATTGTTGACCACTATAATTAATATTATTATATCCAAACCTAGAGGTCCATATCTTCCATTGTTCTAGGGGTAGCAAGAGCTAGTGGCCTGGTGGGTGTGTGTGTTAACGTGAACTTTGGAAACCCCTTGCCAGTGGCAGTCAGTCTAGCCCCAAATTAACCCCCACATAATATGCCAGTTCCTATATGCCCGAGAAAGGACTCTGAACAAGGACTTATTCAACGAGGGTTCAAGTGCCAGACCGCCCCGTCTTCACACGTGCGAAAAATAAACTCCCCGTTTGGTGATAACAATATCAAAATGCACCAGTTCCCATACGCTTTTAAATGGTTGCTCATCCGGGGATCTTTATTTTAATTTGCCGTCACAAATCACTTAATGTACATGGATGACATCACACTATTTGCAAAAATGAAAAAGAACTGGAAATTCTAATACACGCAGTTAGAATATACAGTCAGGGCATAGGAATAGAATCTGGCATAGAAAAATGTGCCATGCTTGTAATGAAAAGTGGCAAACGACATCTGACTGACGGAATGAAACTACCAAATCAAGACAAAATTAGAACGCTCGGAGAAAAGAAAACCTACAAATACTTGGGCATTTTGGAGGCTGACACCATCAAACAAGTGGAAATGAAAGGAAAAATTCAAAAAGAGTATATCAGGAAAGCTAGAAAGCTACTAAAGACAAAACTGTCTGGCAGAAACATAATGAAAGGAATAAATACTTAAGCTGTACCCTCGTTAGATATTCGGGACCCTTTTTGAAGTGGGCTAGTGAAGAACTTAAACAAATGGACCCAAGAATAAGAAAACTAATGACCATGCATAAGGCATTACATCCCAGAGACGACATTGACAGACTATATGTATCAAGAAAAGAGGAAGGAAGAGGACTTGCCAGCATTGAAGACAGCGTTGACGCATCGATACAACGACTCGAAGACTACATAGAAAAACACGAAGGATGACTGATTACAGCCATCAGAAACGATACTGACAATAGATGGACAACAGGAAACTTTATACGAGAAATAGAATCTCTCCTGATTGCAGCATAAAACAACGTCATAAGAACCAATCATATCAAAGCGAGAATAGATAAGACGCAACAAAATAGCAAATGTAGGCTCTGTGATGATAGAGACAAAATCATCAATCATAAAATAAGCGAATGCAGCAAATTAGCACAGAAAGAGTATAATACTAGACACGACTGGGTAGGCAAGGTGATCCACTGGGAGATGTTCAAGAAATTTAACTTTGACCATACGAACAAATGGTACATGCACACCCAAGCATCTGTTCTAGAAAATGACACACATAAACTCCTATGGGACTTTGACACACAGACGGATCACCTAATCTCAGCCAGAAGACCAGACCTTATAGTAATCAACAAAAAAAGAGAACTTGCAAAATTGTGGACTTTGCTGTCCGGGCTGACCACAGAATAGAATTGAAAGAATGTGAAAAGAAGGATAAGTACCTCGACCTTGCAAAGGAATTGAAAAAACTATGGAACATGAAGGTGACAATTATACTAATTGTGATGGGTGTTTTTAGTACAATAACTAAAGGATTATTAAAGGGACTGGAGGACTTGGAAGTTGGAGGACAAGTGAATACCATCCAAACTACAGCATTATTGAGAACGGCCAGAATACTGAGAAGAGTCCTAGAGACTTGAGGAGACTTGCTGTAACTCAATCTCCAGTTAAAGACCATCAGCTAAAACTAATGTGAAAAACTATAATGAGTAAATAATAATAATAATAATAATAATAATAGCGGACCACAGAATAAATCTGAAGGAAAGTGAAAAGAAAGATAAGTACCTCGACCTTGCTAGAGAATTGAAAAAGCTGTGGAATATGAAAGTAACGAGTGCCAATTGTGATTGGTGCCTTAGGCACAATAACTAAAGGATTATTAAAAGGCCTGGAGGACTTGGAAGTTGGCGGACGGGTTGAGACTATCCAAACGGCAGCATTGCTAAGAACGGCCAGAATCCTTAGAAGAGTTCTGGATATTTGAGGAGACTTGCTGTCACTCAAACTCCAGTGAAAAACCATCAGCTAACACTGATGTGAAAACTCTGAAGGAGTAAATAATAATAATAATAATAATAACAATAATAATAATAACAACAAGAACAAGAACACGAGTGGAGACCATCCAAACTACTTCTTTATTGAGATTGGCCAGAATACTTAGAAGAGTCCTGGAGACTTACTGTCACTAAAACTCTCATGAAAGACCATCAGCGAATGCTGATGTGAAAAACTCGAGGAGTAAATAATAATAATGATAATAATTATAATAATGATGATGATGATGATGAAGATTATATTGACACAGAATATTGTAAAAAAAACAATGATAAAAGATGGATTGAGTAATTGATTTTAACGGCATGTCAACCAGTCTAGGGTTATTTTATGTCTTGAGATTTGGGAAACACGTTCATTATACATTCATATTTACATCTTTTGAGTAATTGTTTTTTCTTGCACATGGTCGCATCAGATTCGAATCATTTTTAAACATACCTATTTGATTTATAGATAGAACCCTAACATGGAGAGAAATAAGAATGAAGGGGTACTCCACACTCCCCAGATCTCCAGAACTAGAGCCTCACCCTCAGACACACCATTAGATACTGGGTAGTACCAACCCAGGACACCTTTCTGGGGAATGTGGCGTTACCCCTCCACATAGGAATGCAGTCAACGTATTCTAGGCCCTGATGACAGGGAGATTTAACCATTATAGGGCGAAGTCATCATTCTTGTTATGAAAACCGAGATTTATATGAAAGCAAGATCTTATACTTTTCTCGCTCTACAGATGACGACTAAGGATCACGTTTCCGACACCAACAGCAGAACGATAAGCAGTGTGTTCACGTTCCGAACACACTGAAATATCTTTTACTCATACAAAACATACAAAAGTCTTACTAAATAAGCTGAGAAAGGAAGCGTTTGCGTTCACCTTTAATCAAATATCAAGCACTTGGAATTGCAATAGGAGGGATATATTACCATCTGTTATGTTAGCGGTATGTGACTATAGATCTGGATTCTTTTGTATATGTTAATGCTCGCGCATGCGTGACTTAGTATCGTATAACAGTGCGGAATCTGACAATTTTGTTTCTTTTTTTTTTTTTTTTTTTTTTTTTTTTTTACATATCAGTTGCTTATGTACCTTGTTTTTTTCTCTCTCGTTCTCTATATCCTTGCCCCAGTTCAATCTGTATTTCCCATTCGGATACTTTTTCAGCATCGTTCATTGGCAACCTATTTTGGAACAATCAATCTTTTAGGATATAAATTATATTCGTTCCATAATCCTCGTTTGGATGCAAAATATCTTAGTTATGCACATTCTTAATTTAAAAACAAATGATAAGCCGCTGCTTTACTGCCTTTTAATGCAACTTACCAAAAATGCCAAACGGTAATTGTAATAATTTTTTAAAAAATGGGAGATTGGTTTAAAAAGAAAACACTCTTTTGATCATTGAGATTAAAGATCTCTCTCAGTGTTAGGCTTACCTATTAGCGACATAAGCTATTAAGCAGGAAGTTCAGTTGGTCGAGGCTGTAGAATACACCGACTGTAGAGGGGTAAAACTCCCCCAATGAGTGTCCTGGATATGACATTAATCCATTTGATGGTGAGGCTTCAAACTTAGAGCTTTGGGGAATATGAAGTACTCCTTCATTGTCATTACTCCCAGGTCCACTCTGTCCGGAAGTGGTAGCATCTGATAGGGTCCTATCTATGGGTCAAATAGAACTGTTTGACATTTAATCTGTGTGCTAACAAATGACTAAAGCTAAAATGAATTGTTAGAAATAGTACAGTTTGATGAATTATTAGTGTTAAATAGGAATATTCGTAACCAGTTCACCGTGTGCAAACAAATGATTAATCATCATCATCATCATGTCGTGCTGGTAGCACGGATATCCCTGACCCTCTCTCGCCACTTTTCCCTATCGTTCATCGCCTCTGGCAGATCTTCTGGGCTACATCCCGTATCCTCACATAGTTGCTGAATGTATGTTCGTGTTGGTCGTCCTGCTTTTGCTCGGCCATATGTGGGGGTCCATAAGAGTACATCACTTATGAGTTCGTCCTTGCTTCTCCAGCAATGTCCTGCATGTCTGGTTCGTCTAGCTTGGATAGTTTTCGTGATAGGAGGTAGGTGGCCGTACAGTTGGTGTCTTGTGGGGTGTTGCCACCAGGACTTGTTCAAGATTGCACGCTGCATTCTTGTGTAATTGCCATCTAGCTTCTTCTCCAGCCGTTTTGTTAGAGTCCATGTAGTGCATCCATATAGCAGTATCGATGCGACCGCTGAAGAAACTGCGTTTCATTTTATCGGTTAGGTCTGATTTCCATATAATCGATAGCCTATTGATAGCTGTCCATGCCTTCGTTAACCTCGTGTCGATGTCCTTTTTGGTTGATGAGACGCTGCTTCCTAGGTAAGTGAATTTGTCTACTAGTTTAAGAGGGGTTCCGTCTAGTGTGGAGATGTCACCTGTTTGATTATAGCACATATATTCCGTTTTGTATGCATTGACATAGAGGCCTATGCGTGCGGCTGCTCGTTCCAAACTATGCAGTAGTGTTTCGGCTTGGTTGGGTGTATTTGCCAGTATCGCTATGTCGTCGGCGTAGTCGGCGTCGGTAGTGAATAGAATTATTAGTGTTAGACAGCAACAATTGAAACCATTTTACTGTGTAGAAACGATAGCAATACTAGGTTACAAAGAAATTAGTTCTAACTCATTTGAAAATTAATTTACCAACAATTTACTTACCAATCATAAATGTATATCTATTTAAAAGTGTGCAAACAAATGGCTGGAGTTAAATTGTTGCTGTTAAATAGCTGTTCTGAAAACCATTTAACTGTGCGCAAAAAAAAAAATGAGATCAGGCTCATTTAAAAATTTTTCCTACAAAATGTGTTTAGAAATCATATACATTTAATATATATGTATAAAGAGGAATTAGCGTTATATAACCAAGAATGGTTGATATGCCATAAAATCAAACGAACACAAACCAAACCTATAAGGCCTCATCCCCTTGGAAGCTTCATCATATACATACAGGACCGCACGGAAGTCTTTGGTTACTTTCAGTGCAGGACTTACTTATAAGCTATATAAGCTATAACGTAAGGCCACGCCCTCTCGGAGGCCGTATATATATATATATATATATATATATATTTGTGTGTGTGTGTGTGTGTGTGTTGCTTAAGCAGCAGTCGTTCATTTAAGCATGTTTGATTAAATAATAGACACATTTTGTCTGTATAATTTGATTAAGAGCCCTTCGAGTTTCCTGATAAATTTCTTGGTTTCAGGTTGAAATTGGTGGATGAATTTACCAAAATTGCCCCGAGCGCTTTCGTGCCCTTCATAGGCCATAATCAGGAGATGCTTGCATGCTTAAATAGTGTTTTTAATGAATTTTGAAAGCGCTCGGGACAATTTTGGGAAATTCATCCACCAATTGCAACCTGAAACCAAAACACTTATCAAGAAACTCGAAAGGATCTTAATAAAAATTATGCAGACAAAACGTGTCTTTATTATTTAATCAAGCATACATATATATATATATATGTGTGTGTGTGTGTGTGTGTGTGTGTGTGTGTGTGTGCAGTGCTGATGGTGAGATTCCTGCTCTAGAGATCTGGAGAAGGTAGTTTACTCCTTAATAATTCTTACTTCCAGGTCGACACTGGCCCGGAGTGGTAATACCTGTTTAGGTACCATCGATAGGCCAAATCTGTGTAAAAATCATTCGTATTCGATAGGACCGTGTACAAAAAAGTCTTCAGAAACGATTACTCAAAAAATATTAGTAAGGAACGTACAACGAACGGGATTCCCTAACCTCGGGGCATAAAATAACCCTGGACGAGTTGACATGTCGGTAAAGTCAATCAATTTATCAATCAATCAAACTCGCATCATTTTTGTCTTTCAGCTACAGCTGTTTTACTCTTCAAGTGCGAGAGCCCTACGACAGCCACAAAATCAAATTTAACACTTTTCCTGATTGCACTGGGTCACATTTCATGATATTGTTTTCACCTACATCAGAAATTTTATTAGTGCTATTTGTTTCATTAAAAAAAGATACTACTGTGTTGGTAGACATCAAGCGGTTGTCTCCCTCAAAGAGTGAGTGCGTCCGTTGGGCACCTTGTGGTATATCCCATGACAGTCACAGAAATATACTTTCGTTCTCTTTTGCCTCTGTTCTTTGAAAAGAAGAGATGTTGTCGCCCTCCCAGTCATTGAGCAATAAAGCGAACATGGCTATAGCCAATTTATTTTCCAACAATCTCAAGTAAGCCTTTTTTTCCGTTTTTGTACCTCTTTTAAACACTGTTTTTTCATTGTACAATATGTGTATGTTTCTGAATGTGCAAATGAGCTTATCTTGCCTTTTTTTTTCTGTTTATTCAGTATTAATATATCACGGATATGCAAATCTAATACTGGGCCTTGGTGAGCGGGGACTCGACTAAATATTTTCCTTAAGCCAGTAACAGTTTAAAATAATTACCTGGCCTGCTATGATACTTATTCAAGAAAAAAAAAAAAATGTCCCAGTATCTCTGACTCTTTTTGTTTTGTTTTGCTTTGTTTTTTTTTTGTTTTGTTTTTTTTTTTGTTTTTTGTTTTTGTCACAATCCTTACCTTTTGGCCTGATCGGAGCTTACTCTTTCAGTGAGTGCTGCTATTCCACAGAAGAGTTTGTAATCGATACACGATTCTTTATCGACCCCTGTCATTGTTTGAACGATCTCCATTTTCTCATGACTAAAATTATTCACAGCAACATCACGAAGTGCTATTTCCAAATCCTGCAAAAATAAAAGAGAAAGAAAGTGTTGTGATTTGGTTTGATTCCTTGTCCAAATCACTAATTGACTAATTTCGCTATTTTTTTTTATACGATTTAACTCTTGATTTTAAAAACAAATTCTGTTAAATAAAATTTTGAAGAAAAAGTTTTGCCGCAAGATTCAAGTCAAAAACCCTGTAGTCACACATCACTTTTAAAAAGTGACAAACAGTAAGCCTTGCCCAGGATCTCAATTCCTAGGATCCAAAAGTGTCATAACGTCCTGGGGAAGAGGCACAGCGGGCCAAAAGTGATATTGAGAGCGTTATTTTCACCAGTTATAACGCTAATCAGCAATTCAGTTGATACGCTGCTATTTATTTTTTCGACAAAATGAATACGCAAATGATAGTAAATAGGATATATGAATGAGTACAAAATGTAAGGAGACAAATTTTCCGTTTCAAATTTTCCTTAATTCTGTTTTTACTTTTGATAAATTCTGTTTTTTCTATTTTATTGTATTTCATGGGTAAGTTACAATAAATTGAATTATAAATATTAAGACAGAGAAAATAAAAGCAAAATCATTGTTTCATCACATTTACAGGAATAACAGATATAATTTCTGTTTATTTAACAATCTGCTGTCAAACATGTCAATGATTTTCTGTTTATGTATGTTTGCTGTCATCTCAGGTATACCTTCCTCATGTCAATATGAGTTCATCAATGTATTTCTTCTCTCGCTGTGGAATAAAAAAGATTCCTCCTTTTCTGTTGTGTGAGTTAATTTTCTGTATTCTCAGTTAACTCACCACCACAATTGGTCTTTGAAACAAGCCAGTATAGATTTTACTGACGTTCTTATTAAGCTTGCTGTTGTTATTTGTATATAAAACTGGATTGTCTCTACTCTTCATCTTTTGATCTTGAAGAGAAAATGACTGAAATATTAGAGTATTTTCAACTCTACTCTGGCGAGAAATATAGTCAAGTGGAGGGATAATTACCAGATTTTAGGAAAATATTAGCCACAAAAAATGTTCTGTCGTGTGCTATAGAAAAGTAGCTTCACCGGATGTGTGTTTGAAACCCTTGGTCTAACCTCTTCTTTCCTTTCAGCGATTACACTAGTTCAATGGAGAATTAACGTACTTACGAGGTTAGAAAAAAGTATACAATATCTATAAACAAAAGACCTTCGGCTAAAGGCTTTTTTCAAGAACTATTGGAAAGGAGACAGGAGGAATTGGAGAACAGGCTGTTGAGAGACTAAATGGAGTAGTTCTCTTTGTCACAGTGTTATAGACTCTCTTACGTCATGAGTCCTTTTTGGTTATGTGACAAGGCGAAGCCGGGAATCCACCTCTTAGAAGCAGCAGACGTAGTCGTGCGCACCTCAGCAGCGACACACATAGTGCCTCTTCTTTTTTTCAGACCTGAGAAGTAGTAAGTGGTTTCCACCTCTTTGTTGTATAGACTTGTCTTCATGTTCCTCGATCGCATTGTGACTCTTTTATAGCGTGGAACGGAAACTTAGTACCCTCCTTGTATGATGTAGTATTAAATGTTAAATCGTACTAATTCACTTGTTAGTTCTTTCAACAGAATATTCTGTGTTGGGTTACTCTTTTGGGGTAACCTAATGCATTATAAGAAACGGTTTTTTTATCTTCGAGTTAACACCCTGTTATACCTTACAAGGCCACCACATTGTTAATATATATATATATATATATATATATATATATATATATATATATCAACTACCACATTGTTAAGATCAGCTAGAATACTTAGAATAGATCCTGGAGACTAAAAGAGACTTGATATCATTCAGACTCCAGTGAAAAACCATTTGTTAAAACAAGTGGGAAACACTAACAACAATAATGACTATAATTATTGAAAAAATGTGGCACCTTAATACAACCACCCTTGTTTTATAAAAAAAATAATAAATTCGAATTAAAAAGAATCACACTCCAATCAAAATAAAGACATTATTAGTCTCTTGAAGTAGACCACGAAGTTCGAAACACGTCAGAGAACTTACTCATATAAAATAAAACTCAAATTCATTTACGAACCTATTAATTTGAAAATATTTACTTTTTTCTCATTGGACAAAAAATTTATATATATATATATATATATATATATATATATATATTTGTGTGTGTGTGTGTGTGTGTGTGTGTGTGTGTGTGACCCTAGCCCAGCAAAAACGGCACATAATAGAGATATGTCTATTTGAGCAATGCCCTTAAAATGCTCTAAACAAAAGAAAAGAACAATTTTCTGTCTAATTGGTAACTAAAGGATAATTCCGTACTGTATGACATTTTCAGTCGTCCAAATCCTCTATAATGGAGATAACTGAATAGAAGCTTCAATATCATCATGGACCGCTTTTACAACAGGAACCCAATGGGTTTACAGATCATTATTCTTTTTTAAATGGCGTATATGCGTGTATCTATGAAACTGTGTGCTGATGCACGTGAACCCAACATGTGAGTGTGCATATATTCATCTGTACGTATACAAGTTTGTATATGAATGTGTGTCAGTTTGTGCGTGTATCTGAGTGCATATGTGTATCATAATGTTTGTATTTACCCAACCCCTTCGCAAAGAGGAAGGATATGACACCAAGTCAATTTATAAGCTGAATAAAGCTGATTTGAATTCAGCTTTTTCTTTTTCTAACAATGCGTTTTATCTAATATCCTACAGTGCCAAAATATGGCACAAGGCCGATTTATGGTGGGGGCCGGTACGGTGCAGAAATCTTTACACCGCCTTAAGCACCAAGCAATAAACTTAGTCTGGAAATGGACACGGCGACCCGAGTTCAAATCCTGTACGATCCTGTTTGCATTTTATAAAGCGCTAATAACTATGAGAAAGGTATGAATCCATCTATTCTCCTTCCAGCTATGGGTAAATAGTAGGGCAGACTGGGTTCTTTATCTTTGGTATGGCGACTAGTCTAGGTGAAGGAAAACTCTAAATTCAAACATGTTAAACAAGTCCTGGAGGCAGCATCCTAGAACAGCAGCTGTACGGCTACTTACCACCCATCACAAAAACTATCAAAGCTAGACGAACCAGACATGCGGGACACTGCTGGAGAAGTAGGGACGAACTCATAAGTGACGTACTCCTGTGGATCCCTTCACATGGACGAGCAAAGACAGGACGATCAGCTAGAACCTACATACAACAGCTCTGTGCCGATACAGGGTGTAGCCTTAAAGACCTGCCGGAAGCGATGGACGATAGAGAAGAGTAGCGGGAAAGGGTCCGTGCTGCTGGCGCGACATGACGATGATGATGAAACCTCGCTTAAAAACTGACATTATTTCACATCTTTGGTAAATATATGAAGAACTAAGTCTACTCTGTTATTTACCTTTAGCTGGTGGACGGAACAGACAGTTTCATGCCTTTCCTAAGAGCATTAGAGAAAAGTGAATTGCAAACGGCCTCGTCCAAGATTTGAACTCGAATGGCTGATACTATTTCTTACGACAATAACCGTTATGCTAAGTGTGCCTCCTTATGTGTATTCGAGTGTATATGTGTGTGCATGCGCACATGCTTATTTGTGCAGGTATGCATATAAATGTCCACTCAAAATGATTTTTTTTCTATTTTCATATTGAACGTTTGGCTTGTTTACTGTAATTGTTCGTGTATAACACGCACCTTTCTTTTCCGCATTTTTAGCCTATAAGTTTGAACCGACTTTTTTTGGTTTCATCTTCACACCGAGAAACAGCATCGAAATTTTTTACGAAACTGAAATCGTTCGGTTTAGAGCTATCACTACTGAATGACCATATCCAAAGAAACAAGTGAAAAAGGCTTTAGCCAGAGTTTTTGGTAGGATGATTTTAGCTGGAGATTTTTGTTGTTGGTTGCGAGGGGGAAGTTTGTTTGTTAGCGAGGATAGGTGGTTGTAACGTATGTGTGTTTACGTTGTGTTGTTTCCTCGCTTAGTGTTGTTAGTCCCCTCGCTAAGTTTGTGAGAAATAAAAGGAGGATGATGAAGAAGAAGTAAGATGGCGAAGGTCGAAAGGTGTTTTTAGAAATAGGTTTTTATTTGCAGCATGGAATATTGGGTTTGCTTTTGGTGCTGCAAGACTCGTGAAGGGTTGTGAGTATTGAGACAAAATTGAGTTATGAGATGTTGAGAAGGTTGAGATGGCAGCGTGTGTCCTCGGACGTGTGAGGGATTGTGTTTTAGAGTCACCATGGTTTTTGCCCGTCTGGTGGAGAGAAGGCGTGCGTTGGTCTCCATTAAAGTGGCCCAGAGGTGAATTGAGAGCTAGCGTGTCGAGAGCGGGATTACGCTCAGATCGACATAACCAATTTTGGGGTGACATAAAGTTGTACCTGTGCGAGGCATGTTGAATGCATCTAATTTATATTCAACTGGGATTCCTTGTAAGGAATCCATAAATTAGATGGGTCCCTCGTGTATCCATGTTGCTGCTGCTGCTATTCTAGAGCTGCAGTGGGATGTCTGCACTGGGCGGCATTGTCCAGCTAAAAAGCATCGCTATTGAAGAACGGCTAGTGTGACGTCTGCACTGGTCGGCGTTCTCCAGCCAAAAAAAGTGTGTTTGGCAGCTTACAAGATTTGGTGGCCGGAAATGAAGGTCCGGGCTGAATAGGATAAGTCATCCTGATTGGGTGAAATTAAGTGTCGAATTAAATTGCGCGCCAAACCAAAATACGAAATTTTTCCCTTCTCTACAAGGCTTTCATATTTTAATAAAATTAAATTTGATCAACATTTATACCATTGTAAGAGGAAAAGATTGAATAAAAATATGATAAAAATATTTGACTAGTTTTGAGAAATAAATGTGAAATCTATTTGTTTCTAAAGAAGAAGAAGAAGAAGAATGTTTGGCTTGTTTATTGTAATTGTTCGTGTATAACACGCACTTTTCTTTTCCACATTTCATGCCTAAAAGTTTGAAGTGCGTATTATACACAAAAAACTAAATATCAACTTTTTATCCGGCTACGTACATCACCATATTCCGAATCTAAGTTATATGTCTATGACCCAAAGTAACTAATGGATAACAAACACTTTTGTTTTATTTCACTATAGAGATATAGCCACTGGAATGTGTGTTTGTTTATAATTTTGTGTATTTGTTTTTGCCACAAGATTGTAGCATTTGTGTATAAACAAGTTTTTGTGTTTGCTCCAAATATTTCGTAAATGTTTTGTTTCAAGAAATAAACTGTGTAAATTTTTTGTCCATACGAACCGGATAAAAAAATTGATCAAATGTTAAATTTAGCTGCTACACTCTACCAAAGCTGAAGAACTGGAGCCTCACCATCAGATGGTTTAGTGTCATACCCAGGACACTCGTCTACATAAATTCAATTGGGAGGGCGGCAAAGTGATGAAAATAAGAAAACAAACTATCAAATATTGTTCTTTCTTATAGTCGAATTAAATTTTGAATAGAATCTATAATTGCCGATTTTTATTTTTCTAAAACAAAGAAAAGAAAGAAGAAAAGAATGAAGAAAAGAAAGCAAGTCAAAATAAATAAGGAAGAAAGAAAAGAAAAGAAAAAAGAAGAGGAGAAAAGAAAAGGGAGAAAAGAAACACAGAAAAGATAAAGGGTATAATATGGAAAAGAAATAAAAGAAAAAAAATCAGAAAATTTGATAAAGAAATAAAGAAGGAATTAAAAGCTATAAAATCAGACGAGAAAGAATGAGGAAATTTTCTAAAAAGTCAGTACGTATAATATTCAAGATACATTTTTTAATCAATTTCATTTTATTTTATTGTTTAGAATTTCGTAGCTCCAATTTAGGGATGCGTGTTATACAAGAGTACATGTTATACACGAATAATTACGGTAATGTCTTTCACTTACCTTAAACTTTATTCTCATCAGTTGAGGACACTGGTATTTTCGAAAGACTTTTTGGTAAAGACTTTGAAATTGCGGAGTTACAACGCAGTAACTTCGTAAGTAATCTTCAGGCGTCACATCTGCCATAGAAATGCAATTTCTCTAAATTACTTAGCAAACAGACATTGATCATTAATGATTTTTCACAGATACTATAGGACGTGGTTATCCATGCAGACACACACAAACACATGCACGTGCACACACTCACATACACACACAAATATATATATATATATATATATAGAGAGAGAGAGAGAGAGAGAGAAATGCAAGGAAGAAAGGTTTTCAACAAAAGTGCTCAACGCCACTACGGCAGACCAGTTATAGAATCCAGAAAAATTTCAAATTATGAACGCTAGAAGTCTTTCAGTTTAAGTATGATGTGGTATGCACAATCATCAGACGGAAAAATGAAGAAAGTGGCCTGACAAAAGTAATTGTGACATAAAATCACATCTTAAACTGGAAGTACACATGAAAAAATAAACAGGCAATATATATATATATATATATATATATATATATATATATATATATATATATATATATATATATTAGAAATAGACGGTTTAACCGAAAAACCGACTTTTTTCGGTTTCATCTTCACACCGTGAAACCACATCGAAATTTTTTACGAAACTGAAATCGTTCGGTTTAGTGCTATCTCTACTGAATGACCATATCTAAAGAAACAAGTGAAAAAGGCTTTCATATTTTAATAAAATTAAATTTGATCAACATTTATACCATTGTAAGAGGAAAAGATTGAACAAAAATATGATAAAAACATTTGACGAGTTTTAAGAAATAAATGTGAAATATATTTGTTTCTAGAATGTTTTCAAAAAGAAAAAAAAATGAAATACGACATGAAGTATGAAATTTATTTGTTACAGTTTTCAAAAAACGACTTTTTGCGGTAAAATTGTTAACAAAAAAATAGAGAGTAAAAATTTCAAAATACTTGCCAGTTTCACCTTAATGTTAGAGCGTATTTTATTTAGAAAGATTATTTTCTCTTCTTTCCAGCAATTCAAATATTTTAAAGATTGGACCATAACTAAACGAGAAATTGCGAGTTGAACGAATTAAGTTACAAATTTGTCAAACTCAAACGAAATCAGATATCTGATTGTATCATTACATAAGAAAACAGAGGACAATAAAAGAAAAACCTGTCTTCGAATTGATTTGTAAGATTCAACGGATAATAACAGATAACAACATATCAGTGAATGAGTATTATAAAATAAGTTGATACAAAGACCTTGAAATAAAAACTGAAAAAATGAGACATTTTAAAACTACCATTGTCCTGGAAACTTGCGGAGACTTTCTGTCAGTCAAACTCCAATGGAAGACCTTCAACTAACGCTGGTGTGAAAAACTCTCAGATGTGTAAAAAATATCAAAAGATATATATATATATATATATATATATATATATATATATATATATATATATATCAAAAGGAGTTTCATAGGTGTTTCGACGAATCAAAAATTCACTGGAATAAGTATGTTATTGCCAAGGGGGAATATTTTTTTTAAAAATTAATGTTTAATTCTTAGTTCATTTCTTTCTTGGTAGATACAGCTCCAGTCTCGACATTTTTTTAACTTATCTCGTATATATGTTCACACACACACACACACACACACATATATATATATATATATATATATGTCGGACTGGTCGCAAGGTTAACTGACCATGGCTGAACCATACATTTGTCGAGTGGCATCCGAGAGACCAGAAACAACCTCTTAGAGGACCTTGACGACGATTGGAAGACAAAATCATCAAGTGATTCGGACCAACTTAGAGAAAGGTGAAATTCAGAACGAAATGGAAGTGCATTGTGCCCAGCAATGTGGAAAACATCAAACAAAATGACAAATAAAGGAACAAGAGGATATATCTTTATATATATGTGTGTGTGTGTGTGTGTGTGTGTGTGTGTGTGTGTGTGTGTGTGTGTGTGTGTGTGTGTGCGTGTGTGCATGTGTGCGTGCGCGCACGTGTGTGTGTGTGAATTATCAATTTTTGGTAAATATTTATTTCATTCGAATTTTAGTTGCTTTTCTTTACAACTACTCCAACTGTTAATGAACAACAACTAATAAACATCGCAGGAATCGGCTATTTTCTTTTCCTTAAGTCAGTCAAGATAAATCTCTGAGTTGCTCGGATTACTGTTGCCAAATTTCCTTTGCATCCCTTGTTAGAAGAATATTTTCTAAATTTATTTTCTATCATAAATGATGGGTTGATTCATGAATGAATTTGAACTGCGAAGTATTGTTGTATACCGAAAAGAACAGGCAACAACTCTTATGTATAAAAATATATGTTGCAATTTGTAAATTCAGCAGTTACTGTCTGCGTGAATATGATTGGCTGTTTTGGAGTGGTGCCGTTATCCCCCGCCCTTACTGTTATTAAAGTGAGATCTGCCAAGGGATCTCCCTCTTCTTTTTTGGTTACAATATTGTCGTTATTGGAATGTATGTTATTTTTGTTACCTAAGATTCAATGTTTTCGACAAGCATAGGGAAAAATATGCAATGCAGGATTTTGTAAAGTTTATTTCTCTTGAAATAAATTACTTTTTGGGAACTGGTTGTTTTTGTTTTTAAGAAATATAGACACACTTTTCTTTCAGATACAAAGTAAGCTTTTCCATTCCCCCTTTTTATCTACTTTTTTATACGTTTCTCCACCACCTTCGCCAAGCCTGACAGTTACTGCTAGATTTCTTGGGCTAGGCAAAGATAAAGTCTACTAGGTTATTTGGGTAGAGTTGTATTTTATCGCGACAAGAATTCGGATAATTTTGTTAACTTTTCGTATGTTGGTTGTAATCTAGAACCTAAAACTTAGTATATCTATTGAATTGAGCACATTTCTCAAATATAATCTGCTTTTTTATTTTACTTTTAAAGCACAATGTACGAAATTGTGGTGTTAAGGTGGGAGTTGAAGATGGCTGAGTTTGCATAAACACAGGAGATAGATACGAATCCTCAGTGAACTGCTTCTTCTTCGTTTTGCTTTCGCGAGACTGGTACAGGGCTAACTCAAAATATTTAATCATCTCAGCTTCTACACGTTTCTTAACTTTAGGGCATTCTCAAGCACTCATCTTCTTTCTTCTGGGATCCTACCCACTTTCGACTTCAGCCAGTCTTTTTCTTCACGCTTATCGTTTTTGCATACAAGGCCTTATCAAAGCAAAATCACCACTAGTTTCCACTCACTTCTCTGTTTCTGCGAGTCAGGCATTTTCTAGAGGCATTTAAGCATCTTAATTTCTACCTACTTCTCTGCTTTCACGAGTCTCGAATAGATCAGGCCTTTCCCTACCTCTCAACCCTGAGCAGTTAGAGCGGCATGACATCAAGTGACTCTTCTGCTAGCTCCTTCGTTTTCTCTAGGTCGAAAATCTTCTGTGGTTATATAATTTTCCGGACGTCCACTCAATCCTCGTGGTCACACTTTCGTCCGGCATGCCACCCACACAATTCACGTCACATTTTCGCCATGTTTTGTTTACCTTAGAATACAGATGCACATCCTGTTATGCTCTGCCCTTGTGTCTTATCCCTTCAGCATGCCACCCTCGCAAACTACGTGGCATGTCAATATCCAACAGTTTTAGTCGACTAAAATCCTTCAAGTAATCTATGATACAACAGCATGTTTTTCACCCACGATGAACTTGTTGACCGACAACAAAAGATCCTTCACATGGTCATACGAGAGTCGGGGATTCTGAAAAGGGTTAGTCATCAATTTGTGACAGGCAGAAAACAATTAAGGAACTTGAATTTCAGAACTAGCGAACCCCCTCCACAGGGGCTACAATTTATGGAACTATAGGTTCTTTCCTTTATTGACTCAAAAAATAGCTCTTCACGTCTTAATATCTTTGAATTTGAAAGGTACTAACAGAGTGAGAGGTATTTTTCTTGAACCACGTGTCTGACTTTTTCCTTTTCTGTGAACTCGTTGTCATCTCTTCCTCTCGTCTTAGTCTCCGGCTACTTTCTTCCGGACCCAGCAATGCGACACAACAGAACAAAGAAAGAAAGAAAGAAAGAAAGAAAGAATATTGAGGAGAAAATAAGTTAGAAGGAAAGAGATATAGTAAAAGAAACAAAGCGAAGTGACGTAGAGAAGAGATAAGTATAAAATTCATTGTGAGAGAAGAAAAAAGAAAATAAATGAGAGAGAGAGAGAGAGAGAGAGAGAGAGAGAGAGAGAGAGAGTCTCTTTATTATGTAACAAATAAACAAAGACAATGTAGTGTTCTATGAAGATAAGACTGGCTGCCTCCAAAATAACTATAAATGTGAATACTGTAACGCTTGTGGCGTAGATATGTAGTTGCAAGGAACCAAGATTATAATCTTTTAAACCTGGATAGAAATAGGCTCCGATAGGCTATTTAAGTACAAAACACACTATATACACACACGTTAGGCAGTGAAAACCAAGTTATTCAGTCTAACAACATTAGCACGGCTCATCACAAAAAGACCATTTTCTAAATTGCTTACTTTCCAAGACACGTCCATCAATGGGTAACTCAAATCGACACGCTCGCAGTGAAAAGTCCAATTGTCTTTGAAGCCATGAATAAAGTTGGCTTTTCTGAAAATAAGGTAAATGTCCGTTAGATTGTTCGAAAAGTAATGTCATATTTTTTAAAGACGAAATAATTTTTTTGAATTGTTAAAATGTTATGAACGTTAAATTTATTTGTCAAGAAATTTAGTCAAGACAGATTTCAAAAACTATCTACTATTTTTTTTTTATTATTATTAATAGAGTAATGTATTTTTGGAACAAATTGCTTAATCAGATCGAAAATAGTTATAGTGCAAAGTTAAGAATAAATAAAATGGTTTCAGAAGAAATAATTTTAAAAGGATATTTTTGTGAACTGTCAGAAGTTGATCAGTATATAGATATTATATTAAAAGTGCATATATTCTGTGCAAAGATATTTTAAAATGTTGACACGAGAAAATAGTAAGAAGGGGAGATAATCAAGGAGGCATAACGAATTGTAATAAAGAACATAATCAGAAGCAATGAGACTTTAGATTTAGAATAATTTTAATTTCACAATATGAGCACGTCTGTATGTGAATACACATTGCACATAAACCACCACCCACACACACACACACATATATATATATATGTGTGTGTGTGTGTGTGTGTGTGTGTGTGTGTGAAGAAATTACATGAATTAGACAAAACAGATGTAAAACAAGATAAATGAACGAGAAGATGTATATTTGGTGCATTTGATGATTTTTTATATATATACTTATTTATTTATTATTTTTCCACACGCAAATTTAAAGTGGAAACGCGTTTTGGCAAAATTAATCAATAAATACAGATATAAAATAATCATCAATTAGTCCAAATACATATCTTCTCGTCCGTTTATCTTCTTGCACACACACACACACACACAAACACACACACACACATATATATATATATATATATATATATATATATATATATAATCCGAGGAGAAAACCCAAAGGGTAGGAGTATCCAATTTGAGTGCTTAGTTTCAACGGCTATCGACGTATAATTTATTTGGGATTAAAATACATCGAAACTCAACGTGTAACATCTGATGATGGTCATCAGCACCAGTAATGAATTTATGACACCAAATAAGTAATTTTTTTATTTTCATATATATATATATATACTTTTTTTTAATATAGAAATGAAAATAAAAAATTACTTATTTGGTGTCATAAATTCATTTCTGGTGCTGATGACCATCATCAGATGTTACAAATTGAGTTTTGATGTATAAGTAAATACGCCAAATAAATAGATTTTTATTTTCATTTCTATATTTAAAAAAGTATATATATGTATATATGTATATATACACACACACATACACACACATACACACACACATATATATATATATAAGTAAAGTTAGCGACTGTTGTTGAGGGCTACCTGAAGGCTCCCTTTTCAATAGCTAACACACTGGGGTGTAGGGGAGGGCGCTACCCTTTCCCAGGATTGGTCCACTTTATCCTTGATCGCAGAGCTAAGTGTAAAACAAGATGGTATCAAGTACCATTTTTGAGTCTTTGGTATGACTATAGGCAAATAGAACTGTTTAAAAGTTATTCGTGTTCAATAGGACCGTGTCTAAAAAAACAAAAACTCTTAGGAAACAACAACAAAAAAATGTAAAAATGAACATACAATGAACGCGATTCCCTAACCTTTAAGCATAAAGTAACCCTAGACAGGTTATCATGTCGTTAAAATCAATTAATCAAAACTCGTCGTGTAAGCATGTGTAAGTGAATGAAGTTCATGTGTTAAGTTTGGCACGTTAGCTTAAGTACCTCTGGCAAATAAAGTGATTTATATATATATATATATATATATATATATATATATATATATATATATATATCCTGTGTCCATACAGGTAACCTAGAAAATCTACCCGGAGCGATGGATGATAAGCGATAGATAGTAAGAAAGAGTCAGGGAACTCATTACTGTCAGTACGACTTGATGATGTATATATATATATATATATATATATGAGAGTCAGGTGGCCGTACAGCATCTGTTTTGAGGAATGTTGCTTACAGGATTTGTCCAAGACAGCTCGCAGTATTCTTGTGTAGTTCCCATCTAGCTTGGTCTTTATGACCATGAGGTGCATTCATATTGTACAATGGACACAGCTACAGCTTGGAAGAAATACCGTTTTATTTTATCAGATAAATCAGATTTCCATATGACCGATAAACTATCAATAACATTCCATGCCTACGCAAGGTGTATCCAACAATGACGAACAAGATATGTGGACCACTGCTAGATAAGCAAAGAGGAAATCATAAGCGACGTTTTCTTATGGACTCCTACATATTAACGTGCAAGTGTTGATCGACAGCAAGGATTTACATAAGTTTTGTGCGAACACAGGATGCAGCCGAGAAGATCTAACTTGAGAGATGGATGATAATGATGGATGGTGAGAGAAAATCAGGGAACTCCGTGCTCTCGAATCGAATATATATATATAGAGAGAGAGAGACAGAGAGAGAGACAGAGAGAGGGGGGTTCGCCTCATGTGATATGAAGGACTTAAGTTGCTGAACCGGCAGAACAAATCTGTAAATACAGTGAATTCGATCTGCCAAACTAAGTCAAGTTTAATCGATAAAAAGTTATTAAACAACAAAATTAATGCTGTATCTTGATAAGGAAACGTTACATAGTGAAACAGAGTTAATTATTTATTAACTCAAGTGGTACAGTCCAACTAGTATTATAAATCTCTCGCTGTAGGTGTTACGTCCGAAGTTGGTCTTCTACTGACCGACGTCCTTCAGAGCTATCTCTCTGCTTCTCTTTCTGCTTCTGCTTCTGTCTCCGTTTGTCTCCTGTTTAAGAGACGCGGCGCATTTTATACTTCCGCGATACCGGAAGTCACGTCGTATGAGCCACTATACAACAATTAAATAGAATTTTATACATACCAATACCAATAGGCAGGCATGAACTCTGACCTACATATACGCGCACACTTATGGATATAAATGAAAATCTGTAAAGTATGATGAACTTTTACTTACATCGACGCATTCTCCCTTGTTCGACTGTCCAAAGTAGCTAAACATACTAGTAGGCGGATTTCTGTTCATGGCAGAGTTCTTAACGAAGAAAAAAAAAAGCGCAAATTAAAGTTCATCCAAAAAGAAAATAACAGCGAATAATAAACACTAAATAGAAGTTGTCGAGTAAAATCAGTGTCCTGGGTTTGACACACAGCAATCTGATGGTGAAGCTTCAGTCCTGAAGCTTTAGAGAATGTGGAGAGCCTCTTCATTGTCATTACTCCCAGGTCCACTCTGGTCCAGAGTGATAGCACCTGATATGGTCATATCTATGGGTCAAATAGATCTCTTTGACAATTAAACTGTATCCAAACAAATGATTTAGATTAAATTGAATCGTTAGAAATAGAACTCTTTGACCATTTAACTGTGTGTGTAAACAAATGAGTTTTTAATTGAATTATTAGCAATACATAGCAAAACGTGGAACCATTTAACTGTATGCAAACAAATGAGTAATGTTGAGAAGAATTATTTGTATCAAATAGCAATACTTGAAACTTTATGTGCCTAAATTGAATTATTGCTATTACAAAGCAATACTTAAAACCATTGGACTGTGCAAATGAATGGTGTTGAATAGAAAAATTAGTGTTTACTAGTAATATTTGTAACCACTTCCCTGTCCTCTAACAAATGATTAATATCATATAGAATTTTTTGCGTTAATAATTGAAACCATTTGACTGTGTAGAAACAAAGTAATATTAGTGTGCAAACAAATTAGTTCTTACCCATTTAGAAATGCAATTACCTACAAACTATGTCAGCAAGCAAATAACTGATGTTATATTGTGTCTGTTATATAGCAATACCTGAAACCATTTTACTGAAGGCAAAAAATATGAGCCCAGGCTGTTTTAGAAATGTCATCAACAAAATGTGTTTACAAATTATATATTTTTGATATATGTATAAACAAAATTTGGCATTAAATAACCTACAATGGTTGATGTGCCATAAAATCAAACCAAACCAAATCCTATATATATATACGTGTGTGTCTGTGTGCGCGCGCGCGTGTGTATGTATGTATGTATGAAGAGGATTTGGTATTAAATAACCAACAATGGTTGATATGCCATAAAACCAAACCAAACCAAATCCTATGTATTTAATCTATATGTATAAAGAGGATTTGGCATTAAATAATCTACAATGGTTGATATGCCATAAAACCAAACCAAACCAAACCAAACTAAATCCTGTATATTTAATATATATGTACAAAGAGGATTTGGCATTAAATAACCTACAATGGTTGATGTGACTTAAAACCCAACCAAACAAGATCATGTATATTTAATATATATGTATAAAGGGGATTTGGGATTAAATAACCAGCAATGGTTTATGTGCCATAATACTAAACTAAACTAAACCGTTTGGATAAAAACTAAACTAAACCGTTTGGATAAAATCAATAAAATCAAATGGATCTGTTTAAATAGTATTTGAATTTGATAGAACCGAGTGTAAAAAAACGCCTAAAAACAACTGCACAAAAAATGTAAATATGAACGAACAATGAACGCGATTCTTTATCCTCTAGGCATAGAATTACCCTTGATGAGTTGACATACCATTAAAATGTATTAATGTAAAAAATGTTATTTTGTGTCAAAAATATCAAATTTCAAAAAAATCTCCACTTCCCACAAACCTATTATAGTCTAATTATTTTAGTTTTAATCATTAATTAAATTATGTCACCTCTCATAGAAACTTACGTTGGTGGGTTGTTGTTTCGGCGGAATAAACATCTTTTGTCTATTTGAGTTTTTATTTATTGGCGGTGGAGGCTTTGGCTGATAACGAGGAAGTGCTGGCAGCTTCATCTCAATCTTGATTTCAGTGTTATCTTCATTGCTGGAAAAAAAATGATTTACAAAAATAATAGTTTCTGATCTATTCACTTGACTGACTAAACAAAATTTTGATAATGCATTTTATACAGAGACATGACAAAAATGAATAAATATACATCCTTATTTTCATCAGCAAAACAATGATTTATCGATCAACTGTCGCAATTACCGGCAGATGTTTACAATAAAAATACAAGAAATCTAAATTTAATTGGATTTCAATTTAAGAAAACAATAAACAGTACTAGGCTAAGTCAAAAGTTTTGCAATATTTTGGTAAGATGAAGTACAATAGTCTCTGATATCTGATATATTGCCTGACACTCTCCGAGTACTACTCGACGAGATTGTCTCTATGACTTAGAGCACGGCCTCGGAATCTCCGTGCATAGGCTTACTTTACCTTGCTTGATCGTTGACGTGATTGTAACCCTAGCAAAATTTCTTCGACTATCTGGTAATTGTATAACGCCTTCAACTTTCCTTAATATTATGGTCCAGTTCGTACTCGTAAATCAAAAGTTCCTGAATTAGATTCCATTCCACGTTCATCTGTGCGGCTTTTATATCCCACACGAAGCGAAGCAATACAAAACGTGTCAGCACACCAACTACCACGATATCAACCACAGCTTGAGCTGCTTCGATCACATGATACATGCGCCGTAAACTAGCACATACTACCAAAATATTACCAAAATTTTGACTCATCAAAGTATTTTAAATTATAAAATATCTCTCTCTCTCTCTCTCTCTTTCTTTCTCTCTCTCTCTCTCTCTAATTGTGTTGTATAGCCACATAATACATATGCATGCAGAAACATATTCAACACAATAAGGACGAGCGAAGACACTTCTTTAGAAAAATATACCTCTCACTTTATTGAAAGGGTTGTGTGTGAGAGGGAGTTGGAGACTGAACAGAACTGCAGCATATTGACCCCCACTCTTCTGGCCATAACAGTATTTCTTTCCCGTTCTCCTGGGCTGCTCAACCGGGGGCCTGGGGCCCCAGTCTCTCTGGGACATATTTCTCATTCCAGCATCTTCACTCCAACTCATCTGAACTCCCACTGCTCAATCGGGGGTCCTGAGGGCCCCCTCTGTTGGGTGCTGGTTCTCTCTACAGCATCTTATCTCCAACTGACTCGAACTTCCTGTGCACCGAGTCATATTATTGTTTTACGCCCACTCAATATCTTCCCATAACTGGCCAACGGAATATGCAACTTCCGCCGTCTTTGGAATGGTATGTTGGATCATCATCAAGCGGAAATAATTGTCATGCAGTTCACGGGTCACCCTCTTCCGGTGCATCAGTTTGTGACTGCACCGTGGGATTTTAACCTTGTCCCATATTGTCAGCCGAGCTTGCCTACGCAATCTCTTCCTATAACTGCCCAACGGAATATGCAACTTCCGCCGTCTTTGGAATGGCAAGTTTGGCCGGGTCAGAGATCAATATACAACAACTGCATTTTTTATCAAGTTTGCTGAATTAAGTCACCTTTGAATATCAACGGTCCTTGGATAATTCAAATTAAATTTTGGTCAACTAGCCATTAACGGATTTTATATCAATTTTGCTCTTTCCGTCATCGAATTATCAAATCTGTCATCTTCTCTTGTGGGATATCCCATAAGGCTGAATCTAAAGCATGAAGCAAATCATTTTGGAAGAATCTTTTCAGATTTTGTTCAATTGATTGGAGGCACTCGTGGCGTAACGATTATTATAGTAGAAAGTAGACTAGGCTACCCGAGTTCAAATCCTAAACGAGGTCATGTGCATTTCACATTGCGCTAATACCGTTGGGAAAGGTATGAATCATAATAATCTCCCTCCAGGTAAATGTTAGAACAGACTGAGCTCTTTAACTTTGGTATGGCAACCGGTCTAGAAGATAAAAAATTCGAAATTTCTACCAGACCCGGAGGAAGATGGGTTCCTTCAGGATATTCCTGCCCATGGCTTGCTGTATGACTAGCGCCCCAATGACGAGACCAGGTTACAAGATAAGTTTTTTGAATCTTCTATCTTATTTATAACCCAAAATGTCCCAGATATGCTCAACAGAATTCATATCAATTGGTTGGCATCGGTATAAGAGTCTCTTTACTGCTTCTTAAACCTGACTTTGTAGAATCTTTTTTGAAAAACACGAAGTTCAATTTCCCATAAAAATGGCTACAATTATTTTTCCAATAACCCTTGATAAATATAGGGAAAATTCCTTTCAGCAAATTTTCGGTTTGTAATTTCAAGAATTTTCTTTAGGATAAGAGTGATCATCGTGCTATCGGTGGGGCCTTGAATACGCTGACTGTATCCTCAGCAGAGAGGTAAGAACCCCCCATGTAAAAAAAAAGATCCTAATGATGAGACTAAACTGCATCTGGTGGTGAGGCTTCAGTTCTAGAGATCTAGGGGAAGTGGAGTACTCCTTTATTGCCATTACTCCCAGGTCCGCTCTGACAAGATGGGATAGTACCTATAAGGGTCCTATCAATGGATCAAATAGATCTGTTTAAAAATTAATCATATTCGATAGGACGGTGTGAAGCAAAAATTTAAGAAACAATAACACAAAAAATATAAATATGAACGTACAATGAGTGAGATTCCCTAACCTCTAGGCATGAAATAACTCTAAACGGGTTGATATGTCGTTAAAATCAATCAATTATGAGTCCGTAAGTGATCAGTAAACTGCGTATTACATGATTGTTCTTAGGAGAGAATAGCGAAATGATTTCTTATTAACTTCTCAACGGTTTTAATTCAGACAACCATTGCGCTTTAGTTCGTAATATTCAAAAAAGAAGGCGCTGGGAACTTTTGCAGATATCTAAAATTTTTCTGAACTGACATTCACCTGAAGATCCAAAAGTTTTAATCAAACAGAGTACAAAATCGCTCAATTCCAATTCTTCTAAAGTATGAGGTATTGGGGTGCTTGGAGATAAGGAAGATATTCAGTCGAGTCTCCACTCACCAAGGATCAACATTAAAATTATTTTATCCGTGATATACTAACACTGTACGTAAGAAAACGTACGACATGATAAATGCATTTGAATATAGAAGAAAAAATAATGTTTTATATACACACCCATGGTATTAAGAAGGGAAAATATGCAAACATGTCTCAACAACTAGAAATATGCACATATTGTTATATGAACAAGTAGTATGTAGAAGGGGTACAAAAATGGGAAAATGGTCACTTGATGATATTGGAAAGTAAAATAGTCATGGGCATTTGTTTTTACTGTTCCACGGTAGGGACAGGAGACTACTGCTCAAATCATAAAAACAAAAGAAATCGAGAATGGATTTCTGAACATGACATCCCACAATGGATTTCTGAATATGACATCCCACAATGAATTCAACGGATAAGCCCATTTTCTAAAGGAGATAATTATTTATGTATTTACCAACCCCTCTGCATAAACATGACGTGGCACAAGGTCAATTTTTAGCGGAGTTCGACAGGTTTGAATTCAGAGATTTCCTTCTTCTAGACCAGTTGCTATACCAAAGTTAAAAAGCCCAGTCTACTGTACTATATATCCATAGATTGAGGGAAAGCGATTGGATTTATGCTTTTCCCAAGAGCATTAGTGTCATTTAAAATGTAAACAGCCTCATCCAGGATTTGAACTTGGTTCACTATGTTCATTTTTAACGATGATAACCATTACACCACAAGCACCGCTAAGATAATCATTTATTATCTCCCAACAGAAGTATTGGAAAATTATGTTTTGTCTTGCATTTTCATAGCAAAAAATATCAGCAAATACGAAAGTTGATCGATGAGTTTTTTGCTTAAAGTTCAAGAACATTAGTTACACAGTTCTCCTTGGGTGATATGCCCTTTATAAAAGTTGGTGACCTTAGTCGAGGGTGACCCGAAGGCTCCCTTTTCAATAGCTACTACACCAATGTGTATGAGAGGGCGCTACTCCTTTCCCTGGATTGCTCCACTCTTAATCCTCACCTTATAATGCTGAGCGCTAAGCAAGGCGGCATCAATTTACCATTTTTAAAGTCTTTAGTATGACTCGACCTGAGATTGAACCGCGGTCTCCCGGACCATTGGCAAACACTCTACTCATTAGGCTAGATAGGCAATATTGTCCATTTTTTTCACTATTTACTGACCCTCAAGTTTCAAATTTACAAATCATAAAAAAAATTCAGTGTCAAGTGTAAAATTTTTTTTTCCTGTAACCTGACTTATTTGTGGGCAACGCAACTCATATAGCGCATCTTGTGCAAAAATATCCCGAAGGAACCCATCCCTTTGAATTTAGAGTTTTCCTTCTCCCAGACTGGTTACTATACCAAGGTTAAAGAGCCCAATCTGCTCAAATATTTTCCCATAGCTGGAAGGAGAATATTTAGTTTGGTTTGGTTTGGTTTGGTTTGGGTTGGTTTAATGGGATATCAAACATTGTAGGTTACTTAATGCTAAATCCCTTTTTATACATAAACAGTTCTATTTTAAACATTTCAAATTAGCATAAATACCGTTTGAATGTCTAAAACAGTTCTATTTCAAACTATTCAGTTTAGTCAACAAAGTTAAATGATTCCAAGTATTGTTATGTATCACGAACAATTCAATTAAACATTAGTCTTTTATTTACGCACAGTTAAACGAAAAACAGTTCATTTTCGCATAAGTACGCAGTTTAAATGTCGAAATAGTTTTATTTGAAACAATTCATTTTGGCATAAGCACAGAGTTTAGTTCTATTTGGCCCATAGATAGGATCCTATCAGGTGCTACCATTCCGGGCCAGAGTGGACCTGGGAGCGATGGCAAAAAAAGGGTACTCCGCATTCCCCAAAGCTCCAGTATTACAGGAGCCTCACTATTAGATTGTTTAGTGTCATATCCAGGACACTCATTGGAGGGTCTTATCCCTCGGCAGAGATGTAGTCGCTGTATTCTACAGTCCCAGCAAACTGGGCCAGAGAATATTTAGATCCATACCTTTCCCAAGGGTATTGGTGCTATGTGAAATACAAACAGCTTTGTTCGGGGTTTGAACTCGGGGAGCGGAGTCCATTTCCTTCGACGATAACCGTTATGCTACGTGTGTCTCCAAAATGTTTGTGTAGTCATTCCAATTGAACTTTATGTGATTTTAGTCGAACTTATATAACACATGTACTGGTACTTTAGAGGACGAATTTATCTGCCACCCTTTGTATATATTTATCAAATGTCAAATCTGACTAAAAATGTTTGTCTATATGTTTGCCGTGTCACTATACACACACACACACACACACACACATATATATATATATATATATATGGAAGTAAATAATTGAAAAGAATCGACAATATGAAGGAAAATTGAAAAACAAAGAATTTAATGTAAAAGAAAGTCGACGCTATTACGTTTCGGTTATAGCGTCGACTTTCTTTCACGTTAAATTCTTCACTTTGGATTACTTTGTTTTTCAATTTTTCTCCATATATATATATATATATATATATATTAACGGAATTTTTTAGTTTTAACCTGTTTTTCTCGGAAATATTCGACCAATCTTCGTCAAATAGAGCAGATTCTTCGTTTTCTTCCTTCGTCTTTCTTTCTGGATATTTCTGTTTCTTCTCTTTTTTAACAATTGCTTTTCTACTTGATCCAGTTTCACCTTGAAGACTTTCCTCTCCATCCGAACCTGTGAATTCCTCATCAGTCTCCGCCTATAAAAATGAAAGATATATCAGGTTGTACGTAAACGTACCAGATGGCAAATGTATATTATATCAAATTATGTTTTAATGAGATTTTTTTCTTTAAGAAAATGCATAGTTAAAATCACGGATACTCTTAAAATCGGGGCAAACAAAACGTAAGCTTCAACATACAAACAAAACGTGAATTTCAAAAACAATAATTCTGATTTGCATTAATTCAAATTCGATACAGCTATAGGGTTTCTTAGAGAGAGGGAGGATATTTAGTCAAGTCCCCACTCATCTAGAACTAATATTAGCATTAATATATCCATGATATACAAACACTGAATAAACGGAGGGGAATACAAGATAAAGCTCATTTACAAACGAAGAAATATTTAACATATGAATAATTTATGTACAAGAAGTGTTAAAACGTGTTCCAACAGAAAAAATATGTATATATTGTTCTATGAACCAACAGTGTGCTGAAAGGATAGAAATATGGAATAAGGTTTGATTGATGATGAAGAACACTAAAATGTTTATTGGCAGGTTGGCTTTACTGTTCAGACGGTATATCTCCACTGTTCAAAGAACAGATGCAAAGGTCGAGAATGTTTTTCGGAGAATGGGATGTGACAATTCATGAGCCACCTAACAGACACGCTCATTCGCGAAGGGAGACAATTATTTATTGACAATTATTCATTGTCTCCCACCAAAAGATTTCATTTGATATGGATACATTAATACATCCGTATATATATATATATATATATAGGTGTGTGTGTGTGTATGTGTGTGAATGTATGCACATACGTGTGTGTGTGTGTGTGTGTGTGTATGTGCTTACCAATTTACAGAAATTTTAGATATTTCGTAAAAAAGTTAATTATTTGTCTATTTATCTACGTAGATCTTAAAATAGTTTATACGGCTATCATTCTCCAATATTTTGAACAAATACTCAACAATATTAAATAAAATCAAAAAAGAAGATACATAGCTTTTCAGAAAGTAACTCATTGAGGAGAAGTGAGTTGGTTCGTTTTTGTTTGGTTTTTTGTTTTTTGTTGTTTTTTGGGGGGGTGTTTTTGTTGTTTTTTTTATCCACCCTGATCAACTCACCTCTGATTCTTTATCCCTTTCATTTGGTTTTGATTTGCTTTTCTTCACTTGCGGTGTCCGTGGACGATTTTTTTTCTTTCGACTCTTTGACGGACCGACTAACAAATATAAATATAAATATATACATATATTTTACCTCTGACAAAATATTCACAACATTCAAGCGAACGAATGATGTTCAATATTACTTCTAGTACCAGATGGAGATTTACGATATATACTCGAATATATGTATTTACCAACACCTCTGCACGAGCAGGATGTGACAAAGGGTCAATTTTTTAAGTGGAGTTTAATAGGTGTGAATTCACAGTTTTCCTTCTCCGAGACTGGTTGCCATATCTAGGTTAAAGAGCCCAGTTTGCTCAACTATTTACCCATAGCTGGAGAGAGAATATTTGGATTCATACCTTTCCAAAAGGTATAAACGCTATGGGAAATGCAAACAGCCTCATCAAGGTTTTGAATGCGAGTCGCTGTGTCTATTTCCTACAACGGCAACCATTAGACGAAGAGTGCTCCCTCACTCGTATATAAGTCAGTCTCATGTATCAGTCTACTCTTGATTTGAAGTCAAGAAATCTTTCTTTTATTATAACTACAGCAGAAGTCACATCTAGTAATTTTAGTCTCAACAAATTAGGTTGACTAAATACTGCAAATTCTTTTAAAAAAATTCATTATTAGTCAATTTTAATGCTTCAAGTAGACACTCAAGCACCAAGAGAAATACTCGTATAAGATACTTAACAATGTTCTAACGTCTTACAAATTTGTAACTTTTTAAAGTTATTTCGAAAAATTTGATTGAAAATTTAGAAAACTTTTCCCCTTGTTTCAACAAATTGTTTGATAGAAAATATTAGATGCATGGTTACTCTGAACTTTTTAATGAGTTGATCAACTTCACTGAAATCATTTCTCCCTAATTAACGCTGAATCAGATTAATAATTCATTGAAGAAATTTTTATTTAAAAACGATAGAGAACGTTGCCACATCAAATATGTTTATGTCAAACACAAATAAAGTTTACCTGATTTTCTTCTTGTCACGTTAATGTCGATGTTATCTACAAAGAAAATATTTTAAAAAGAAAATTATTCCTGCTGATTTACTGGTAGAAAAGATATTTAGTCCACTCACCAAGGACCAATACGAGCATTAGTATATCCGTGATATATTAACACTGTGCACAAAGGACAGAAAGACAAGATAAACATACTTGCACATACAAGAACATTTAACCTTTTATATACTTAATATACATACGAATGATATTAAGAAGTCTTCGTAGTGTAGTGGCGAACGTGCTAGACTGTGACATTAAAGAAATTATAAGAGAAAGACGAATGGGATTATTTATGTGCTTTTCATGAGATAAAGAAAGCGTCCATAACTTTAGTCTGTAGTGCCTTCCGATTGGCTAAAAAAAGCTTCGTTCTTTTGTAGGAGGACATGTTATTTGGTAGATATGTTTTGCCCCCCAAAATTTAATGTTGTGGTTTAGTATATGTTTAGTTTAGTGGTATATTATGTTTGGAAAAGGGCATATGGAAAAGGGTAAAAAAGACATATGGAGACAAATGTAGTAAATGAAGTAAATGAGTAAAGATATGAAACGGCGCGGACAAAAGGAACATTCAAAACGAGGCGACAAACAAAACAAATTTATATTCATAACAAAACATGCAATGATACATTTAAAATATTGCTATGGTTCTATATTGTTCGTAAAATAGTCCTGTGTGTGTGTCTAAAACTACAGAAAGTGTCCTATTCATGTCGACTACATATTTTTAAATGTTCATATCTTCCTGTGGTTTGAAACAGTTGGTGTTTCCGAGGCTGGAAAAGGTCTCATAGGCAAAGTATTTTGAGGAAAAGGTTTGCGTGGTTTATCCATTTTATGGCTTTTAACGTCTGTTGGTGAATAAGAGAGTCACACTGGAGAGAGTGTGTTAGCGCTGCAATTGAAATTGGGAAAGAAAGGAAGAGTGTTTGAAGACGAGGTATTTATGGAAAATACGTGTCTTGGAATCGGCTACAAAAAAACGCGGGACGAAATTTAAACGAGGACGTAGTCTTAAACAGGTCACGTAGTTCTCCTGGTCAATGGTTTCTCGAGACTGAATATTTGCGTGCATCCGCCATCTTTGTTGTGAGAACAAGTGACATACCGCCCAATTTAAATTATAGGAGTGTAAGTACTACACTTTATTACGTGATTGCTAACCTCTCTGTCTACCAGTTAGTGACCACAAAGAGTTTGTGAATCATAACGAGATTTGACTTTAGAGTGTAATACCAATACCAAGTAGGTAAGTGAGGTTAAAGATTAATCTTTAATCATAGAAATTGAACCATAGACAAAAAAAATAAGTTTTTAATCATAGAAATTAGACCATAATCAAAAGGTAAGTCATTAATTATGGAAATTGGACCATAGACTAAAAAAAATTTTTTTTATTATTGTTGAAATTGGACTATAGTCAAAGAATAAGTTTTTTATCATAGAAATTGGACTATAATCAAAAATAAGTTGTTTTTTTAATATAGAAATTGGACCATAATCAAAAAATAAGGTTTGGTGGTTTTAATGGCATATCAACCTTCATAGATTATTTAATGCTAAAGCCATTCTGGTAGAAGAGCAGTAGTGTTACTATTTAACCCATAGCTGGGTGGATAAGGACTTCATACTTTTCCCAAGAGTATTCGTCCGAAAGTGAACGTAATAGAACGAGTGGAGTTCGATCTCGCTTACTACAGTGTCGCAATCTAGCTCGTTAGCCACTACACCCTGAGGGCTTACTCCTCAGTTCATAAGTTTTTAATTATAAAAATTCGACCATAGTATCTTACAATTGCAAGATCGAAAAAAATCAGTGGCATATATTTCTTAAAGCATTATGAGCTTTTTTAAGAACGATAAACTCCGAGCTTAGATGTCCGCAATATATTTATTTGTTAAAAATCAATTGAAAACAACTAATAACTCAATGACGTGACCGACAGAAAATATTAATTCTTCTGTGTTTACAAGATGACCTTGAAAAGCTACTCTAATGCCATCCATACACACGCAAAATACAGCAAAATTGTCTTTAAAAAGATTCATTATTGGTAAATTTTAATGCTTAATAGCCCTGTGGGCGGGGATTAAATTACGCTGACTATAGATGGTTAATACCTCGACACAAAAAGGGGTGTCCTTGGTATGACACTAAATTGAATTTGATAGTGAGGCTCGGGATCTGAGGATATGAGGAGTATGGAGTACTCCTTCATTGCCATTATTCCCAGATTTATTCTGAGTCTGAGTAGTAGTACCTGTGAGCCAAATAGATATATCTAAAAATTATTCGTATTCGATAAGACCAAGTGCAAAATAAATAAATGAATGAATGAATATATAAATAACTATTTAGAAACAACAACCCATAAATGTAATGATGAACGTAAAATGTTTCTCGGCATAAAATAACGACATAAACACGAGTTGACATATTGTTAAAATCAATCATTTAATGCATAAGTAGACTCACAAGAACAGACAGAAAATACTATATATATATATATATATATATATATATATGTGTGTGTGTGTGTGTGTGTGTGTGTTAGGACGATCTAACAGTCAAAGGGAGCTAAACCCTTTTCTGTTTCAGGCGAAGTTACCTCCTCTCTTTTGACCCCTACTGTTTTGAGTTCTTGTGTGGATATGCGAGAACGGCACGAGATTACGTGTGGCAGCGTGAACGAAGGATGGCTTCAAATCCGGGAAACCAAATGTGGAATTAATTTACCTTTTCTCGAGGGAGCTGTGACACACAGCTCAACCCATATTGATAAACGTATTGTGTACCACCAAAATGTGTTTGTCCTTGTAAATAAATGTTCTAGTCAAGTCAACTGTGAGTACTCTATTCATTTTCCACTATTATGTCTGTCATCGATGTGTTATACACACACACACACACACACACACACCATATTCGTCTTGGGATTAGATCTTCTGTAAGATACATTACTAGTTGTGGTGTTTCGACGTCCGCAGATGTAACAATATATATAAGATATTTATCAATTTTTCAAGAGGTTTTTAAAATTTCACAATAAATGTATCTTCAAAGTCAAATGGCCCAGATAGTTGCACATTTACGACCAATAACAAAGGTCGATGTTCGAATCCAAGTAAAAGTCAAAATTTCGAGTGCCAATTTTCAGAAACATTTTGATCCTCAACAGTGTAGTCACCGATAACTTCTATGTCCTTTTTGAGGACACAACTCGACTTGAGCGTCGGGACTTTGTTGCCTTATTCAGTATATGAAGCCGTGGAAGCATGAAAAAATGGATACTGGACACTATGTACCAATTAGCTTCTTTGTTCATTAAGGAACCCTGTCTACTCGTATCTTTGATTTTTTCTTCATTCTTTGTTCACAAAAACATTTTTCTACTCGAACCCCAGCCACCAAAGGATAAAATGAGACCGAATAACGAAATTTGTGATATATATATATATATATATATATGTATATATATATATATATATATATTGGGGGGGTCACAGAATACTCCATCTCTACTTCCGCCTCGAGTGGGTGAGGTTTAATGATGATCTCGGCTGGACTGGTCTGATGTGTTAGATCAGATATATCCTGTTCCACATGCCATTCATATATATGCAAAATAATGAGAGGATCTGAGAGTAATGGCAATGAAGGGTTCCTCCACATTCTCTAAAGTTCCATGACTGGAGCCTCACCATCAGATGGTTTAGTGTCATATCCCGGACACTCGTTCGTGATAGTAGGTCTTAGCTCTCTGAAGTAATGCAGCCGGTGTATTCTACACCCCCAGCCGACTGCGCTAGTTTTGCCATTAGATAATCCACGAATGTTGGTATACCATCAAACAAAGAAACTTAACTAAAGCAATCCCTATTTTCTGTCCTTTTGTCATTGTGAGCTTAACTTTGAAAAAAAATACGTTAATATTCCATTGTTGCATTTAAAAAACAACACAGATCTAACTGAAAACAGTTGGAATAGCCAGTTATTTGTTTAAAAAGAAAAATCTGATATGATTATTAACTTTCAACCTGAAGTTTGAAGATTGATATTCTCAAATCTTTCTGAAGAATCAAGAGTTGTTTCCGGCGAATTCGGACAGCGATTAAAAGTGCTGAAAAGAATGAAAAAAAATTAGGACATAAAAATTTATTTCAAAATCTTATTCAACTAAAACTGATATGGAATTTCTTTCTTTAATATAAATGATGTTATAGTTTAAGTAAACTGGTATAAGTAAAGAGATTCCTTGTTCGCGTCTCTCATATTCGTAAAAGGAATACTCGACAAGTGACAAAGAACAAGAGCAGATATGCTTCGGAAGTAGGGTATTGTGCTGACCCTCAATTTTGAAAGTGATCAGACAATTTGAAATGTGGATGCATTCCCCCCCCCTCTCTCTCTCACACACACACACACACACACACATTCATACCCGTACATACATGCACACATACTCATGCTGAAAAGATACGTTGAATGATTGATTTTGACTGCATGTCAACCCGTCTGTAAGTATTTTATGCCTAGACCCCCCACCCCAAAAATGGGGATATACAAGACATGGCACTAAACTGTATCTGATCAAAAAGCTCCAGTTCTAGAAATCTGCCGAGTTAGGAGAACCTCTTCATAGCCATTACTCCAAAGTCCACACGGATCCGGAGTGGTAGTACCTTTTCGGATCCCATCTACGGATCAAATAGACCTGTTTAAAAATTATTTGTATTCGATAGGAACGTGTGAGGAAAACCTTAAGAAACAAATGCACAAAAATGTAAATAAAAGGTAATAAATAACCCTTGACGAGTTGACATGCTGCTAAAATCAATCAACCAATCAGCTAGTAATAAGATATTTTGAAAATATTTTGCCAAGATATTATTCGATGCCAATTTCATTTTACTATTCGACAATTTGATATTGAAATGATGTATTAATAACAGTTATAATGAAGACTATTGTGTGTTAAAATGCATTTAAAAAGCGATAAAAGAATGGAGAAGACTAATAATCAAATAATAGCTATAATGAAGAGTTTATCGACCCAAAGTACCGAGAAATAAATCAACAATAATCAGAAAGAAAAGTCTTTGGTAATTGTAACGAAGTTTATCTATCCAAAGTCTTGTGATAAACAGTTGGAGTAATAAGATGGGGAAAATTAGACAAAAGTTGTAATTACGATCTGAAAGTTCTCTGGTAATGAAAAGTCTTTGGTGTTCGGCTTCTTCCTTGAAACTGTTGATGCGTCTTTTCACGTGGTTTTCTGACTTCGCGCCAAAAGATTTTCGGGTGCAAGAATTTAGAAAAAACAAATGCTGGCAAATGTGGATGTGGTTTTTGAATGATCTGAAATTATAAATTAATTCGAATCGATTATCACTTTCAATTTAAGAATCTATCCATCTAAGTTTGCATTTTACACTTGGATTTTAGTACCTCTCCCCCGACACCCAAAATGAAATATAGGAAGTGTAATCTATCTATCTATATATATATATATATGTACTCCACCAAATTGGATTTCGTGTTTTATTTTTCTTACATATAGTCTTACAAATATGAATATTCTTACATTTCATATATATATATATACTGAGCGAGGGAGATAAAGAGACGTTATATATATATATATATATATATATATATATATATATATATATATATATATTCTTACATATTCTCTTACAAATATGAATATTCTTACGTTTCATATATATATAAATATATATACGGAGAGAGAGAAAGAAGAGAGAGAGAGAGAGAGAGAGGATCGCTTGTAGTATAATGGCTATCGTTGTAGGAAATGGACACGGTGACCTGAGTACAAATCTTGGATAGGACCACTTGCATTTCACATAGTGCAATCATTCTTGGGAAAGATATGCATCCAACTATTCTCCCTTCAGCTATGGTTAAATAGTAGGGCAAACTGGTCTATTTAACCTTGGTATGGTATGCGATATTGTTAAAGGAAAACTCTGAATTCAAACCTGTTAAACTCTTAAAAAAACTGACCTTTTGTCACATCTGCCCGTGGCGGAGGAGTTATGTAAATACACACACATAGATAGATAGATAGATTGTATCAAAACCCTTTGATCGTAACAGAAAAAACAACAGTCTGTCCAGACATAATTATCTTCCAGGATGCAGCTAGGCATGTTATGTGCGAATAAACATTTGGAGGAACACAAAGTGAGACTTCTTGAGAAGTTCATTCAATACCAGGTGTATAAATGTAGAAGTTCGTACAAGCTTTAAATTCTTTGACATTTTAAAATTCAAATGAAGACGTATGCGCAGCTGAATAACTTATACATAAAGTGATGATATCTAGATGTCTAGACTGCTGTATAGTTTTTATGACGAAGTCTTGACAAACATGTGCCATTTAAAAAAAATAGTCTCCATGGTTTTTGATCACCAGTTTTGGTCGAAACTCAAGATGATGAAAGTGCAACAACCTCCATACGCAACGGACATGGGTCTGTGAGGCATTTTTTTTTCTCCTAAACTAAAAGTTCATCTCAACGGTAAAATTTGAGTAACTAGAGAACAAGAAAGGAAATAGCTTCCGACCATATCAAGGTGACTATTTTGAAAAAAATTAAAGTTTGTTTGATTATTCATTTCTGTTGTTTATTGAGTGGAGCCGTTGGGCTTTTGTTCACGGTCCAGCTAGTTTATAAGTATCATTTTACTTCCTGTGAGTTTTTCCACATCAGCTCTAACTGGAGGTTTTTTTCAATGGAGTGACAACAAGTCTCCAGGATTCTTCTCTGTATCCTACCTGATTTTAGTAGTTTCGTCGCCTGGATGTTTTTAATTTAATTCTTCCTCTAATCTCCAGCTCATCGGCAGGGTTCTGGGTTCTCGGGGACTGTTCCAAATGGCCCTACTATGATTGGTATCATTGTCATCTTCATGTCTACAGCTTTTTTAGCCCTGTGGAAAGGTTCAGGAATTTGTCCATATTTTCACTGTCACTCTACAAAATCCACGAGATAATAGAGGGTTTTTTCTTGCTGATTAAAACTAAGTTTTGTCTTCTGGTCTGGATTGAATGATCCGTTTGTATTTGTTTCTGGTTTGTGCATATACTTGTTGTTAGTATGGTCAAATTTGAATCTTTTGCATAATTCCCAGTGGATCACCTTTCCCACCCATTCGTGCCTAGTTTTGTACTTCTTTTGTGTCAGTTTGCTGCATTTGTTTATCAAGTGATTAACCGTTTCATTTCTGTCTCCACATAACCTATACTCGCTATTATTCCGCGTATTATTATTATTATTATATAGTCTTTTAGAGTTTTTGACATCAGCGTTAACTGATGGTTTTACGCTGGAGTTTGAGTGACAGCAAGTCTCCTCAAGTCTCCAGGACTCGTCTCAGGATTCTGGCCGTTCTTAGCAATGCTGTCGTTTGGATAGTCTCTACCCGTCCACTAATTTCCAAGTCCTCCAGGCCTTTTAATAATCCTTTAGTTATTGTACCTAACGCACCAATCACAATTGGCACAATCGTTACTTTCATGTTCCACAGCTTTTTCAATTCTCTAGCAAGGTCGAGGTACTTATCTTTCTTTTCACTTTCCTTCAGAATTATTCTGTGGTCCGCCGGGACAGCAAAGTTGACAATTTTACAAATTTTCTTTTTTTCGTTGATTATTATGAGGTCTGGTCTTCTGGCCGGGATCAAGTGATCTGTTTGTATGTTAAAGTCCCATAGGAGTTTATGCGTGTCATTTTCTATGACAGGTGCTGGGTTGTGCATATACCATTTGTTTGTATGGTCGAATTGAAATTTCCTGCACATTTTCCAGTGGACCACCTTGCCAACCCAGTCGTGTCTCGCCTTATACTCCTTCTGTGCTAATTTGCTGCATTCGCTTATTATGTGATAAATCGTTTCGTCTCTGTCACCGCATAGCCTACATTTACTGTTTTGTTGCGTCTTATCTATCCTCGCTTTGATATGATTGGTTCTTATGGCGTTGTCCTGTGCTGCTATTAGGAGGGATTCCGTTTCTCTCTTAAAGTTTCCTTTTCTTAGCCAGGTCCAGGTTTTTTGGTGTGAGATGTTGGTTATTAGACGTTTAAAGCGGCCATAGAGTTGTTTTCCTTCCCATTTTTTGTTTCCTAGTCGTTGTCACTCTTTCTTCTATCGTGTTGTCGGTATCGTTTCTGATGGTTATTATTATTATCATTATTATTATTATTTCTAGTAGTAGTAGTAGTAGCAGAAGAATTTTACTCAGTTTTCCAGGACAGAATATAAGTTTGCAGTTTCGTATGAAAATGCTTTCTTTCTACTCTCAATCTTGATTAATATTTTAATTTCTAATTGATTTTTAACACAACTCACTCGGATCATCAGTCTATGAAAACGAGGAATGGCGTAGATCAGAAATAAAAGATAATCTATCGGCGAGATTCGAACTCAAGTCCATTTTGCCGAGAGAAGCTTGATTAAACACCACCAACCGAAGAGCTATTGGTTTGCAGAAGCTCAACTCAAAACTTTAAAATTCGTCTTTACTCTATTTCCGATCTCTCATGGATTGATGACCTGAGTAAGTCACGATAAATAAAGGGCAAACAGAACTGAAGATGAAAGGTAATGGTTGTCAAAATTAATCTTAAATGAACCCATAAAATATACCTTTTTACTAATTATATACAAACCTATATGTAACTCGGTCTTGTATATTCTTACCCAACCTCTCCGACATAGGCAGGATGTAACACGAGGTCAACTTTTAAGTGGAGTAATACTGGTAATGTATTAAGAATTTTCATTCTCTTAGACTGGTTGCTGTACCAAGGTTAAAGAACCCAGTCTGCTCAACTGAGAAGAGATGAATTCATGCCTTTACCAAGGACATTAACACGAAGAGAAACGCAAACAACTTCCTTCTGAATTTGAACTCAGATCTTCTTATCCGAAGACGATTATATTTCCGCCACTCTCATCTCATAAATGCAGGAACCATTTTAAATCTAACAAAGAATACTAGCGTCTTAGGAACCTTGAATTGTATAATACGAGGGTTATCCAATAAATAAGTTAAATTTTGTCAAATGAGTTGGCAATAGAAAGTACGGTTTACTGTTGCAACTTTTTCTTGGAAATTAATAGTCATTGGTCCAATTATGCACCAGAAGATAGTCAGCACAACCTTCTTTATTAAACGCTGCGCTCTAAATATTTCTTTATATTTCTTTACCGGATAGTGAGTGTGTTTCCACTCCATAAACGGTCTTTTCGACTCTGGCTTATCAATACCATTTCTATACTATTTGGAAGAATAGCTCGTCTAACTCATGTCGATATCATTTGGAAGAATTTATTTTTACTAAAACATCTCCGTACATATCACACATTCTTCTGCAAATTTTTACTTGGTTTGCTCTTCTCAGTCAACAAAAATTTGATAACAGACCTTTGTTCAAGTCTGGAGCACTTTATTCGATTTGCCGCCATTTCTAATGGCCTCAAAAAATATTTTCACGAAATTAGAAAAAACTGCTCAAAAACAATTACAAACAATGCCGAGTTTATATATACGGGAAAAAATTCTGAAAAAAAAAGTATTTTGCTTTTTTAAAAAAATTCCCTTATTTCATAAATACATTTTTAATTAAAGGAAAAATACAGCGTCTTAAACACCGTGAATTGTAATACGAGTGTCATTCGGTAATCAAAGTGAATTTTGTCTAAAGAGTTGGCCATAGGAAACACTATCGTATTTTATATTACTTTCCCAGTCTTTTTAATGTTGATATAATCGAGCCAAATTATATCGCCGAATTCTATTGTTACCCTGCACTACGTTCGTTTCTAGGCACTGTAGAACACTGCCTTTCCAATCAAGTAGAACCAGTGCGATTTGTTGTCAAGATTTTTATATTGTTGTTAAGCTCTTTGTATTAAAAGAAATATAAGACCGGCGTGGAACTATAGTTTTTGTATGATTTTTTAATGGTAGTGATTCGTCACTTTTTCTTTTGTTATATATAATATATAGCAATTTTTACTAATACTTATACCATCTTAATTTTAGCTGTTTTACATCGAAACTACTCGGGCCTTTACTTTACAACAGTTAGTAAACACCTCCTACCAATTGTAGCCCAAAAGGTAAGACAGGACAACTACTGCCACTTTTACTTAATAAAAGTAAACATTTGATTTCACTTGATTTTAATTTATTTAGTGTACTCTTCATTTTCATTTCATGAAATTATTTAACGGTAAAGAAGACGAGTTGAATTTTTAGAATAAGAAAACTATCCAGATTTTAAAATCTTAATTGTATGTAAGTAAAGTTGGCGACCTTAGTCGAGGGTGACCTGAAGGCTCCCTTTTCAATAGCTACTACACCTAGGTGTAGGGGAGGATGCTACTCCATTCCCAGGATTGCTCTACTTTACCCTTGATCCTCACCTTATAGTGGTGAGTGCTAAGCAAGGCGGTATCAAGTACCATTGGTGAACACTCTAAAACGGGATAAAAATTCACAACTCTTAAGTTACTAACTCATCTGAGTATTGTAACCGTGAAACTCTCAGTCGTGAGTTTTTATCCTGATTTGAATCTTTTACAGCTTATTCAATTCTAAATTTGAAATATATTATGATATTGCTCTGCAATTTTGTGCACAGAGCACTCTAAAGATTTTACGAATTTAAAATACTTTTAACATAAAATTTTAGTTATATATGTATATATATATTACAGCGATTACATCTTTGTTTTCCAAATAGTACTTCTAAGGATTGCTTGGTGGCATGACTGAAATAGTAAATGCTATATACAGAAATCCCTTCTGATTTACTTATACATTTTAAACTAACATACAAGCAAAACAAATAAATAAACAAACAAATAAAACACCACAAGCGTACATTTCAAAAGCCGGATATTGTCAAGACGATGGCTGAGACCAAAATGAATAAAACATGTCGCTGCGCTGGTAGGCTCCGCGCATCCATCCGGTTGAAATGTAACTTTATATTTACAAGTCAAAAGATCCCTTTTTTTTTCCTCAATCAGCAACTTTCCCTTCCAAATGTTTTGGAGTCGATTCAACGCAAACGCGACTATAAAATGGTCAACGAAAGTTCAAAAAGGCAGTCGGCTCCGAGACCTCTAGAGAAAATATCAACTGCGACGCCTTAACCTTCTTACTGCGGCCTTTGATGGAAGAAGCATGACCCGAGGATCACCACCTCATCTATATTCCACTTTTTCCAATGCCGACGTTTCTCCTTCCCTGTCGACATAAACTCTGGTTGACCGTGTAAGTCTATGACTCACCCCTACCAACACAAATATTAGAACATTTTACTTCTCGATTCAACACACATCAAATTTCCTAAAATTAACTCGTTCCTATCAATACAACTACGAATACTTTCTTCTCAATTTCACAGACATTCTTATATTCACCAACACAATTGTTTGAACCTTATGTTTCTTGTTTGTTAATATAATTGTTAAATTTTTCACTTGTCTTTTTGTTTGATTAGCAACTCTGTGTTTTGTCCTTTCCTTGCAAGCATACATATATAAAATGGCACGGAAAAATTAAACTCTCTCTCTCTCTCTCTCTCTAGTCTTGCTTCGAAAACAAGAAACACGCACAAGTGTGTATATTTCCCAGTGTATAGGCTCTCAGCCCACCAAAACTCATGTGTCATGCTTTGACGTAAGTCTTCATACAACAACTTTCACTCTATTAAGGACTTTCAACTTTTACCAAAAGACCCTTCACCTGCATGACTGGACTTTTCTCAATAATTCCACCCCCTTTCTGTATTCTAGTATTTCATGCCATTTCTGTATTTATTCCATTAAGTTTGCTCAGGCAATAAACGCGTTGTTATAAATTCGACGTGAATTATTTTATACAGTTTAGCACAAGGAAATATCAAACCATTACACATTTCCTCTGTTACAAGTATCCGAATGGTGTTCTTCATGTTCAAATGATTGTGGCTGTGAGATTAGGTATTCAGAATCGACAAATATATGAATACAAACCATAAGCCATTGATAGCAAAACCCACGGGATTCAATCAATCAATATATATATATATATAAATCCTTTTTAAATCGTAAAATCATATATATATATATATATATGTTTAAAATCTAACAATACAAGTGTTTTTAATTCGTAAAATTGTGTGTGTGTGTGTGTGTGTGTGTGTGTGTGTGTGTGTGTGTGTGTGTGTGTGTGTGTGTGTGTGTGTGTGTGTGATCAAAAAATTAATGATCTTATTTCTTTAAATTTAGTGAAGCGTTTCCTGAAAAATAAAAGTACAAAAGTTACTAAATCTTTTCTTGTAAGAAAAGATAATTTTAGCCATTGCGTTGATATTTTTATAGAGATAGTTAAGATTTTGTGAATGAAGTATAGCAGTAATTGCTAGCTTAAACAAAAAGAACATATTTAGTGTGTGTAATAATTCTTTGTGTATGTCACGATGTGCGAGAAAAATGCATTTATGTTTTAACGTATATGTGGCTCCATCTTAAATGTGTGTGATGCTAAATTTTTTTTATCAGCAAGGGGCATATGAATATTTTAACACAATAAAAATGTGAACAAACATTCGTTCAATTTAAGAAAAATTAAACGAGGCTGAATTCAAATACATTCTTGAAAGAAAAGATGGAGTCCTTCACTCAAAAGAAATAAACCGAAAGGTTGAATAAACATGACATAAATTATTCTGAAGAAATATCTATTTCTTCGCTTTTTTATACAATTTACGAAGACTCGAAATAAGATTTTAAAACGTTGATTTGTCCATGAATCTAACAGGCTAAAAAATTGCATTTTTGATATTCTTAGAGGGGAATGATTTCTAAAATCGTTTTGGGTTTTGATTCTTTAAAGATTTTGCAGCAAGGTAAATAGAACTAAACTGCTTACATTTAAACTGCGTGCTTATGCTTAACTGAACTGTTTGAGATGGAACTGTTTTTGAAATTAAAAATGTATTTACACTAAACTGATTTGTTTAATATAGAACTGTTTTGACATTTAACTGTGTGCAAAGAAAACCTGTACTAATACTAAGCTGAATTAGCTGAATTAGAACTGTTTGA